>BMAU01014197.1:0-158454 GCA_019973935.1 Trichonephila clavipes
TGTTACGTATTGCTTGATCACAATCTCTTCATTTTATTTCAAAAATGCTTAACTGTGTTAGAATTAATTAAATTGGCTAGAAAATGAAAAGTGCTCTCAAAAGCAGAATGGGATGTCAGAATGTGAATTTTGGCGAGTATTTTAGTTATCATATCTTGGATTTTTTTTAATTTAGAGCCTAAAATTTTGTAGATAAATAGGAGAAATGTAAGCAAGGAATAATTTAGGCAAAAAATTTTTTTTTGATTTTTTGACTGATTTTCGTCAATTGAATCGTACCGTGTCCCCTTAATTTAAATAAATGCGGATTGTTAAAGCATTTTCACTAAAAGATAATGAGGGAATAAGTGATAGTTTGACACTTATAAGAATTACTCATATTTAAATAGATTGGTTTTGTTTTCCACTCTTTGTTTTAGCAAAAAAGAATGTATTACACAAGAAATAAAAACCAATTCAAGCGATAAATTTAACTGTTAGTAAAATCCCCAGCAAAAGAAATTTGCATACAGGTTTGACTGCAAAGCTATATGAAACATTACGATCCGCAATATTCTTTTATCCGATTGCCATCGAAGAATTTCTCTGAGGCCAGTTCCATATCACCGATTCACTCCATTTTTCCATAAGAGTAAAAAACTGCTTTATGGAAAAACAATTTGTCTTCGTTATAATGACGTCAAGAGTGCAACCCGACTCCAAACGACAGTTTATTCCTGCCATCAAAACGATATTTGTTTCCCTTTGTCTTATTTAAGAATTTTTTTCCTTTTAGAAGAAAGAGTTTTCTGTCCTTTTTTTTATCAGAAATTCTCGAAATAGTTCAATCCTAATTTGATTCCTTTCAAATTTCTGCTGCCACGAAATTCCCTTTGCGATTTCAATAAATAATTTAATTTTACTTCAATTTAAACGTAGGAATAAAATAGAGTTTCCCTTAAGGGATTTGATAGGAGTTCAAAGAAAGTAATACGATTCCAATAAATATGCATTAGAAAACAACTAGAAAAAGAAATGGAGGAGGAGTGAGGAAAAACGGTTACGAAGAGAATTTTGCTGACATTATAAGCATAGAATCTTTGTAATTTCATTGTAATTGGAAATACTTTCTGTAATTGTTGAAATGGAAATAAAAAAATCACACAATTATTTTTCATTGTTACGTTTCTACATAATTAGCATAGTTTCATTGAAGTGGTTATTGTATTAAAATGCTTACCGTTTTGTAAGTACTTTAGAAAATAAAAGAATGCGGTTGGTACCTAAAAACAAGAGTTCATACTGAAGTAATTAATTTAAAAACGCAATTTTTTTAAAAAAAATGATACGAAAGAAATTTGGTTTGTAGATGAAAATTAACGTAATGTTTTTTAAGCTGAAGTTAATTTCAAATGCATGTTTTTCTCATTCATTGAATTTCAATTTTGCCAAGAAGCATTTCTGAATGTAAACGATAATTTTTGCAAGGGGAATTACAAATGCACATGCAAGAAAAATAATGTATATTTTTTTTCAAAACAATATGTTATGAATAAACTTATTTCACAATGAATAACACTAAGTTGAAGAAAATACGCCTGAAATAAAAATTCCTTTTTTCAAAATTCTCTTGAATAACATATAATCTATATAATTATATCTCTCTATATATTATAGCTCTCTCTATATAATTATATTCACGCTTGAAACAAAAAGAAAAAAAATTCAATTTCTCTGTGCATTTATTATCATTAATTGAATAATATAATTTTTGTCATTACTTATGTTTTTTCTTCAAGTGTGATGATATTTTGTGAACTTTATTTCTCTAAAAGAACTTGCCGAATCAACGTTCAGTTGATAACTGTATCATGTTTGATTTTTTTTCCTTTAAAAAATTTAAGCTCGAAAAAAACTAAGAATAGTTGAATGTTTCTTGTTGTAAGGGGTATGGTGCACATGCCAAAGTTCCCCGGCGTAATTTTTTGGCTCCCTTACTAAAGCGACATCTAGTCTGATACTGTCGAAATGCAGAATGGTGTATTTTTTGTTGACAGACGCCAGTCTCCTTTTCATGTGAGTATTTGGTGAAATTGTCGAATCTGCCACTAGTCCGCCAAATTTTGAAAACACACCGATTTGGCGCGTTTTTGCGTGTTGTGTTTTGGAGTAGCAACCGTATGATTTGGCGATTTTGACCCTTTATCTATTCGGCGAGGAAAAGCTTGGCGGTATAAGTGGTCGATACGACAATTCAATCGAATATTTTATTCAAATAATCTCTTTGTCGATAATATGCTGCCGAAATGAGCTATTTGTTGAGTTTGAGAAGATCAGAGTTTAGGAGCTCTAAACTGTTTCACTACATTACACAGTTATTGAATTTGTCGTGGTCCGAAGGTCGCGAGTGTAATAGGATTCGGAGAAGAAGCTGATATGATCTTAAAAATAGCTACTTTTATTCCATCTTTAACACTTTATTAATTATTCACGACTTTATAGCTCAACTCTGGGAGCAATATGATTCCCTAACCCTTAATGGGATAACTAGACTTTCTTAAGTACTCATCTCTGGAGTTGAAGCTCCTTGTGTGATCCTTCTCGAAACCCGATAGCTTGGTCAGCTCTGAGGTTGATTACCTCCCCTATTCCTTAGGGATTATTCGTCGACTATTAATCTCAAGACTTGCGACCACCCAGTTGCTGTTCACCTATTATAATACATAAATTTCACACTTAACGATCAACAATTATCCATTAACTCATATACTCAATTATAGACACTTAAATAGTAGTAATATTTGTATAAAATTAAGTCATCTCTACGGAAAGTGGTTTTTAAACTAAAGTTACAGTTAAAGAATAGTTTCCCCAAGAAGAACAGTAGAAGAACCCGAATAGTACCCATTTCAAATTTACTGGTCGATTTTCGAAATGATCACGTTGAAAAACGATTAATTATTCGCAAAAAAATTCATATTAAAACCAAATTTGTGGAAATTGGGAAATGATGGTAAAACTAATTAAACCCTTGTGGAAAACATTTTTCTTTGATATGGTGTACGGTCACCTTGGACAGATATGTATACTTCACATATTTGTGACGGATCTATTCGCGTACCTTCTTCTAATCCTCTTGGGAAACCTTTGGGCTATCATTCGCGTTTATTCACAGCCAACCTTTTTGAAGAAGAAACCGTGATATTTTCAAATTAAGTCTACTATATATAGTTAAGGTTTTCTAGCTAGTAAAGAGGAGAAGGAGAGAGAGAAAGCCAGAAGTCAGGTGATATTGCTACTGATCAGATATCACTTAAATATATAGAGTAATTTAAATATTTAATTGGTGAAAGAATTAAAGTGACGATTGGTCACTAAAGTTAAATTATAGTGAAACCATTCGGGATAGTAAGATTAATCCTAAAATAAGGAGATCGATATTTGTAGTCTTATAATTCGCAAATCTCGTTGTTGTTCCACGTATATTGCTTACTTTGAGACATTGCCTTCTTGTTGAAATTAATTGAATCAGTGTTGCTAATTTGTGCGATCAATAAATATATCGTTTTTGATTATAGTTACTGGTTTCTTTTCTTCCTCCTACATCTTTAGACGGGAAAGAGAGAGGGGCTATTCCCTCACATATTGATTTCATATACTTTATCAAAGTGTTTATCAAGTCTTGTGCAATTGCATAGCACACTGAATATTTATTGTCTCTTTAAGGCATTCCACACATGCGTAATCGGATTCAAGTCGGGTGAGAAAGGTGGTCAGTACATTCGAGTAATATCTTCCGTTTGCAAGTACTTTGATACCACATATGCTTGTCGTGGACGAGCATTGTTATGCATTAACAAAAACTTTGGGTCAACAGCGCCCCTAAGCAGTCTAGCTTAGGGTTTCAATATCTTGGTTGCAACGTTAACATAGTGAGTATAATTTTCTTCATTATAATTTAGTTTTAATGATCCGTGTGTGTGTATACATATAAACTCCGCTTAAGACGATTTTGAATCCTTCGCCTAGTTAAAAACATAAAATTTGAAATTTTTTCAGGTTAATTTTTGTACCTAGTATTTTATATAATAGAAATATTTTTTTACAAATTTTTTTTAAAAAAGTTAAAATTTGTTAAGAATTTTTTCACCTTTGCATTGCCTACGGATTTAAAGTAAACGTAAAATATAATGAAATTTCGTTCAGATTCTCCAGGGAGAATTTTAAAGTTTTCAAAGCGAAAGAAACGAAGCAATAAAATGGAGAAATAAAAGCTAAGCTGATAAAATTTTACTTCAAGCATCCTCAGAAAAAAAATGTTTGAAAGTAGAGCTTTCAAATTCTCGCACAAGCATATTAAAATGCAAGGGACAAAATTAAATTGTGAAGTGAGGGTTTCACATTTCTTTCAGAGAAGCAAGTAGAAATCTCTCTTGTATTTTATCCTATTTCTTCCTTCTATATTCTTTGGGCTAAATCTGGTGTAGAAAAGCGTCTATAAGGCTCTAGGTATTTCATTGTAAATAAAAATTCTACACTCAAAGGCAGAACTGGAAGTATGAAATAAATGTGTGGATAAAACATTTTATATTCTTTATTCGGTATTATGATTTATAAGTTTCACATAATGACAATTGCAACTGCACTGATATTAAATTTGATTTTTATTTTACTTTCTGTAAGCAAGAGAAGTGTGCGTCTTGTATAAAAAAAGATTTATTGAATATTTATGCATCATATACATGATAAATAACAGAGAACGAAAATCATGCAACATGAAAGTAGCTTACATTTCACTTATCAGTATTCGCACACGCAGTTTTAGTGATTATTTGAAAAAGTGTAGTGTTTGCTAAAGAAAGCTTCTTTTAGCAGAGCAGAAAATACCCAGTATTCTTGGCAAAATATGGAACTCCTGTTGATTTCCAACCTCCCTCAGGGCCGTTTTTAACCACCCAGGTGCCCTAGCCACTTCAAACTGTTACGCTGCTTAGCTCCACACACTATTTCCAGAGCCCCCTCTACTTTAGTTCTTACCTTGCTCGTTTTGGTTCGGAAAGAATTTTCCTTTAATACTCTTACTCTTTTTTCCTTGTTTTGTTTTCCCTCTCTTTTTGGAGAATCTTTTCCCATAATTTACCACCTTTGGACCAGCCGTGTCTTGACCTGGAAACCAGCAACTTTAAGGCAAGGATAGGGGTATGGTCTGGCCACTCTCGTTCCTTTCTTAACTTACGGCATTACGGACCAACCACCCACCCTTTTGCAAATTAGTGTAAATTGATGAAATCGTTTGCAATTACTGTATACATTATTACATGAACTGTTTTTAACTTGTTAATCAGCATCTTTTTCATCGTTTATCGCTTTACTATGTACCTTTTACTTTTAGACATCCTTATTTTTTCTTGTACCACTGGTATTATACTTGTACAACAGCGTTTCTCAAATTGTGGGGCGCCCCCCTAGGGGGCGTGATAACTCTATGAGGGGGACGCGAACATATTGTCAAGTCAAAAAGAAAATATATTATTTTAAAATTATTCACTTTAAGTAAAATAACAAAATACATTCTAATTTTGAACCATGCTGAAGTAACGAGGACGACACATGAGCTGGCACCCTCTCTCCTAACTAATACCATAACACACCACCGGAAGTTATTTGAGTTCTCAACAGATTTAACGTGCATCGCTCCCCTACACGGCGAGTCTTTAGTGGTATTGTGCTCGAACTCATGACATGCCAGTCCTGATCCGACACCTTGACTACTGGGCTACCACATTCTTAGACATTGGGGAAAGAAAGAATAAAAAACAAGTATTGGTTGACCCCAAAAATGGGCGAAAATATAAGAATGGGATTTCTTGTTTACTATACTGTTTGTTAGAATAATTAAATTCAATTAATGAATAAATAGTAACACAGAAAAAACCATACCATATTTAAAAAGGAAAATGGAAAATTGCAAGGAAAATCGCTTTCTATTTTGTCACTTAGTAGTGGGTTTCTGTCATATGTATATACATTTTTATATTGATTGTAACTGTTAAATAAAAAAACAACTAAAGTAAAATTTTTCCTTGTTGACCTAAGTAGGAATTGACTTAACTTTTTTTATATTATATGTTCTATTGAATTTTATAGGTATATGTTTATAGCTAAATATGTTCTATGAACATTTCTCTGTTTCTTGGTTTCTATTTGGAATTTTTTCGAATCAGGTGACATTTTAACTTGATTGCTATCAATATAGTTGAAATTCTTTTTCAGTGTTCCTATTTATGGATATTTTATAGTACATTACATTACACATGTAATATTTAAAACTAATTAAGCAATTACCATGGGTAATGAGTAATAAAAAAACTAACGTTTGACTTAAAGAATTGCTTCAATAACTTAAATAATATTATGTTTCCTTACATATACAACTGTAAAAGTTTTCGTAAGAAAAAAAAGATATTATAAAAGGTATTGGATAGAGATAACAAGATACGTTTTTCTTATTCCTTTTCGGTACTTTCTATCAGATTTCTAAATTAAGAATTGTGTTCAACAAATTTGATTAACTTCGATGTCTCTTCCTGTTAAATTTATAAAGAAAATCAAGTTTATAATCCTAAACTTCATACATTTACTTTTTTCCTTTAATATTTCTATAAAGGATTTTTCTTTTCCTTTTAAACGCAAGTTTTTCAAAAGACTGTAATTTGTTACGGTGTTATTAAGTTTCAAGAAACAGATATATTCAATTGTTTGAGTTTTAAAGTTTTTTTAGTTAGTTACTTGACAATTTGTTGATAGAGATAAGAAAAAAGAAAATATATGGAATAGTTCTTTGATTTTTATCTTAGAGATAAAATTTGTTGATGCTGGGAATTTATATTTTGATTCTATGTAAGTAAATAATAATATTTTTTCAAGTATTAACTTACTAAAATTCAATACTATTTTCTCAGATTTCTGTGATCTTATATTTAACTTTAATGTCAAATATTATTCATCATATATAATTTTAAAAATTCTTTATATTTTTAATAGTATTAAACAATAAAAAAACCATTTAAGTCTAAAACCTTCTAAAAAGATTGCTTAACATCATGTATATTTACACTGTTAAATAAATTCTTTGAGAATACTTTAACATTCTGTGATTCTAGCTTCAAATATTATTAATTCAGATAAGTCTCCCACAGAATATTGAATTTATTCAAAACTACTCATTTAATTTTTTGACTATAAAATGCTCCTTTATTTGAAATAAATTGTTTGTTGTTTAAATTTAACTCACAGTCCTGAAAATGTGACAGAAGAAGACCCAAGATAAATTTCGAGTAGCGGTTAAACTGTTTTAAAGTTCATCTTCACAGCATTATTATACAATGAGACAAATTTCAAGAGAAAATCAGATATAAGCGATGCATAACGATATCCTCACTTTAAACGTTATATAAAGTCAAAGAAAAATGTCTGATCATGCTTTTTAGCATGGACTTTATTTTTAAAATAAATAAATGTGACAGATAGCATCTTTTCGTAAAAAATAATTTTTTTTCTTAAGCTACTGCCAACGCACTCAGGCCTTCTGTAAAAATACTTAACATGATTAAAATGTTACTTGAAATTCTTCCTCACCCAGTTTTGATTCGTAAACATTAATATTTTCGTCTGGATTTCAAAATATATTTTCTGATCCTATCTCTCGACTTTTATTTGAGCTGATTTGATGTTGATCCAATTTTCTCCATAATTTAAATGCTTTATTTACTACTACTATGCATTACTTCACTATGCTTGAAATTTTCAATTGGTAATCATGGATAAAAATGTATTATTTATTACTTGTATTGAAATATTAGTAATGAGAATATAAACTGGATCTCTCCGGTAAACAGTTTTTAATATGGGATGACTTTGAATTTTACGGTTTAATAATTTATATACAAAACAGGAAAAATTAAACCTAATAAATGGATCACGAGAAATAATGAGAAATGCGTATTTTAATTTAATAGGGGGTATTTTTTTTAAAAAAAATTATTATTAATGAAAAAATTATTTTAGAATGGTTTTAGGATTCATAATTAAGCACTGTTATGAAATTGTAAGCTATAAAGTGGTTAGTTTTAAAATTATCGAGTTCCCATGTCTATAACTTCAAATTAAAAAGGTTATTTTTTAACAAGTAATATAAACAAATTTAAATCAATTCCTACTTAGATCAATTTTATTTTAGCTACTTTTTATTAAATAGTTACAATTAATATAAATATGTATACACATATAACAGAATCGCAGCATTAAGTGATAATTAATTTTGATTAATTATCATTAAAGTATCGTATTATCCTCCAAAACAATCGTGTATATAAAATTTCAGTTCAACTGAATGCTTTAAAACGTGAGAAAAAACATTTTCAAGTTTTGACACAAATCTCCAAAATGGTCGCTAAATCGCCAAAAATGATGCCAATGTGGCATAATTTGTAATTCTTGGAATAATTAGTTTTTTAAAATTAATTTTTATTAATTATGATTAAATTACTGTATTATCATCTAAAATATTCATGTATATAAAATTTCAGCTCAATTGAGCGCTTTAAAATGTATTTTATTAACGACTGAAAATTCCACTAAGATAAATAAATATATAGAGAGTGTGAGCTAATAATAGGAATTGAAAAAATAGTAGTAGATCAATAAAATACATCAAATAACACAAAATAGTGATTTTCAGACAACTTCTTAATTCATTTTCTGTTTCACAGATCATGGGATTTTTTAAATCTTTAACCAAAGCAAGTTTTAAATTAAGGAATTTTCTTTACTGCTCATTAAATAATATATGCTGTTGCCAAAATTTTTAAATGAAAAAATGATGATAGCATAAGCGGATCATAGCAGTAATAAGAATACTAATTGTACAAAATAACCATTGATTTTAAAATTAGTGATTTTGAAATTCAGTCACGTGATGAAGATAACAACTGAGGTGACACTTCACTATCCATATCTTGCCATCGAGAGAACTTTAATCATCAGCCTCTTTACATGGCAAATCATTAGTGGTTCTAGAACTCGAAACCACGATTAGGTAACATCGGCTACGAGACCTTGAACATAACCCCTCACACCAAGGCTACTTTAATCCACCGAAAATCATCTCTCAGATGATCAAGAGTTGCTGCACAATGATACAGATAACTTCTTTAATCAACAGACATAATATCAATTGAGCATATGTGGGACATGATTTAAAAGTCATTTCTTGCACAAAATCTTGCATCGTAACATTTCCGCAATTATGGATGCCCTTACAAGAAGCAGGACTGAATGTTCCTTCAGGGGATTTCTTATGACTTGTATTATCATGTCATTTATAAATCACACAAAAAAAGCACAGTGTGTTTAAAAGCACCTCAGTGTAAAGACAGTTCATATATATGGCCGGTTTTTTATTGTTTGTTTTACATGCAGCAAAATCTCAGATGTACAGATACCTCATGCTCTTATAATGTCTTCTTTGTTAACACAATTAGACTACTTGTAAAGGTATATAAATGGCGATAAATACTCGGAGAATATTGAGTTAAGGTATCCGACTACGTTCGGAACAGTGGTCTTAAAAAAGCACATAAATGGATAATTTTCATAATATTTAGTGTCACTAGGATTAGAATACATGCATAAAAATGTTTTAAGGACATTTTGACAAAAAACAATTATATAAATATAATATTTTGGCAAAAAATTACTTAGAATAATATTTTTTCTAAATGTTCTCCTTTTGTGAAAAATGGTTCTATTATAATAATATTTTGCCTGTATATAGCTCAGACTTCTCTACAGAGGCCCAACTAGAGTTTTTGAAAAATTCACATTATTTTCAGAGTTACCACCCATTGAAATAATTATTCGCGTTTTTTTCTTAGAATTGCTTCCCTTTGTTGTCGTGAAATATGAATAAACCCACTTCCAAGTTATATATTTCAAAAATTTTAGTTAAGCCTCTGAACGGAAGTCTGAGATATATACAGGCAAAATATTATTCTAATAGAAGCATTTTTCACAAAAGGAGAACATTTGGAAAAAGATTATTCTAAGTTAACTTTTTGCCAAAATATTGTAAAATGAATGTTTTTTGTCAAAATGTCCTTAAAACAATATTATGCATGTATTCTAATCTAAGTGACACTAAATATCATGAAAAATATCCATTTATGCGCTTCAGCAAAATCATGGTTCCGAACGTAGTCTGATACCTTAAGTGTTCCTGAAACACGAAAGCAACACAAAAGAAGTTCCCACATTTTGTGTGAGCTCGTAGATCAATTTTCGTTAGAAGAAATTCACTTACAAAGAAACGGTCATATTTTTATGGACATAGCTTTGCAGAAAATTATGGTACATAGTAAATGTAAACTCTCCGATGTAAAAATGTACCATGTATTTCTAGAAGAATAGACGTTATGTCTTTTTTTAATAAAATAGAAGGAAAAATGCTTTGAATTATTTAGCTTTATAAGTATTCAACAACTATGTAAATGTTTCTACCCCTCTCCTTTTTTCTCTTTTCTTATATTATTATTATCGAGTTTCTTTAACGAATGTTATTTTATTTTTCGTTTTCTGTTGCAAAGATATGAAAGTATTTCTTTCTGCTAAAAAGTTTGGAGTATATTTATACCTCCGGAGATTCTAGCCCCCTTCCGGAAGGCGTAAAAAGTTGTATGAAAAAGTATAATAACAAAGATAATTTTTTTTCAGATAAATAAAATATCCTTTGAACATTGCAGAAAGAATATTTATTTGAACTATTTAAGCATTTTCGTAGTTGCAGAAATGTATCAAGAGATAAAATACTTCTCTTTTATGTTTATCACAGTATTATTTATAGCATTCCATTCATTGTAAAAGATAAAGATATTAAAATAAATTGTATTTCCTATTGGGTCTTTTTGTAATTACAAGTTTGTGACACAAACGAATACTTTATTTGATAATATTTTTAAAAAAGTAAAATTTAATTTTTGTTTAAAATGATTTCTATTTTTATAACTCTGCGTAATTATTTTAATCAATTAAATAATTTTTGCGATGTATAAGTGTTAACGTTTTCATTTAACATAATGCCCATTATAAACCAATTTTCACACTTATATCCGTTAACTCATAGGTTCCCAACCTTTTTTAACAGGCGCCCTCTTTTCTAGTAAATATTTCGATACCGACCCCTCCCACTCAAGAGAAAATAACAGCATACATAATGCATGGCGAAAACAAGAATTAATTTTAAAATATAATATTCTAATACTAATAGAACATAATTTTAATTTATTTTTCTAGAGCCCTTTTTTTACTTGCGAATCTGAAATAGATATTGCCACAAATATATTTAAATGTGTAATATAATATATTTTAGTTTTAGATAGAATATTGTTGGAATTGAAATTCTATTGAATTTCTTCTTTATTTAAAAAAGGGGAATAGAAGTTTTAGCTAATCTGTTGTAAAGACGCTTTTGAAAGAAGATTTTGATGATATGGAGTAATTCACAATAAACTATTGCTTAAAAAAATGACAGTTTTAGCCTTTAAAGATGAAACGTTAAATCCTGGTTAGCATATTTAATTATATTTCTTGGATAATCTATGTAAGGAAATGCAGTGGATGAAACAGTTTTAATATTCCTTACAGACAAGGACAACACGTACACTACAGAACTTAAAATTTACTATATCATTCAATTTAATATAGGTCTAAATGTATATAATGTAATCATTAAATTTTACATTCACTTCCCGAACCACTGAAATATGTAAATTTTCGTACACGTGATAGAAAGGATTTAAATACATATAATCAACGTAAGGTAAATAAAAAGTATTAAAGCTACTTTTGTAAGTATATAATCAGTGTGTTTTGCTTAATCTTTTTTAGATTATAATTGGTTAATCTGCTGATGCCCATCCGTGCCATCTCAATGCCCCTTAATTTTCTCTGGGTCTTTTACTGCCCCCCTGAAAGCCTCAAATGCCCACAAGAGGGCGTTATCGCTCACGTTATGTGCCTTAACTAAACTCATGGGCTTCGTTAAGCCGTTGTTTGATATGAGAACCTAGTCTTCTAAAGGAACTGATATGCACGTAAACAAGCATTGTGCTGTGTATAGAAATGTAGTGAATAGAATGATGAATCTAAGGAAAGTGATTCAAGGTAATTTTGAAGCTATGAAGAATATACTAACAGAATAACGAGTGACAATAGGGGAAAATATCTCAGTTGTAGGCTTCCTGAGTAAACCTAATTTAAGGTATTTTTTAAGTGTCTTCAAATCTAGCTGGTAGAAGATTTCAGTGAAAGATCGAAATATTGTTAGTATTACACTATGTTCTTTATATATATAGGGACTAATGTGTATTACAATTGATGAAAAACCGCTTCACAAGTATAATTTCTGAAGGGAAAACTTCTTAAGGTTCGTTTCTGCTGTAGAGTGAATGGAAGTGAATTGCCACTTACCCACTGAATCAGGTTTACTCGGATCCACTCGACTTAAATCGTGCCCAAGTTGGTGTCCTACTGAATCGTGTGTACTCAACTCCAAACGTCTTTAGGCTCGTTTATGGTCTGACAAGAAATTCATTAATCTCATGTTATTGTTTATGATCAAAATGATATTTAAAGTGTTTACAATTTGAACTGCATTTTATTAATAGTGAAAAATTTAGTTTGCTTCTAGGTAGAGTCTCGTATTTCTCCAACAATATAAAGGACTTAGACATCAATTAGAATAACTTAATAATGATATTAATAAATTTCTCGCAGAAATAAATAATACGTATAAAATTTTACAAATTAGTAAAAGTAAAAAAAAAATAGCTTTAAATTTTTTTATTGATTAAAAGTTCTCTTTTTGTGTTTTTTCATAGCAAAATCTTTTATACAATTGTCAATATCAATATGTATATCATGTTCTAGTGCCAGAATAGCTAAATTTGTTAGCCTTAACGGGGAAATAGTCGATGTGAGATAATGTTTGATGAATTTTAGCTTAGAAAAGCTTCTCTCGCAACTGGCATTACTGATGGCAGATGTTAAAAAAATTCTCAACATTATAACAATGTTTGCTAAACCATCTCCAAGTTTGGACTCAATGATATATTTTAATAAACCTAAAGAGCCAAACCTAATGAGTTCTTTTTTACAGCCTGGGTCTGTTGCAGCTACAAAAGCTTGCAGACGTATGCGTATTTATTCCCTCTGTTTGCAAATAATTTTGAGCATCATTGACTTCACTCAGTACCGGTTGCCAGAAACCATAACATAAAAACGAATGCGGTTGCATAGCGACTAATAAACTTCCTGCTTCTGTGCATGCATTAAAGCTTTCACTCGGTCGCGGTAGCTGAGTGGTATAGGTATCGGATCGTGGCTTGTCTTGTCACGAGTTCGAGCCCAGTACCACTAAAGACCCGCCGTGTAGGGCAGCGATGCACGGTAAATCTGTCGAGAGCTGAAACGTCCTCCCGTTGGTGTGGTGTGGTAGTTAGGAGAGGGAGGGTGCCAGCTCAGGTGTCGTCCACGTCACTTGACCATGGTTCAAAATTACGTGGTCCGTCGCCAAAAGCCCTCGTGTAGCTGAACAGAGCGACGTTAATTTTCAATCAATCAATCAATCAATCAAGCTTTCACTCGTTTCCATCAGTTTCGTCACGCGGGCACAATTTGGAGTTTGAAATATTTTTTGAATTTAAATATCGCGGTGCTTGGGGCCGTCTCATTTCGAATGCCGCCCGGGGCCATGGCCTCCCACTGCACAACCCACGCTACGCCACTGAGGCGCGTTTAATTTTGAGTAAAAATTTCATGCACAATTTTTCCCGTAAATATTTTTTTCTTTTTCTTTATTTTAATTTTACTATTATTTATTTACATTTACTTATTGGTACATCTTATGACCTTATGTACATGTATTTATTTATTGCTTTTCATGGGACAAGTTTTCCTAATCTGACATTTTACATGGCATTGTATAAGTTATATTACACTGCTCAAATTAATTAAAGGATATTGCGGTTTTAGGTGGATCTTGTGGCTGGGAAACTTTTTAGCTGATTGATACATGGTCGACAGACGTAGTAGGTTATATGAGAATAAATTACACATGTTTGGCAGAAAAAATGCATTTTATTGCGCATTTGTGTACAAAAGGAAAAAAAAACATAATTTGTGCATGAGAAAAAAGAATAAGAAAAGGTGTTTTCTTCAAAGGAAATCATTTTCAGTAGGGTGTATGGTTTCCACGGATGGCCAGCAACGTTGAGCACCTTTGAGGCATGGAGTCAATGAGGCTATTAATCACGAGTTGGGGTGTTCTGTCCCACTCTTCCAGAAGAGCTCTTTCCAGTTCTTGGGGAGCTTGTGGGGGTGGTTGGCGGCCAGCAACTCGTCTTCCTAGAGCGTCCCAAACGTGCTCTATTGTATTCATGTCTGGAGAACACGCTGACCATTCCATTCGTATGATTCCTTCCTCGAAAAGGAAATCCTCCACCAGGTTAGCACGATGTGGCCTGCAGTTATCGTCCATTAAAATGAAGTCATCTCCGAATGCTTCAGTGTAAGGGACTACAATAGGTCTGAGGATCTCATCCCTATATCGGCGAGCAGTCAGGGGTCCATCTCGAATGATGTAAAGGTCTGTGCGCCCGTCAATGGAGATGCCACCATACACCAACACTCCCCCACCGCTAAATCTGACACTTCGTGCACGAACGCATGATTATTCCTACTGCCACGGTCCCTCTAGATAAAAATACGCCTATTATCCAGATGAACAGAAAAACGGGACTCGTCAGAAAAAAGAACATTGCTCCATTCATTTCTCCTCCAGTTCACATGCTCTGTTGCCCACTCCCTGCGGTCGCGACGATGCCTTGATGTTAGTCTAACACATACGATCGGTCGGAGAGCATACAGACCTACACCATGGAGCCAGTTTCGCACAGTCTGAGTTGAAACCGTGGTGCCAGTAGCCGAGCGAAGGTGTTGTTGGAGAAAAGTAGCGTTCATATTTCGGTGTCTCCGAGGCGTTAACACTAAATAACGATCTTCATTGGGCGTTGTTGCCCATCTACGACCTCGTCCTGGTCTTCGGCCGGCACTTCCAATCTCCAAAAACGGTTCCAGATCCTGGAAATCACTTTGTGACACTCCAATGGCTTGCGCTACTTCGGCTTGATTTTGGCCTCCTTCTAACCTACCAACAAGCTTCTGAATCGGTTAAATGACTTCGCTGAGACACCGTACTCAACGAAACAAAGCAGTCACTGAATGCCGGTCATCCTTGTCTTCATTTCTGTTGAAAGTCAAATTTCATTCGCTGCCGCTGAAGCGACGTTTTTGACGTCAAACTCAAAATTAGCACATTCCACAGCTTGAAAATCAGAAAAATTTGCATTTGGGATTCTCTTCTTCCATTTTCGGCAAAAAAAATTTCGCTTATATCTTTATTTTATATAAAACTTACAATATCCTTTAATTGTTTTGAGCAGTGTGTAAGTATAACAGTTGGAGTACAATATATATTTATAATAAGGACAAGAAGAGAGAGAGAGAGAGAAAAGAGAGAGAGAGAGAAGAGTGAGAGAGAAGAGAGAGAAAGATAGATACTTTGGTTCAATCTCTCTATATACAGGGTGTCCAGCCTTAATGTGACCCAATAGCTAATTACCGAACCGTTCGGTTTAGATATGCACTTCCAATTTGAAAAATGTTTTAAAACAGGTAAAGAAAATTTTAACGTGCTTTTCGAACCAAAAGCCCCATTTACAAAAAAATTACAAAAACTAATTTTTTATACGGCCTCCAGGTCCTATCATTTATATTTCGGAAAAGATGCAGTACACAAAGATAAGGTTAACACAAAAAGCTTCATTATATTTCGATAAAAACTGACCGAGTTATGCCTACACAAAGTTGAAACATCTGAATTGCGCTCAGAAAAGGGGATCGTATATAAATTGAGTTTAGAGAACAGTAATTCGCTATCTGCAGAAAGATCAAAAGAAAATAATGATAGTAATATTAAAACATTATTGTAAACATTATAGATTGACAATTTGTATTGCTGTATGGCAAACAATACAAGTTAAATTAAAGGAATACAACTTGTACCGAAAAGATTAAAACAGTTTGTTTAAACAAATAACACCAAATTATAGCATAATGTGGAATGATGTTCCAACCGTGAATCGGGGCATTATAATACCAGAATGACCAAAATCTGCATGCCATGCTGATTCGATTGAGTAAATCACATTTACTTGTGGATTCACGTTCGTGCACTTTGCTTTTTAGGAAGCCCCAGAGAAAGAAATCCAGAGAACTTAGGTCAAGTGAACGCGGGGGCCACTCCTGTTGACCTCCGTAGCCGATTCTTCGAGTGTCAAATGTCTGCGCCAAAAATGTGCATGGTTGCGCAGATTTGTGTGCGGGGCAACATCATGCTGGTGCCACATGCATGAAAAATCCCATAAGGAAACTTCGTCTTCTAAAAAATCGGCTAACGGTCCAGATAAAATTTCCGTGTATGATTCTGATGTTATAGGTCCATCGAAATGCATTGGGCTAATTAAGGTGCTTTTCAATATTCCGCACCACACATTCACCACCCAACGCACTTGGTGGCAATTCGGTCGTATTACATGTGGGTTTTCGAGGGACCAATAATGCGTATTATGTGTATTAATAGTGCCTTGCCTCGAGAACTGGCATTCATCCGACCACAAAACTTCATTAAAAAAATTGGATTTTCATCCAGTGTGTTTAAATTGAAAAAATCAAACCGATGCTCCTAGCCTCCGGGTATTAGTTCCTGCGCTAGGAATGGACGATAAGGATATACGTAATATGTTCCACACCATCAAGTTTGAGTAGGAACAACCCTTGCTAATATCCCGAATACTACTTTCAGGATCAGCCAGGGCATATCCTAGAACATCCTCAGCGTGTATCCGCAAACTTGAATGTGTGACACGAGACAAGGGAATACGTTTATGACAACTCCCAGTTTTATACAAACGTTGAACAACACTGGCAATTGTACAATAAGATGGATGTTTTCGACTGGGAAATTTAATGGCATAAAGTTTTGCTGCCTCTCTCTTATTTCGATGATACTGCCCATACATCAGTACCATTTCGCAGTATTCTTCATTTGTATACATCTCGTTCTCCCGTACTAGAATTTGTAATATTAGAATACGACTGCGTGCAATTGCAAACGACTACATAACAGATTTTTAACGTTCGCCATAATCAGTACCTCAGCAAATAAACCTATTTTCTTGGAACTGCTTTTGAAATGTTTTCTTCCATCAAAATATTTTATTTTGTCTATGCTTTACATGTACACAAAATAAATTTTATTTCTTAAATACTCAATTATTGTAATATTAACTTTAAATTTAAAAACGATTTACATAAGAGTGACGTGCAAGAGCGAAAGTTCCTTGGCAAAGTTCCAATTAATTTTACTTTGGAGACAACCCCTTACTAGCTTCTTGAAAATGGCCCAGAAAATGCATGAAATGTATGATTTTCAAAGTTGCATAACTCGGCCAGTTTTTATCGTAATAAAATGAAACTTTTTGTGTTTACTTTGTTTTTTTGTACTGCATCTTTTCCTAAATATAAGTGATAAGACATGGGAACCGTATAAAAATTTAATTTTTGTAATTTTTTTTCTAAATGGTTCTTTGGTTCGAAAAGCACGTATAAACATTATTTAGCTTTTTAAAAACATTTTTCAAATTGGAAGTGCATATCTAAACCGAATAGTTCGTTAATTAGCTATTGGATCATATTAAGGCTGGACACTGTATATTCATATTGAAAAATCAGAAATTTTAGCTTCTGTCATGAGGTCATAAATACAGACCTATTTTTTAATATTTTTTGAATTATATATAAATAAACTATTAAAACACTATATATATCCCACGTCTAGTCTGTTTTTATTTTAGAACCCCCGACGTCTTAAGTTCTCTTGTAATTTTATACGTGCTTTTTTATCAATAAGACTTTAGTTTTCATTTCCCATAAACTTAAGAACTCCATCCTAAAACTCAGAATCAATAATTTAAAAAAGAAAAAAAAGATCCAATTCTTATTCTGTTATTTAAATTGGATCTGTTATGCAACTTTTTATAAAATCAAGTAGTGTATCTTCAAACTTTGTGAGAGTTTCTATATTATTCTGAGTGATTCATTAATACGATTGACTTTTTTTCGACCGATTTCACTCCTTTTAGTGAGACCATGTTTATTAAACAAAATTGTTCCAGGGAATATGTTAAAAACTTAATCAATTGCTTTCTATCCGGTTTAATTTACAATATGGTATTCCCGAATGCAAACGAGAAGAATAGCAGATGTATTATAAGAGAGAACAGTTTATTTACATTTCTTCTAATGAAATGGTGGATTTCAGCAGAACATTTTGAATTTTAGATTTACGGTGTTTTTAGAATTTAAAGAATTCCCTACGTTACTGATTATATTTTCTTTTTTATTGCGTTAAGCATTTTTTCAGTTTATCTAATGCAGAATCTTATTTTTGTTGTACATCTGAGACTGTTAAATCTTCGAACTAAATTTATTAAGAAGACACAGTACCATTCAAGTGACAAAAATAGGTAAAAAAAATGAAACAACTTTTTTAGCCAAAATTATTCTTTGTGTATTTTTTTATAACCTCACAAAATTTGAAAGCTCTAAATTTAAAAAAACGCGAAATGTGATAGTTTTTACACACACGCGCGTTTGTTTTTATTCACTTCCCTATGGCAAATCAAAATTTTAAAACTTACTTATCTTCGAAGATTCTAGTTTGTCTTCATTTAAATTTAAAGTGCTAAGGTTTTTTTATATTGTGCCTAATGCTTTGAAATATTTTATACTTATTGTTAATAGCACATGTAATAAAAGTTGCTATGCATTTTTGAATCAAGGGAATACTTATTTTGTAAAAAATAATTGAACTAAAAATTATACCTTTGTTAAGGAATTTTTAATAAGTATTTATAAAAAGAAGTATTGCATGAATACTAATCATGTTATCCCAAAACTCATAACAACTTTTGTTATACATAGTTTGACGTACTTGTAAATCAAATTCCATGCGTGTATGCGACTTTTTGTAGGGGAGAAGTAGCATTTTAAAATCACTTCACAAATTTTAAGTTTTTTTCTTAAGAAAATTAAATGGAATCATATTATGAAAGTTTGAGCACAAAATCTGCTTTACATAGTATATACACATAGGAGGCAACCAAAAAAATTTTGAAATTCCTTAAATTAAAATTTTTTTGCTTAAGTCGTACCATGTCCACTTAAATAAAAATAAGCACTTAATTATAAGTATCTATTGTATAAATTATAAAAAAAAGAAAGTTTGAATTTTACTCAAAAAGTTTAAAATTAAAAATAAGTTCAATGAAATAAGTTCAAGCCTCAAAATAAGTTAATTGAAATAAGTTTAAACGTCATAAATTTTCATAAAGAGTAATGTCGATAACTTATTTTTAAAATCAAATAATGAGCCATTAGAAATAGTCTTAGAGAATCGTACTTGTTGAGTTATTTTAAATATTTCTATTGTTTGAAATACGGATATAAAATAGAAATGCATTCAAATGCAGCAGACTTAAAGGCACAAATAAAAAAAAATGTTATTTTTAGATATTTCAAAGAAGAACAAACAAACATGGCCAAAAAACATAAGAGCCCATAAAAACCCACAGGAAATAAACGAAAACAATAATTTGAAGTGCAGAACAAATTTTATCTGCTGGAAAGAAGCTAGCAAATGGGGAATGACCATGGTTATGATATTCAAACCATTCTTGTTTTGGATCTTGGTTAAAACTCTGTTTACAATTGCTACTGAAAGAATCTTACGGACATTCTGAACTCACACTTCATTTCCCGTCGAATAACCTTATACCACTAAATGCTACTTGGATTGTACATTTGAAACCTAGAATAAAGCTGTAGTACAAATAAAAACTGTATCACCGGAAAAGGTTGAAATGATTGTGGATGTTATTTCAAATTTACACATGCAGTCTTTTTCAAATTTTTCTTTCGAGCTTAGAAAAGTCATTGCAATTTTTATTTTGAATGGATATATTGTAAAGGAAGATTGTGAGGATGAGAGAAACTAAACATAAGTAGGATAAGCAGCCAGTTTTGAACCTAGCGGTTTTTCTGTATGTGTGCTTACAACTGGATAGATGAAGGAATGGTTGTTAAAACCAGTTTCACCGAAGCTCACTGTTTTTGTTTTTAATATATGACAAAAGAGTTATAACAATGCTACTAATTTTTAAATTTTTATGAAATACTTTAAAAAAAGGAATTTTTTTTCAAAAATATTTTTTTATTAAAATAAAAACTAAAGGGCTTTACTTAATTTTTAAATGTTTTTGTTTTTAAATAAATATGTATTGTTACGTTAATTAGGGTTCGAGGATTTTATGCAGATCAGTTGCAAAGAACAAGACAATTCTTTAAGAGCGATGAGAATTTATTTTCGAAATTCAATCCTTGAAATACAGGATTTAGCAGCAATATTCGCAGAATAAATCTCAGAAGGTCTTCCCACCTTCAAAAGCACTCAGAGACAATTATAGCTGTCTAAAATGCACGTATATAAAATATTATTCGCAGGCAATCGCTCGTTAAACAGCCAAAGTAATCAGTAATCGCTTCAACAATCAAAGCAATACTAACTGATCTCTAGTCAAAACCAGACTGACTGACTTTCACCGACCACCTCATCATTTATATCCCTCGAGGATAATTCGAGAAATACCCGCTTGCATCATAGGTCTTACAGTTAGTGGATTTCTCTACTAATTTCTAGAAGTATCCAGAGGGTCTCAAACTTTCCAAAAATGATTGCCAACATGATCACCAAGTCGCCAAAGTCACCAAATCGGACGCCAAAAATGACGCCAACTTGGCTATATCGCCGAGATTTCACCAAATTCCCATTGAATCACCGTTATAACTTAAAGGACGGCGAGCTTGTGTGAATATTACAATTTTAACGTAAATTGAATCTAATTTAGAGTAAGATAAAGGCATTACACATCGAAATACAAATTATTTACACTGTTTTACACAATATTCGTAACAATATCATAGTTAAAACACTAAGATATATTTTGTTTAATGCAACAAATATTTTGAAAAATATTAACCTACTGTTCATAAGTATTAGATAAGTTATCGATAATTTATTATTAGTTATCGAACTTTTTAAAATAATTAGTGTTGTTTTCATTTTAAATTTATTTCAAAAATTTAAAATTTAGATTTTTCACTCAAAATTTAACACATTAAAAATTTCTTTATAAGTAAAGATAACATTTTCCGAGTCAAAAATGTGAGTGAAGTATGTTTTTTAGTCCAGAAAAAGACTACTTAGAAAATACTTATACTGTTTTAAAAAAGGTGATTGGATATTTTAGAAAACATTTTTTTCGTATTTTACAGGGAAAATATTGTTAATTAGATTTTCGAAGTTCTAATACATGCTTAAAATATGTAAACAACAGTCCTTTCGAAAAAAAAATAGAGAGATATCACATTCATTCTAGATATTATAATAATATTTTTTTTAAGAAAAGAGACATATTTAATGATACTATTTTTTTTAAATTGCATGTACGAGATTTAAAAAATATTGTAACTTTGTAAGGGTTTCGAGGATTATGTGCAAATCAGTCGCAAAGAACACGACAGTTCTTTAAGAGCGATGGAAATTTATTGTCGAAAAAGAACCCTTGAAATACAGGATTTAACATCATTCGTGGAATAAATCTTAAGTTTTCACATCTTCAACAGCGCACAGACACAACTATCAGTGTCTAAAATACAAGTATGTGAAAGATTATTCACAAGCACTCGCTGGTTTAATAGCCGAAGTAATCTCGAATCACTGGTAGACTCTTTTAACAGTTAAGGCAAGACTACTAATGGGTAGTCAAAACAATACATATTCAGTTACGGTGAGGTGCTCCCTATTTATAGGCCTAGCGGATCTTTCGAGAAAAATTCGCTTCAGTCGCAGATGATGAAATTTTAGTGGATTTCTCCACTAATTTCTAGAAGAATCCTAGGGTCTTAAACTCACCAAAGATTGTCGCCTAAAAAGGATGCCAACTTGGTTCTGTCGCCAAGAGTTTCCATTGAATCGCCATTATAATGTAAGGAATGGCGTTGCTTGCAAATATTACCATTTTAACATAAAGTAAATGCCACATAGATTAATATTACAGTATTTTACATCAAAATATAAATTATGTACGCTGTTTTAAGTATTCTTTACGCAAAATTCATAACAATATACAATACTTTACAATACATCTGTTTTAGCGATACATTACTTGAAAATTTATACACAGATGTCTGCTTCCAGAATAAAAAATTACACTAAAATAAATGACTTGGAATTTAGTTTTATGCTATTGTGTGTGTGGTGCTCAGACCATGGTTTGCACGCAAGACGAATTTTTTGTTTGAAGTTTAAAATTATTTGATTTCCATATGCTCACCAAATGGACTTCTCAAATCAATATATTCTTTTCCATTTTTATCTCTTACATAATAATGATCTAGAAAAGGAGCTTTTTTATAGAGGGATTTCTCTCTTGAAATTAAAAAAAAAATTCTTTAATGAGCTTCTTAAATTTCAGCTAGAAGGAAAGTACAAAAGCTATTGCAACTCGGTATATTGATTAAACTTGAAATGGGATCATCAGGTGTGCTTCGGGTATTTCTTTTTTATTTCCTGGAAGGGAGAAAAATCATTTTCTTTTTACTTCGGAGAGTTTTATCAGCTGGCTGGAACGTTAAACTCGAGATCAATTTCATTTATGACTCCTTTGCGTATTCATAGTGTAGAGTTTTACATTTTTAAAGTTCTTGCTTACTTAAAGAAAAAGTATAAAGTCGTAAGTACAGAGGATAACTTCATTTCTTTAGCATTTGAATGTGAATATCTGCATATAATATAGGAAAGAGGAAATTTTAGAAGATGAAAGCGTACTTACTTAAACAGCCCATTGTGAAACTATGCTGAATCTAAAAATTAAAGCAGAAAATATTGGATTTTTAAAATAAAACAAGGTTAAAGTATTACCTAGTTTACATGTAACTTTTCCATAAATTGCTTTTGTAAAATGTAAACAGTAAAAAAAATGCTATGATTATAGTTTATGTAGAGTTATTTTATGAAGTAATAGTTATATAAATAGTTTAAATAGGAATTTTGAAGGGTGTTATGTAAAAACATTTTTATTAGATGAAAAATTATTTTAGAAATAGGACAATCCATATTTGAATAAGCCTTTTTAAAAATTCTTCCAGATTGTACAATGTAAAGTTTTCTCATTCGCCTCAGTTGGTAATAAATAGTTTAAAAGAAGTAATTTGTATATGTAAAAGTGTGTGTGTAATTTTAAGACTATATTGATGCAATATAACATTGTTTCGAGTAAAGATCAGCAATTTTTACTACTAACACAAATTTATTGACTATATCACTTAATAGCTTTAAACAACTTAATTGGGAATGTACTTAAATCACTTAACCCGAGGAGCAATCATCCTTAATCAATTACTCATAATAGAATTAAGAGCTCTTATCTAACCTCTTAAGCACTCTTGCTTCAATACTTGAATAATATTCCACTTGAATTAACTATACGACATCCGGTCGCTAATGCTAATTCTTCTATCTCAACTTTCAACCATCATCTCGCCTACTCTACGACTAACACTTAATAGAAGTTCTATTTTACATGAATAAAGTCGTCTTAGCAGAAAGCGGTTTTCAACTGAAATCAAAGCTAAAAAATTGTTTTACTCGAGAAGATTATTAGTAGATTCGCGAATAGACCCTTTACACCATTTAATTAAAATAATTTAAGAAATACAGAAATTATATAAGCTGAGATACTTCTAGGGATGCTGTATAATGGTGTTGCAAATTTTTACGTAAAAGTAAACCATGCATGTAATTTGTCAGTGTGTCTATTCGTATAAGGCTGTTTTTATTTTATGAAATGTGTAAGTGTTAGGAGTAGATGTTTTTCTTTTATAGAAGGAACTTTTTCTATTATAACTTTTGAAGCATAAGCAGTGCTTATAACGTAAATATTCTTTCTACGACTATTAAATAATAATCTATAGGGCTTATAAATATTGAATATTCTGATGTAAACGATCTATTTCCAAAATACTACTTGGAAAAAGAAGTTTTTCTTTCTAAACTATTAATTACATGAAATATTCTCGATTTAACGCATTAAAATTTAATTAACAATTGAATTTAATATTATCTCTTATAAATACTTGAATACATCTCATTACTATGTAACCTGAATATAAATATTAAAAACTTAGAAAGGAATTTTGGATATTTAATATATTCTATTTATTTCACGAAAAGATAAAAGACTCTCGAGTTAGTAGTATAATTACTACTATTTATTAGCTCTGATTAGCCAATATAACTATGAGTTAAAAAAATTCAAATCACAATACTATTGCAAAAATTATTGGTTTGAAAAAAATATCACTATATTCCGCGTTTTCATTAACGAAGTATTTGAAATGAGACCTTACTCTTTAAAATTACGTTCATATAATTTTGAAACGTATTAGAATTTAAAATATGCATCAGTGACTTCATTTAATTCTTTAATTGTTTTCAGCGGTATTTTAGATTCGCTTTTTTAATAGAAACTCGTTCCCCATTATAAATAACTCGATTACAGAAAAGTATAATTATATGATAATTTTTATTAAGTAGTCATAGAGAATATGTGCTTCCATTCTATATTTGGTTCTCATTTTTACAGTTTCAATTGATTTATGGTTTCAAAAGAGTCATTAGAAATAAATTAAAAGTTTATCTTAGAGAGTGTGCAATTAAAAAAAACTCAGAGTGTAAAAGCATGATTAATCTTTAAATTTTCGAAAACTTTCAAACTTTATCGTTTGCATATAAGTTTATTTTATGAAAAAAAATATCAATGTGATTGTTTTTAAAATGAACAAGAAGTGATAGAATTAATGATGCTACTAAAACTGCCAGATGGGTGGCATAGTTCATTGGACTCTGACCTTGTACGCCCACTTTGCAAGTTAGGCCCAGGCCCAAGTCGTTGGATTTTAATAATGCAAAAAATCGGCAGCGTCCATATTATCTGATTATGTGGCATGTTAAATCTCTCTAGAGTGTTTGTTTGGGTTGGGGGCTTGCAGCAAAATTAAATTCCTAATATAATTTCGCATCGTTGGAGCTCAGATGCCTCCCTCTGGAGAGAAAACTGGAAGTCAAAATTATATTGTAGCAATTGGTATGCACTTATATGGTGCCACACTAAAAAGCAATATCAGTTCCAGGGAAATCTAATAGATCTGTAATAGTAATTACCAACTCGCAGCCTCATTTGGTAGAAAAGAGCCTACTGTAACTCAATTATTGAATTTTGTTTTATTCAAGACTTAAATTATTTCCTGATTTAATAAAATAATCTATGTATGTTTTGAACGTAGAATTTAATTTCAAAATTGAACAAAATACAAAATTGAGAAGATAGTAAAAATATAAAAAAAGACATTGCAAATCTTTCTAATTATATTCTTTGCAGTCAAACCTGCTAACTAATTATTTTAAAATAATAATGTGTTTCAGAAGTGTCAATTTTTAACTGTGAAAAACTTCATCCGAAAAAAATAAAAGAAAATTTCTAGTGACGGTAAATATTCAATTTTTGTCTCTGTAACATTTAATATTATGAAAAACGAATTATAATATTTTCAATAATAAAGGGAAACTAGCTAATGTTTTTCTATTGAGTGAAAATTAAGTCAAAACAATTGTCCGGTACAGTTTTATCTAAGACTTTTCATGCACGCGTTGTTATATATCGTTCTCATGCATTCTATTGAATTTAAACATATTCTATTTTAAAATGTAAACATATTAGAACTTTCCAAAGGAACATGTTCTATTCTTATGATATTATTGAAATCTTTCCCCTTCGCACGAGACATTTCTGAGTTTATAATCATATCTTCATCAGTCCTGACAATGCATTCTAATTCCTTAATTCCTAATCTCATTAGGAAAATACTAATTGAAATGTTTGCAGACGTCTTTGAAAAGTCGTATTTCTGTAATTAGTAGGACATCAGAAGACGAGGAAAAGTAAACAGAAATGAGGAGTTGCGAGACAAGAATCAATCTATATTTCATCAGATTGTGTTTGTTCAACAAGTTAAGAAAGTGAACTTTAGCAATGCTTAAAATTTCATTACTCATTTCATTTCAACTTGCTATTTTTGAAGACTTTTCAAGCATTCAGGAAAATATTCAAGTTCTAACAGTTGAGTTGAAAGGACAAATCTGTAAAAGCCACATTGTTCACAGAATCATAGGTTAAGGGATACTAAAGGGTGTTTTTTTAGAGGTATAGAACTTTAAATTGTAATAAAACAACGATGTATTATTCGATTGACATGAATTTTTTTTATTCGAAAGATAATCTTGTGGCATTACATTTTAAATATGACTTCTGGCATATGACTGCCACGGCTGGCTCGGATGTAGTCCAATCTGGACGTCCAATTTTCGATGACTTTTTTCAACATTTGTGGCCGTATATCGGCAATAACACGGCGAATGTTGTCTTCCAAATGGTCAAGCGTTTGTGGCTTATCCGCATAGACCAATGACTTTACATAGCTCCACAGAAAATAGTCTAGCGGTGTTAAATCACAAGATCTTGGAGGCCAATTCACAGGTCCAAAACGGGAAATTAGGCGGTCACCAAACGTGTCTTTCGATAAATAGATTGTGGCACAAGCTGTGTGACATGTTGCGCCGTATTGTTGGAACCACAGCTCCTGCACATCATGATTGTTCAATTCAGGAATGAAAAAGTTAGTAATCATGGCTCTATACCGATCACCATTGACTGTAACGTTGTGGCCTTCATCGTTTTTGAAGAAGGATTCCACCAGCCCATAAAGCACACCAAACAGTCAGTTTTTCTGGATGTAACGATGTTTCGACATACACTTGTGGATTAGCTTCACTCCATATGCGGCAGTTTTGTTTGTTGACGTAGCTATTCAACCAGAAGTGCGCTTCATCGCCAAACAAAATTCGCTTATGAAAATCGGAAACAACGGCAATCTCGTTTTGGGCCCATTCGACGAATCTACGCCTTGCTTGATGATCATTTTGATGAATTGCCAAACCAAACTGAGAATAAATCACTTGATAGCTGTTAAATCGGTCGTCATCTTGGAAAGTAATGCCAACTTAAACTTCTATACCTGAAAAAAAAACACTCCTTATAAAGAAACAATTTAAGGAAGTTAAGCAAACATAAAAAAGTGAAGATAAATGCTGTTGTCATTATCAATAGAGCAAGAAGAAATATTGGAAGCAAAACATTTGACATAAATATTTTTTTTATTTCAGATTTAAAGTTTTTTCTTATGAAAAACGTATTTAAATAATAGAAAGGGGGTATCCCCTGACCCCTAACGGTGGACCCCCCAATGTACAAATGATGCAACTGTTCATACTCATTGCTCAAGTTGTTATTCTGTAATTTACATGTTTTACGCAGTTTTATTTGTTTTTTTTCCGCAAAACTCGTTCTTGGCACTCCACTTCAGTTAAATTCATCACTGAAGTTGCATCGTCTAGCTCTTGTAGCTTCCTTGAAAATTGAGTATTTAGTCCCGTTGATTGGAAAAGTCTTCGTATGAGACAACGCTTTTCTTCTCACGCAATGATTCCAGTTCAGGTAATCGTTGGGATATTTTTCTGCAAGAACATGCAATAAATACTATTACAACCGTATTGGTGACAGTATATGAAACGAAGTACATGATTGTCAATTTAGTGCATACGATGCATGCGAAATCGGGGTTGCCAACTTGTCGAGTTAACTTGAACGTTTGCCTTGCTGCGATAGTACGTAATAAATTTATTACAGCATCACAAAAAACATTTTTTAAACACAGAGGAACTGGAGATTACTCATATCTTTGAAAGGAAGTATTACTTTAATTCATAAGAAAACTTGCCACATTTTTAATGAGGACGGAAAACCCGAAATACGCATAAAGAAATATCTCAACTCTTCCTCAGCTCTACAAAACCATTCATATTTCTTTTTTCAACCCTGCGAAATTTTTAAACTATTCGAGGGAATTTATTCAGACACTGTTTCAAATAAAACACAAGCTTAAACCGAACATAAATTCAAACTAAGTTAGTTCTAATTTTTTCCAGAAAGGTCATTTAGTTATTGTTCTCGAAATATTTCCCAACAGCAGACTTATAATATTTCTTTCAAAACTCATCCTTATTGGACTGAGCCTCAAAGTATATAAAAACAGTTTACTTCTCCAGAGAAACGCTCGTTTCTTTTAGGTGATACTACAGGGATATCATCTTCTCTGATAATTGAATCTGTGCCAAGAAACAACTAGTACTTCGTTTACTTTTATTGCTATCTTTTCTCACATCTTGGATATTAGTTTTTGGAAAATATCTAAGTTTTCTTGAAATCCTGAGTGTTTTCTGAAGCATCACGTTGGAGACAATTTGATTGAAAGAATGTGTCACAATCAGAAAAGAAAAATTCAGCATTTTCTCATCATTTATGGATGTACTTTGGGTTACAGATAATAAATGTTAAGAAAACTATGACTGGTAGCATTTTGTTTAAATCGCCGTCAAGTTTGAGCATTATCATAAGTATAAGGAGCTTGCTCACATTATTTTGACCAATTCTTTTAGAATTGATGCTACAATGTTCTAATAACTCGACCTTTTTTCAGAAGTTCATTCCCCAAAGTTTTTAATGTATGAGGTCTGGAGGGAACTACATTTCTACAGTGCAAAACAAATATTTTATAAGCAGTTGGAAGGAATGAGTGGGTCGTGGGTAGCCTGGTGGTTAGAGCATCGGACTCCAGACTGGAAGGCCTGGGTTCGATGCCCGATGCCACCACATACCCTCCAAATACACACGGTGTACGTGCTCGTTAAATCTGTGGTTCCGAAAGTCTTGTGGGCTGAATCACGAGTGCAGGGAACTGGAGAATATTTCTCTCCCCTTCAGACCCATAGTAAAATTGTAGAGGTGGAGATAGGTGATGTCGCCATCTATCGTCCCTTCGGGACTAACTACACATCGTGCCAGAAGGTTCAAAATTGGTTTGCGGAACATCAGTATGACTTTCAACACATTCCCTTGCCACCGCACAACCCGTATCTGAACCCCATAGAAAATGCGTGGGATTAGGTGAAAGCATGCATCCGACGGAACGTTCCTCTTCCATCTAATTTACATGATATAAAAAGCTGCGTAACCAATGCCTGGTATTCCCTGGATGTGAATGTACTCCTGAAGTATAAAGATTCAATGCACAAACTATTCAAAGAAGTTATCTGTGTAAAAGGTGGTTCAGCAACATTTTGATACTGGGTTTCTAATTCTCTGGGCAAGCATTGCAAATATGAAAAAAAAAATAGAAATATAAAAGAAAAATAAAAATTGTAGAAGGGGGAATTTACAATTATTAACTTAAATATTCTTAGGTGGAAGGAAATTTCAATTGTAGTTTAATCATTTCTTTGCAGACAGAAGCTATTTGTCTGCAAAGTCTTGCTTTTGTCTTTTTTTGTAGCTACTGTCTTTTAGACATAAAACATACCGTAAAATCTGGCGTATAACGCGCACCTATACTTTGAAGCGGAACTTTTTAATTTTTAGGTACATTCGCCATATAGCGCGCACCCTTTTTTTTTACGAAGAAACCCCTGAAATATTAGTATACATTGCTCTTATGTTTTAAGTCATTTATTCAAGGTATTATATCAGACATTTGAAAAAATAGTATACTTCTAGAACTACAGAGCCTTAAGTTCATAAGGCAAGTCATTTCTTTTAAATAAATAGTATTTGTTTATATGCTGAAGTAAATTCATTTTTATGCTCATCTCTTTTGTAATTTTTAAAGGTATCATTTTTATACCCGGCGTATAATGCTTACCCTTAACTTTCGAACTTATTTATTAAAAGTGTGTGCTATACGCAGGGTTTTACGGTAACTGAAAATATTGAATTTCGGTAAAGGAAGTGAATAATACATTCAAATTCTGTAAAAGAAAGTAAATAAAATATATTTGAATTAATTTTAATTAAAATTAAATATATATAATAAAAAAATTGAATTTAAGCATAAATTTCAAATTACGTAAAATTAATCAATTAGATTTGACCCATCGAGGCCCTTCAACATCAATTTTGTCTTATTGATTGGTACCAGTGAAGAGTTTTCGAGACGGACCGATTTTTGATGCCGATTGAATTCTTTTCGTCGACGTAGCAAAAACTATTTCTGTAGAAAACATTTTTTTTGTTATGACGACGTAAAAACAAAACACTCTGAAAAAAACAATGTATTTCACTATCAAAACAATATTTTGAATTCACTGTCTTATGTATATATTTTTTTTCTTCCGACAAAGAAAAGTCTTATATAAGATTTTTGACAAAAAGTATAAGAATACGTGGAATTTTACGTTTGTTTTAACGCCTGGAATTCTTTTCTTACGTATTTTAATGTTCTTTTACTTCACTTTATTTTATTTCTTAGAATTAAGAAGCAAATCAGTAAGCATATAAAATTCAAAGGAAAAAGAAACAAAATTTAAAATAAATATATGTAAATAAATTACTTGGAAAAATGCTTTTAGTAAATATAACTCCGAAGAATTTTATGCTGACAATAATGGGCCTGGATATCTGTATTGTAATTTTGTTTAAATTTAAATCTTTTGTAACCGATAAAATGGAAGTAAAAAAAATTTTTAATTCTAGTTAAAACGACAACTTTTTTTTGGATTGCATCTTGCACGAAAATGTTTAAAAAGTTTAAAAAAACCTTTCAAATAGAGAAATTTTTTTTATAAGTAAACAAGAATGTGCGAATACTTTTATTTACAGATGAACTGTTAAAGCATTGATATTGACAAATTTAATCTGTAACGGTATATACAAAGACAATGCAATAATATTTGTGGAATGTTCGTATAGTTTAATTTCAAATAGACCCGGAGGAAGTAAATTATGATTTTACAAATAGACAAAAATTTATGCTAAAACAGATTTCTGTATGAGAATGCCTTTAAAGTTAAAAAAAAATACTTTTGCATGACAACGAATTCTGTGTGTGTCTCTCTTTACGTATGAATTTCCAAGCAAAATACAAACAAAAAATCAATTTTTACTTTTTGCTCATATTTTATTTTATAAAATGGCGATGCGATATTTTTTTTAAAGCGGAATAATGTTAAAAATATAAGAGAAACTTTCTAGTCAGTTAGTGGATAATTTGTTATAATATAAATGCTTTATATTTTTTAGAATATGTATCAAAATAAGATTTTTTAAACAACTTTATAAAACCATAATGTATAAAGGACATTATTACTGAAATAATACTTCCATAAATATAATTGAATTTCAAATAAAATAATGCACCATAAATTAATTTTTCACAAAATTAAGGCTCATACGAATGATACATAAAAGGCCAATTAGGTTATTTCTTTTTTTTATAAGAATTACAGCAAAACCCTGTAACAAAAAGATGTTTCTAACGAAAATTGATGTAAGTTAATTTGTAAACTATATTTATATATATACCTGGATGTAGACAAGATTACAATTTTTAAAAACAACTTACATCATGGCTTAAGTCTCTTTCCTTTGTATTACTTCCTCATGCAAATTTAAGAGGAAATTTGAAAAAGTCTTAGTTTAAAAAAATCCCATCTCTTCTCTTTGTCTTTCTCTTTCTCTCGCATGTACGCGCAAAAAGTTAAAATGTTAGATTCTTTCAACACTGAAATAAACGAAAGAATTTAAATTTGCTCTTCACAGGAAGAAGCCAAATGCGGATTGACTCAATTTCATTAATAACCAACGATCATAAAAGTACAGCATGAGAAAGTGGCTAAGCAAACGTTTTTAACGTCGATTCTTTTGCTGCAGTCGTCTTGCGGGATATTAAAGGAAATGTATTTTTATCTTGCTGTAAGAATACCTTTTTTCAATATACGGGATTGTATATGTGTGTTTTGAAAACACCAAGCTTTCTGTTTATTAGGTAGATTTAGTCGAATTAGTGTTTTTGTTCTACACTTTGTAATGCAGAGTACCCTATTCTGGTAAAAAATACAGTAGCACTTTTACTGAACATAATAATTTTCCATGATTTTAAAACTGGTTGACTTCGATAATGCAGAAAGGAATAATTTTTGATTAGCACTAGGGAATACATTTTTGCAAATAAGAATCTTTTGTGAGCACTAACGACTAATTTGAAGACATTTTTCTGAAGGTTTTAGCATAAAAACACGGAGAAATTAATTGTATTTATGCTAATATTTCTCTTTCCTCCAATCTATATAAATATTTTTTTCTCTCTGGAATTTGTAGTTCTATTAATTTTTTTGCGCATATATTTCAAGACTACCGTAAACTCAATGGTTATGTTCGTAATTATATTTTACTCAGAACGTTTAAGTTAAGTCATTGCTTTCTTTATTTCTGATTTTTAATGAATATCATCATTCAAAACACATGTATACAAGTTTAATACTCATCAAATTTAGTTTTACATCATAAGTCATCATATGGCATATTTTGAATTCTAAGAAAATGAACTGTCGAAATTATTCAGTTATGCACTTGAAGGATGTTAATTCAAATCGAACAATAATGAAAGCAATTTCAATTTACAGGGATCGCTGTTAAAATTCATCATCGAAATTGCAAATAGTTTTTGAAATTAATGATTTTTTAAAAATTTAAATTCTGAATTAATTTCAATGTACAAGGAAAAGTAAAAAAATAAAGGGACTTTTGCAATTTCTCTTTCCAAGGTTTGGCTATAGCGCTGGTATCCAGCCTAAATGAAGGGTAGTCGGCAACACTTGTATAAAACATGTCATTCGTCTTTCCTGGAAGTCTTTGATGTGTAGCAGACTGTTCAACATGGCAGTTCCATTGTCTATCTACACCAAGGAGGAAAGAAGGGCTGTGATTCACCTTTTTGTTTGACGAAGGTGTAATGGCTGAACTGGATACAAGCCATCCCCATGTGGCAAGGTGTAGAATCGTCGAATGGGCCCAAAACGAGATTGCCGTTGTTCCCGATTTTCATAAGCGAATTTTGTTTAGCGATGAAGCGCACTTCTGGTTGAATGGCTACGTCAACAAACAAAACTGCCGCATTTGGAGTGAAGCTAATCCACAAGTGTATGTCGAAACACCGTTACATCCAGAAAAACTGACTGTTTGGTGCGCTTTATGGGCTGGTGGAATCATTGGTCCGTACTTCTTCAAGAACGATGAAGGCAGTTACAGTCAATGGTGATCGGTATAGAGCCATGATTACTAACTTTTTCATTCCTGAATTGAACAATCATGATGTGCAGGAGCTGTGGTTCCAACAAATCGGCGTAACATGTCACACAGCTCGTGCCACAATCGATTTATTGAAAGACACGTTTGGTGACCGCCTAATTTCACGTTTGGGACCTGTGAATTGGCCTCCAAGATCTTGTGATTTAACACCGCTAGACTATTTTCTGTGGAGCTATGTAAAGTCATTGGTCTACGCGGATAAGCCACCAGCGCTTGACCATTGGGAAGACAACATTCGCCGTGTTATTGCCGATATACGGCCACAAATGTTGGAAAAAGTTTTCAAAAATTGGACGTCCAGATTGGACTACATCCGAGCCATCCGTGGCAGTCATATACCAGAAATCATATTTAAAATGTAATGCCACAAGATTATCTTTCGAATAAAAAAAATTCTTGTCAATTGAATAATGCATCGCTGTTTTATTGCAATTTAAAGTTCTATACCTCTAAAAAAACACCCTTTACTAAATTCATTCATACTAAATCAGTTTATAAAGATCTTAATTTAAGGTATCCGACTATGTTCGGAACCGTGATTTTGCAAAAGCGTGTAAATGGATAATATTTATGATATTTAGTGTCTTTTAAATTAGAAAATGTATATAAAATTGTTTTAAGAATAGTACTACAATAAAAAATTATCTAAGTACAAAATTTTGACAAAAAATGAACATAGAATGACCAATTTTCAAAATATTCTCTTTTTGTGAAAAATGCTTCTGTTATAATAATATTTTGCCTGTATATAGCTCAGATCTCTGTACAGAGGCTCAACTAGAATTTTTGAAATATGTAACTTAGAAGTGGGTTTATCCATATTTTTCGAAAACATAGGGGAGAAATTTTACGAAAGAAAACGCCGATAATTATTTCAATTAGTTGTAACTCTGAAAATAATGAGAATTTTTCAAAATTTCTAGTTTAGCTTCAGTAGAAAGGTCTGAGCTATATACAGGCAAAATATTATTATAAGATAGCCATTTTTCACGAAAGGAGAACATTTAGAAAAATGATTATTTTAAGTTAAAATTTTGCCGAAATATTGTATTTAAGTAATTTGTTTTTGTCAAAATGTCCTTAAAATTATTTTATTCATGTATTCTAATCTAAGTGACACTAAATATGAAAATTATCCATTTATGAGCTTTTTTAAAATCACGGTGTTCCGATCGTAGTCGGATACCTTAAACACTATACAACACAATATTAATCTAAGAGGAGAATGATCAAGAATGAGAAGACGCAACACGTATTACCAATAAAGAACGCAATTAACCACTGAATCTCTCTTTATAGATTAAAACCTATCTCAATAGTAAACGCCTTATAATTAAAGTTTAATTAATCAAGAATACCGCTATATCCTACGTAAACGGCTACGGTCCTTAAATCTTCCGTTCCAGATTTAATCTGGCTGGCTCTTGCTAAGGCTATGCTCCGTTGGTCTCGCACCCACTTTTGATTCGTCTGCACCGGCACGGCCAGACTTATTCCTAAGAATTAAGATTCTTTTTCTAGACTTTATCTCATATCACTTTGCGACTTCTTCTCTACTCAGCGACTTCTCTTAGCAACTTCACTTAGCGACTTCTTCTCTACTCAGCGACTTCTCTTAGCAACTTCACTTAGCGACTTCTTCTCTACTCAGCGACTTCTCTTAGCAACTTCACTTAGCGACTTCTTCTAGCGACTTCACTTAGCGAATTCACCTAGCGACCTCGCGAATGCTTAACTTCCAATATATATATGATTCCTAATTTACATAAACACGTTTTACTCTTCAGTTGGTTGGAAAGAATTGCCATTCTGGGACCAAAGAAATCCCATAAGGACAGTTAATTGAAATCGCGATAAAAGCCCCGTCACACCTTCCATCATTATACCATCAACGACTTACATATTGTCCTCATTGTTTAAAATCGGTGAACTGCCCAATCGTTCACTGTCTCATAAGGAATTCTTTCTTATTTAAAGCACTCTATTCATTTGTAGATCTTGCATTTCGATAAACTGCCGTCACCATACTGCGCTTGCATGCCATGAATGATTTCCGCAACTTTTAAAACTTTCACAAACAAAAAAAAAACAAATCATTGCCCTCCTTTCCCCTTTGGTGCAGATCGACAATGGAGCAGTCACGTTGAACGGTTTGGTTTAATCCAACGACTACGAGGGAAGACGAGTGACATGTTGTATAGTAGCGTTGCTGGCTTCCCATCATTCAGCGCTGGATACTAACGCTGTTGCCAAACCTTGGAGAGAAAAATTGCAAAATTCCCTTTATATTTTGACTTTCCTTCACAACTTCAAACGCTCATACAACTAAACAACTATTTATCTAGCAATATTACATTTGTGTAAAATGCCACAAATCAGAAAGAATTTATTGTTTCATACATTGCATGAATTTAGTACTTAAAATAAAAAATTGGAATGTTATATAGATACTTATCACGCCTGTCCTTTCCTCCCTTAAATTTTTAGTTGATAAAACAAATTGAAAATTTCCTTTTAATTTATGGTATTTATTAATCAACATTGTTTATAAATATCCATACTAAGAGTTAAATCTAGTACCTTTAAATAATAAAAAAAAAACGTTCTACTCATATATTTTTAATTCACGATAAGATATTTTAATATATTTGTTTGTTAATTTTTTTCTCTCTTTGATTTATTATATTTCTTGTCATATACAAACACATTTTTTATTTTCTTTCTTGCAATTGTTAAAAAAAATGAGATTTTTTCTTTAAAATTTCCACCCAAAACAAAGCATTATATATTTTTTAAACATGTTCTCAAACATTTATGAAAGAAAAGATTATGCTTAAATATATACTAAAAATTTATGGTTTACATTACGATTATTTTTATAAACTTTTAAGATGTCATCAAAAGCGACATCTAAAAATGATATAAAAAGCTGTATTGAAAATACAGTGAATAAAATACTGAAGTTTTGAACGCGAGAACACTAAGGTTGAAAGCAGCAGTGTAGAAGTGAATGATAGAATTCAATATCAAATTCCGCTACCTTTAGTTGCAGTGTCAAAAACCTAAAATTTTCCCTCGAGAATAGAGCGTTCAAAACCGAGAACAAAAATATTCAAATACCGGGAACAAAATTAAATTGTGAATGGAGGGTTTCATGTTTCTTTTTCCCTAGAAGCCCAAAGTAGAAGTAACTTATCCAACATCGTATCCTATTTTTTCTAGATTCTTTGGACGAGATTTGAGGCACACAGGTATAAAAAAAGACCTAATATATTTTGTTGTAAACAGAAAATTCTGCACAAAATAGAGAATCAGAAATTTGACCAGGATATGCGGCAAAGGTGAAGAACCTTTATGTAACGACAGTAGGACCTAGAGTGATATTAAATTTTGCTTGACTTTTATTTCGACTGTATACCTGCAACAGTTTTTAAAAATCCTATTTAAAAAGTTTTTTTAATACATAAGCAATTGATAAATCTTGAAAAGTAAAAGTGCATAGCTAAATGCTATTTATTTGTCTGAAAGGTATTATAATGTTGGCGTTTTATTAATGTATTTTAAACATGTCCAAGCACCTACTAAGTAATGTACACACACACACATTGTATAAATATTTATATTTTATAATATTGTAAATATTCTCGATGAGAATACTGTCCGAATTAACTGAAACAAATGGTAAAAAACGAATTTTTCAATAACCTAGCTTTTTTATAATCCTTACATACCTTAAGTCGACAGAAAAATATCTATATTAGTATGAGGTATGTCTTCCTGTAGCAGAATCTCTTCTCAACTCGTTTTGATATTGAATCCACTAATCAGTGCACTTGTTCTTCGTGAAACCACACTTGTATAACACTTTTTATCATTTGTTCTGTTGTCGTGCAACTGATCTTAGCTGAACAATTCTTGAGAATATGTAATAAATTTTTTATAGGATTTGGGTCTGGTTAGGTTGTGACGTGTATATTCACGATCCTTCTTGGGAAATCTTTGAACTATCGTTCGCGTTTATACACAACCAACCCTTCTGAAGAAGAAACTGTGATATTCAGATTAAATCTACTATATAAAGTCAGGGTTTTCCAGCTATCAGGAGGAGAAGGAAAGAAAGAATCCCAGGAGAGATTTCTACACAGAAAGGTATAACTACAACTTAATGAATATTTCAATAGACGACGATTTAAAGAGACGATTGGTCACTAAACTTAGAGTAACGTTAATCTAAGTGATATAATTGAATATATCCTAAATTAAAGTGATCGATATTCATAGTTTTTCTATAATTCGTCCATCTTGCAGTTGTTCCATTAGTATTGTTTATATTGAGACATTCTCTTCTTGAATTTTAGTTAAATAGTGTTGATAATTTGGTTGATCAATAAATAAGTTGATTTTGAATATGTTTGATATTCATTGTCCCTTCCTCCTACACATCTAGATGGACAGGAGAGAGGGGATAATCCCTCACAAGTTTCTTTGATTCTGAGTGATTCTATTCGAACAACATCGTAGAGATCACAGCCGGCGTGCTTTCGACTCACGGTTTTCTTTGATTTCCCATGGACACCACCACTAAATCATTTTTGATAAAATGTAATTATTTTTTTCTTTTGTATATAACTATTTAACAAATTTTGCTTAAGGTATCCCAACACGTTGATAATGACGAAATTCGATCAAGACAGATATTTTTGTTTTCTCTTTTATTGAATAGAGCCATCTTTTGGCTTTACAAAACATATTTTGTTTTGTTTCTACTCTACCTAGAGGCCAAGCTACAATCAATTTTATTAAGTTAGAAAAACCGGAAGTGGGTCTTTGATCTACCAGAAGTGGGCATTTAAATTACTCGAAATCTATCATGGCGAGTCTGATTACTCAAAATATTACAAATGTATTTCTATAAAACTTTTTGAACCTGATATTTATGCTATTTTCTAGAGAATGTATTAAAATATTGCTTATTGTATGAATATTTTTTGAGTTAGGGCTTGTTATTTAAATAATGGTCTCAAAAAGGATGTGATTTTTCTTATAATGTTCACTCAATCAACTCTAAAATTTTCAAATTTTAATAAAACATTAAAATTTTAGTACATTCTCTAGATAAATGCATCTAGATTGCTTTGGTAATACTTTTACTAATATAAGTTTATTACTTTTTTCTTTAATTGCTTTGAAGTTTTACAAAAATGTTGCTAAAATTTCACTTATAATTGTGATTTCTGTGAAATTTAGGCAATTTATTTTAAATATTAGTATTTATTGGTATTGAGTCCTAAAAAAGCCTTTATAATGTTTAAATATGTTATTTTGTTAAAAAGTGCCCCGAACGTGTTTGGATACCTTAAGACATGAAGAATTTGAGATGGAACATGTATCATATTCAAGAAAAATTCATTGTAATTTTTATAATGCATGCTAATTTTATATGCATTTTTTAAGAATTTTTAGTGATAAACAACTAAATATATTTACAATATAGTTAATAGCACATTTTTTTTGGTAACAGTCTGAAATACAATTTTATGTTAGGATTCATGAGATTTATATCACTTTTAAAAGCAATTGATCAGAACTTTTTGTACTCATATCTTTTACTTGCACCAAAATATAACTCTTTTGGTATAATGTTTTTTTTATCTAGTGTAGTGAATAATAATTTCACCGATTTAACCTCTATTAAACTTGAGGGGGCAAAATCCTTTTATAAACTTTCCTTACAAACTTTAAAAGTCCTAATAAAGTTTATAAAACCTGGAAAATTAAACAAAATAAAAAAAAACGGTTTTCAGGCTTAGCATTGATAAGTCACGGGATTTTTTTTAAGATGAAAAAAAACCCGCCGACAGATGGCGCTGGTGTATGAGCTGGACATATGCAAATGAGACATGCGATTGCAAATTTAGATGCTCTTGATCCAGATCTGATTCTCTGTCGCATGCCAACTAAGTGAACAGGGATGCTGAGTAAGAAAGATAAAGATTTGTTGGTGAAGCTGTTTTTCATGAACAAGGAATCAGCGAGTGTTGCACTGTGTAAATTCTGACTTCAGAAAAATGTAAAGACTGGGAAAGGGCCTTCAACAGTGGTACACTTCATACAGCTTCTTCAGCGATTCGAAGAAATTGGATCACTGGAGGATCGTGTAAGAACGGGACGACCAATTCTAAGAATCATTAGCAAACATTGCAAGTTTACATGGCCTCCTTGATCTCAAGATCTCAATCCAGTAGACGTTTGCCTGTGGGGATACAAAAATTCCCGGGTGTATTAATTTCGTTCTTCTAATCTGCCGGAATTGAAATATGTGATCCTCCGAGAGCTATTATGTATACAGGCGGATATTCTGCACTCTGCCGTTGCTGGATTTGTGGCACGCTTTAAATGTATCATCCCTTGTGGTGGTGGATATGTTGAACACATGCTGCTGTAGTAAATGATTTGGTAACGGTATTTCTGTTATTTGGGAGTCTTTTCTTTCACATGTACGAAACGCCACCTATCGGTTGTTTTTTGAATTTTTCTTTCTTTTTCTTATCTTAAAAAAAAGAAGTCCCGTGACTTATCGACGCTAAACCTGCAAACCGTTTTTTATTTTGTTTAATGTAAATATTATTTAATTTTATATTAAACAAAAATAAATAACAAAATTTTATTAATTTTAAAACTTTTTATGGACTTTTTGCCCACCCGGTATATGATTGGCAAACTTCGCATTTATTATAAGCTTGTTTCATTGGAAACATGTTGAATAATTTTTACTTATCCCAAGCATCAACTCTTTTTAAAGTATTCCTATGAATTTAATAAAATGTAATAAATGTGTCGAGTTTTAGACTTTTTATAAAGCACTGATGATATTACATTCTAGAAAAGATATGGCGTCTCTAAATTAATAGAAGAGTCCACAAATCTCATGACTGTATCTTTTCTTTCTTTCTCTCTCTCTCTCTCTGGTTACTTTTCTAACTAAACTGAAGCCAATTCGAAAGGTTATACTTTGAAAGATTTTCTTTCTATTCTACAAACTTTTTTTGAACTATATTTATTTTCTTTTAAAGGGAAAGTTTTTACCAAAGAGTGAAATTCGATCTGATGTCACATTTTAGTTTCACGTTTTCTTGTTTTACTTTTTTGATCTAAAAATTTCTAAAAGCATTTATTAAATAATGAACACTTTGAGAATTTTCGAAATTTCACAAATTAATAATTTAGGTAACCAAATATTATGGGTAGAATTGATTTTACATTAAATGTCATATATGAAGACAAGTATACAGAATTTCATTATTCTACATATATTTTTAGTACCAGTTAATATTGCTCTTTAGCATTTTAGAATTTGATCGCATTATTTTTCAAATAAACTACTCAGTAATTATGAATTTCTATTTTTGAAAAACTTCAGTTATACATAAATTCCAGATAATGCAATGAAAATCATAAAAATAATGAAAATGCATATTCTGACAATGGTTCAAAATAAATATGTTCTTATGTTTAAAATCATTTATACTTTAAAAAAATAAATCAACGCGAAATCTAAGTGCTTGCCTCCATGCTAAGATTTCCCATCAATGTAAGTTTAATGTAGCCTGGATGTTACATTTTCTTTCAAATTTAGTTATTTAGGTAATTTCAAAAGTTCTACCTATTTTTTGTCATATTGGAGAAGTGCAAAGAACCTGAAATGTGCATATAATCTAAGATTGTTGTGACGTTTGAGATAAATAACGGTAATATTATTGATTAATCTAAACATTATGTTTATTTACGTCACAGCTATTGTCTACAGATTCTACATTGAAATTATTAAATTCAATAACAGACTATTAGAGTTCAAATTATGTGGTTTGTGAGAGGGGAGTTCTCTTCGAGGTCATCTCTCTTCGAAAGTATAAAAGCATTTCTCGTTCTCCCTCTGTCTCTTTTCTAGCTTCGGGGGTCAGCGGCCGGCGTCTTTTTAGCATCCAGTTACATCCTGCTAGTGGCAGGAAAGGTTCCCTCAAAATGTCAAAATGTTGCGGGGGAGGTAAAAGGCGGGACCGCGCAATAACTTTCGAGATACAGCTGCAAAATGCACTTGTGATAATTCTTTCCACAAGGAAGCCGATTCATAGCTGTGTGGCGAAATCATTACATTGTGCATATTTATTATTATTATTTGTAACCTCTTGCTATCTTCCTGAATAAAAGATGAAACCCATGTCAATAAAATTCTCATTGTTTGGAGTGAAAAAATTATTATATTAACAATAATTTCTGATAATAAGATTTTGTTTATTAAACTTACATCTTCACGAAGAGAAAATATTTAAAGAGCACGTAATGAAAACAGTTCTCCAAGCAGATATTCATTTAAAAAACCTTTCTTATCAAATCCTTCCATTCACTTCTTTTCTCAAAAAAATCAAAGAAGAATGTTCAAAGTAAAGTATTTTGATCAAAATGCATTTATTTAAAAGTATATCACCATAGCATTTGCAAGCAATGAGCCATCAAATCCAAACAGAAAGCAGAAGCAAATACTGTCTCGAGTGGGGTATCACTTTTGATCGACCACGCAAAAATAAGAAAGATGGGCCCAATGATATTTTTCTGTGTACTTCATTTTAAAGCAAGAAAAAACACTGACAGGTTTTAGCTTTTATATGAGGATAAGTAATAAATAGCTTTTTAAGTTCAGAGGAACCATGATAAAATTTGTTAAAAAAATCTTAATGTCCTTCCAATGGGTTATACAAAAAAAATTTCCCTTCTGCTCAAATGCATCTATTTATGCTCTTTCATAGTTTTTTTTTATGTGGGGAGGGGTTAAAATGATTTATATAGATACTTCAGTTAAATGTAAGAGAGATACTTTTCCTAAAGAGGTTCACCATCTCTAATATATGTTTTTGATTCTTTTGCTTGTGAAAACATCCTTCTTTTTTTTTTGGTATTACATGTTATTCATAAATAAATATTGCAAGATAATTGCTCTGTTAGATCCTCAAAACACTCTAAAATTGTAACGAGAATACATTAATTTTTTCCCGAATAAAACTGCATTAATAAATAAAACGTGAAATTTACAAAGGTAAGGTATTTAAAACTAATAAGGCATTTAAATACAGTTAAAATATGTTAATTATTTCAGAGAATGTAGTAAAAGTATTAAAGGATTTCTTAAAGAAGGCATCAAGATGTACTGAGTAGTTTTTTTATAAAGCTTACATTAAACATTTCCTTCAGAATGTATTAAATAATTTTAATTCAAGATATTTTTCATGTATTAAATAATATGTGTCTAGTGCAGTATAAATGTTTTTCGTTAAACATTCTTTTTCATAAATATATTTTTACGCTTGAGGTAATAAGAACAATCAAGTTTTCCTGTATTAAATCTCGTTATATTATTCTATTCATAACAAGCTGATGTACCCATTCTTTGCATGTGTTAAATTTTAGAAATGTGCAACTCGGCTTTATAGCAGACAAACATTTTAAGGAGGATTAAACATGGTGCAGATAGTGTTTCCAAAAATTTAAAATAACTTTTTTAGTGTTCACAATATGAATAATTTTAAACAAACAACAATTAGGATCAACACATGCACACATTAACGAATGATTTAACAAAAACATGTATTTGAATCTAAAAGAGAAAAGAAACCTGCTAAAATGATTAATAAAAATGAATCAATGAGAAAATATATATAAAAAATTATAACAGGAAAGTAACAGAAGTAATAAGTTTCTGCTATACGGGCTCTGCAACAACCAGAAGCAGTTAAACCACAAGAAAAAGTTAACTTAAATATCATAAAGCATTTTAAAAAATAGTATCATAAATAATATACATCACACAAACAGCCTTCTACGGAAAAAGAAATTCAATCAGTATGAATAGAATCAAAAAATTATATAAAACAGATAAAATAAGCCTATGCTACTTAATCCTTTATTTACTGACGGTACTTATAAGTACCACTCACTTTAAAACTACATAGAATAACCATTTTTACGAATACACTGACGAAACTTAGCAGAAATATTCTTTTAAATCCAATTTTCCAAGATATATGGCAGCACGGGTTCTATGATGAGCATTTTAGCGAGGAAGGCGAATAGTTTTATAGCAGAAATTGCGTTTTCAGCGGATTGCGAAGATTGTGATTTCTGTTCCGAAAAAATAGGTAATGTCCAAAAGGTAAGTGTCTTTTTTATATGTTAATGAAGACCTTAGAAAACAATTTGACTATTTAACTTAAGTGAACAGACTGTATAATTAATTTTACAGTTGAATATCTTTAACTAATTAATTAGATCTAACTAATTAAATTTCCCAAAGTTGAGTATTTTGTTTATGTATATCCCTTAATTTTCAATGTGGTGATTAAAAAAAGTATTACATGAAAAAAACTGCAGTAAATCATAATACGGTAGATAAAGGGTTAAACTACGGAAAATAGAACGCAAACCAAGTTGCCAAACAGTACTGAAGAGAATATATAATTAATTTAACAAATTAGATTATTTTCAAAATATCAAAACAATTTACCTTTGGTTGTACTATAAAACATTAAAAATATTTATATTATAAGTAACATCGCAAACAGAAAAGGACGATTACTTCATGATGTCGCAAACTCTCAGATTGAGAACTAAAACAGATGTGGGATTCAACTTTAGGTGAGCAATGTTTATGACAACTTAATTATAAAATATACATTGCAGTTCGAGATTTTTAAGACTATAAATTATCCCGAGTCTAGAGCCATCACAGTTAAAGATAAATTTGCATTAAGTTATAAAGGTGGTTGCTAGTAATTTTTTTTCACAAAGTATTGAAATTAGACACATCAATCTCCCTTCTGGATAGCTTTAAATTTTGATGTATACTAAGCTAGAAAACACAATTTAATTCAACGCTTATATATTTGCATAAATCATTTTAGAAAGAAAACCAAGTGTTAGCAGAATGAAATTTTAGTCTAGTTATAAAAATGCATTTGTTTCTACGCAAATATAAGTGTCATTTTTGGACTTGTACTTCTTTTAATGAATTTTAGCACTGCCATTTACAGACTTTAAACAAGACTAAACAGCAAAATGAAGAAACTGACTGTTCTAAACAGTCTCCATTCTTTTGTATTTCTCTAAAAACATTAATTATAAGTCTCTAACTACTATTATTCCAATTCTATAAACTTTATTTATAGATACTATACAGCGCTTTAAAATGAATCTAATTTTTCATAATTTAGTTTATAAGCATTGCCGGTAACAAAATGGTGTCAATTTGCATGCGAGTGAGAACATAACAATACTTACATCTTATAAACGCTTGAACGGGAAACAAATGCAAAATATACTATTCCTATTTTAATAAATATCTTAGATAACTTCAGCTAATATTTACAAATTATGCAAAACACTATTTAGCTCTTAATAAATTAAAATTTTTTTTAATGCTGTAGGTACAAGTTGTAATCGATTATCTCGTGAGTTTCCTCTGTTAAAACTAACTTGGGGTTTTTCTTTAATGTTTTGTATTGATTTTAACTTCTATCTTCTTATAAAGGAAACTTGATGCGTTAATGGAAGTAACTATATAAAGCGAACTAAAGAACAGTTCGGGTAATAATATAGGACAGAGAATCTTTGTTAGTCAAACAGTATCACATAGTTTGTTTCTATTAATCTTAAGTTTTCCTTTAGGAGAATATAATGGAATCTCTCAGCTGAGTTTTATTTCAAGAATCTGTTGGCTGGTAAAATCCTGTTTTAGTGCAATACTTGGCACAAGTTCATTTCTCTCGCCGAATCTAGCGATAAGTTCACCAAGCTGTCTACCCTTTTATGCGTAAAACAAGTGACCTATAGTATATGGAAGAGGGTAGCCTGTTAACGGTTACTAGATGTTAGGAAGTATCAAATAAATGTTTTACTTTCTAATTTTACTTTTTTTTTAGAATTCCGATTTTTCCACATTGTTGCTCACATTATCATTAACTATTCAATAGTTATAGTTCATATATCATGGCACTGTGACTATTTGAAAAAAACTGATTTGCAGCGTGAGACTTAAGAAATTAAATTATTGATTTATTACATCTACAGCTATTAATTACAATATTTACATTTACTATAAACTGTGGAGTATTTCAGTTCCACAGAATAGGTTACTGGTGAAGGACGTGCTAAGCCCAACATCTCGGCTCAAGTACAACGGACTGTCCTCTCTATTTTCTTTAGGGTAGGGCGGTCCCTTCTCACTCTTCGAATCTCCCTCTGGGTTCTGCTCTTAGGTAGAATGTTGTTTTTCTTCATTTCATCAGCTCCAGGCGTGATTTCAGATGAAAAGTCCCACAATATTTTAGGGGTGCATGTAGAGATATGAACGGCGTATTGCTATCTGCATAGTTAAGCTGATCTTGCAGCTGTAAGGCGGGAAAACGTTACAGACCCGTTTTTAAATTATTTACTCGGTTTTGAGTCTGAAAACCATGTTCTTGGCTCTATTTTGGCGCGACTTCAAAGTTCATTCCCAAGCAATGCAGCAAAATATTTTATCCAGTTGATCTGTATCCCTTCTACTTCTATCAGAAAAGTGGTGTGTTTAATTCATATATTTAGTCAGCGATAGGTTCATCTCGCATAATCATAATTTATAAAATATTCTGACTTTCTTCGAAATGCATTAAAATTTTTTTTATGCGATATTTTTACTAAAATTGATGCGTCAAAACTATTACTTTCATCTGATAGTAATTTTATCTTATATAAACAATGTAAAAGTAAAGAAGGTTTCTATGTGAGAAATTTCTGAAAAATCTTGAATGTTTATTTCTTTGTAATGTGTAACGATTATGAGTTTAAGATTAGTATAACATATGACGAGCTCATCGCCTTTTCCATTAATTGTCTTTTTGGGTTTCTTTGGGGCCAGGATGGCAATTCTTTCCATCCAACCCGAGAAGAAGAACGTGAGCGAATATTCAAATTAGCAACCTCTTAAATAGCAGAAGTTTAGCGTAAGCAGGGTGGCTACGGGAAGTGGATTATACGAGGTCTATGTGTTCAAGTGGTTAAGCTAAAGTAAGAGGCAATCCTGCGTTCAAGATTTAATATATCCGGGCCAATACATTCAAGTTAAAGGTGGATACCATTCCACACGAGATAAAGAGACTTCAGTTAGGATTCAAGCGAATTGCTTCTTACCTCAGATAGAACGGTAAGAAAATTTATTGAAACTACTAGGAACAGTGTGTTTATTGAAATTAGGATTAGCCGGTAACGTTAAATATAGTAGTCAGTGACGCGATTATTTGGTAAAACGTATTGTGTGTCTCCTCATCACAGATTCACTTGGTTTAAATATAAATACTATAATTGTATATTGTTTAAGTTAAAATCGTAATAAGGAGATATTAAGATTATGACATCGTCTGGTTCTTCATTCACTCCCACATCTCTAGGTCACGAAGATAATGTAGAAGTAGGGCAACCCTCACGGGCCAATGACTTACAAACAAAACTTAATATTTTTTTTCAAAACAAATGGCAAAAAATTTCACAAGTTGAGAAATAGATTACGACAACATGGTATATTGAATAGTTTTGGAGGTATATCCTGAATTCAACGAAAAGCAAACTTTTCATGTTTATTGCAATAAACTAATAGTGAATATCATAATTTTTAATAGTCTACCAAGTAAACAATAAAAATGATTATTTTTAATGTAATAGTAATGAATATAAAACTATCATCCTCTCTGAAATCACGGAATAAACACACAGTTCGATGACACTTTTATTCGAATCTAAACTGCCATCAATTTTAAGGGGACATGATGCGATTTACACAAAAATTTTCATTTTAATTATTTTCTTAATTTTTTTGGTTACTTTCTTTGTGTATGTATGATCCAAAATAGATTTTGTGCTCAAAATTTCATAAAAAGCAAACCATTTAATTTCTGTAAGGGAAAAACTTGAAACTTATGAAGTGATTTTAAAATGATACTCTCTCTCACTCCTCCTACAAAAATTGATTTACATGTATGGAATTTTATTTACAAGTGGGTTGAACTATGTATAACAAAAGTTGGTATGGGGTTTTTTGATAACATGATTGGTATTTCTACAATACTTCTTTTTATGAATGCTTATTGAAAATTCCTTAAAAAGTGTTCAAATTCTAACTTCAATTATTTTTTTATATATTAAGTATTGCCTTGATTGAAAACTGCATACCAAATTTTGTTCCATATACTATTAGCGACAAGTGAAAAAAGTTCCAAGTATTAAGCCAAATAGAAAAAAAAGCATTAGCATTTTAAATGAAGACAAACTAGATATTTTATCTTTCTGAGATAAGTCAGTTTAAAGTTTTGATTTGTCATTGGAATGTGAATAAAAATAAACGTAAAAGTAATTATAACTCAACGCTTTTTAAACTTAGAGCGTTCAAATTTTGTGAGTTTGTAGAAAGGTATATAAATATAATTTAGGCTTAAAAAATTAGATTTGATTTTTGATCAATTTTGGTCAATTGAATCGCACTGTTGTCCCCGCCACAAAACAGACATTCTTATTCGAATCTTAGCCGCCACCTATTCTAAGCCGAACTCCAAAATTTCAAAATGTTTTGTGAAAAAAAAAATAGTGTAAAATGATTTTTCGATATCCGATACCTTCTAATAAATATATATATGGTATAGTACAAATTTAATATATACTTATTATTCTGCTCAAATTTTTCTGGTGTGGATAAATTAGCAATTTTGGGAAGGAACTAAAAATTCTTTTTTTTCACAAACTCCATTTATGAGTAGATTTTAGATAAATATATTTTTCAATCAAATTTTCTATTTCCTAGCTCAGTTTCTAGAACGAAAAAGAGTTCTAAAGTATGAAATTCAAGAAAAAGAACGAGGATAAAGTATTACATTCAAGTAATATAAATATTTTTTAAAGAAAAAATAGAAAACAAACTCCGTGTGGTTCCCCCCTCCCCCACATAATACCAGCGATAAAATATAGAAAATGATATTGAAAACTTTATTTGTCATTTTAATGTTCAGAACAAATCTTATAGGTTCTAAAGTGCAGTTAGGAATGTGGCATAGACACTTTTATGACATCCAAGCTGATCTTGTTCCGGATTCAGACTAAATTCCATTTGCGATTTGTTCCAAAGATTACAAGAAGCGTCCCCACACCAGAAGCATTTTGGGGATCATTTTCTTTTCAGATATATAACTGAAACATACCCCATTTGATGTTTTTGAACTAAAACTATATTGGTCAAAACAGTGGAATAGTAAGCATCTGTTATTCCGATGTGTGTGTGTGTGCGTTTGTTTTATTCCATATAATACATATTCCGTTTTGTAAAAAAAAAAAAAACATTTTGGTACTGAGAATTTTTAAAAATAGAATTACTGTAGAAGAAAAAAGCGAGTTGGAATTACACATAAATTGGGGAGGTAGATAATCTTAGTTGAGATCGTTTCCCCCCACTAAATTTGATAGTTTTGTTGCTAAAAAGATATTCGCTGTTTTTATCGTATCTTGGATATGAAAGAGAAGTTTTGTTCAAAAGGTAATATATTTTCTGAAATGATTCTTAGTTGTATAATGGTATGATAATTTATTTGAAACAATCTAAAATACATCTAAAATATCAAAAACGCAATTAATTAATTAGTATAAATTAATATTCAATGGGTCGCTCAACCGGTATAGTGGTTAGCGACGCTGACTGCGGTGCCATAGGACTGGGTTCGAATCCCGGGGAGGACATGGATGTTTGTAAATGTATCGTGCCTTTGTGGCATGGGGGGACTCTAAGTAGCCGTCGAGCCGCAAATCCTCTCGTGTAGTTGGGGTAAGGGGGAGAGAGGTGGGAGACCCCTGGCCACCCCCAGGGTATTCTCCCTCTAAATTGGGGTGGAACCGAGTAGAATCTTACTGTCCCCTGCATAGTGCTCAAAGCTAAGGCTAACGACAGGCATAAGAATTCTAGCCCTTAGCCACGATGAATTTCGCGGGTCTCGATCTGATTTCATCAGGCAGGTGGCATTAGTCACAACAATATTCAAAGGTATCAAATTAGCAACTGGTTGCAGAATTTATGTTGTCTTATTTAAAATGTAAACACATTTTAGAGATCAACCACACAATTTATCTTATTCCAATACCTTTTTAAAACCATAAGTTTATCAAAGTAATATATTAGGAAGGAAACTACATTATTATAAAACTAATTCCGCCTTTTAAATTGCAAAATAATAATAAAAAAAATAACGCGCGAAGCGTAATATTTTTAATATATTTAATTCATACATATTTATAAAAGTTCCTTTAAAAGAATAATACGTATACCGAAACTCCTCAACATTTATTTCAAGACTCATATTCAAGTTATGGTAAGCACTTGAAACGGTTTCCTTGTCTGAAGTTTGGAATTATGTTAATATCCTTTTCATTAACTTATTTCAGGATAGTCTGCTTTTAGCGTTTTGTACGTACCATCACATTCATTCTGTGAAGGGATTGGTCCATTCAAGAATGTACCTTATTTAAAATGGAAATTCTCAAGCGAGTTCCTTATTTTCAACTTGAAGGGAATTACTGAAAACTACTCACGCTCAGAGATCTTGGTCCAATCAAGAAATTGAATACTCAGGTGCGTCTCTGTTATTTATTTATATTTATAAGTATAGAAGTGGGAAAAAATCATTTTATTTTTGTATTAGACGGATGTCTAGACTGTAGAAACTGTTTCATTTCAATTTCATTTATTGCTTCTATAGTGAAACACTTAGTAATTTTTCAGTTCCTATCTTCAGGAAATTAGAAACAGGAGCGGATGGAGACTTCATTTCCATTGATTATTGATGCAAATGAGTGCATAAATTGAAGAAAATGAGATATTTTGGTGAAGATGAGATTCGATTTTGTACGCTTTAGAAAAGTTTAGAATTTTAAACTAGCAATAAAAGGATTTAATTCTAAGATTTTGGTTTTGGTGGAAAGTAGTTCTGGGAATATTACTAACAAATGAAAAATTATAATATTGGAATAATTTTTGAAAAGGCATAACGAAGAAAAGCTGAAGTACATTTGAAACGTACTTTTCGTGGCTCAAATTGAATAAAAATCTTTTTTAATCCATTGACATGAGAGAAATATGTTTCTCTTAGTCATGAAGAAATACATTTTGGTGAAAGCTCAAAGAAAATTTAAGACTTTGAAAAGGATATCTCACTTCATTCTAATAAAATGATTTTATTTCCCTTTTTGTTCTACATTTGATTTGCAGTGCATTTTTAGCGAAGATTGATTTAGGCGCATTTTCACATAAATTGCCGGATCAACTATACGAAACACGAACTCATTCTAAATGAATTCTAAATTTTGCCATATGTGACACTTCTCGGTTGTTTATGAATCATCAGACTACAGAAGATTTACAAAGATATTTCTCTCGAAAATCATCAACATTTTATTGAGCGGGACAAAGTGAAAGAAACAAAAATTTTTATCTATGCCTTTTTCACTTTATTGCTTTTGCGTGCGATATGAAAAGAATGTTATCTTTGTTGGTAATTGGATCTTTGCCAAGAAACACAAAATAGTTCTTTTTTAGCTCTGTTGTTGATTCTTCACACAGCTTAGAGTTTTCTGTTTGGAATACATTTCAGTTTTCTTTCAACCACTAAGCGATTTACGAAAGATAATGATAATTGTGAGAGAAGACTCGGTTTTCTTTAATGACCGTAACAGAGAGCAAATAATTTTCAACACTTTGCTGTCATTGATGAATATTTGAACTGCATTATGAATGAGAAATTGATGGTATAAGTACATTATAATACAAATTGGTTCAGATATTCTAATGAGTCAATGGGAATATTACGAAATGTTCGGAAACTCGGTTTCTGACATTGATTTCGAAGGATTTATATCGTTTTCCTTTTCTTTTTTGAATAAAAGTTGCATTCAAAATACCCCAAAAGTTAATTAAAATGGTAGGGCAAAAATAAAATGTTAAAAATAAGTTTTTCCTAAATTATGCTTTTTCCGAGATTAGTTTATCCGTATATAGGCAGATCCTCTTACTTTAACTTTAAAAATGTTCCGCAAATTCTTGGTTCATAAACGGAAATATACGGTACATAGATTCTTTGTTCATTATCATTTTAATTACACAGGTAAAAGGGAAATTTTCATTAAGAATTCTTAAATATAAACTTAAAGAGCATTGCGTGATTGACTTCTGTCAGATCAATTTATTTACAAAAGTAATTTTCAGGATCTATATACTTCTGCTGTTACATATGGTTTTATTGGAAGGATCAATCCAAACATAAAAAAGTATCACCCAAGAACAATGATAAATATATAATAACACAAGTAATATAAATTTGTTTAAGTCAATTCCTACTAAGGTCAACTAAGAAAGTTTTTATTTTGGTTAATTTTTATTAAATAATTACAATTAATATATAAATATGTATATACATATGACAGAATCACAATATTAAATGCCAAATTAGAAAACGTTTTTACTTGCAGTTTTCCTTTCTATATAGGGTGTTGGACTATTATTTTTGTTTATTTCTATTTATTCATTAATTAAATTTAATTATTCCAATAAAATAATGTAGAAAAAAAGAAATCACATTTTCAGAAATTAGACCATTCCAGGTGGGATTCGAAACCATGACTCTTGGATTAGATGTCCAACGTGCTATCCATTGCGCTATAGAGACACAACAAACGATTTTACTTTTTATATATATTGCTGTATTATTATTCTGGTTTGTTAATATTTATTCATTAATTATAGTTACTGAATTAATATTTGAAAAAACTATATTAACATCAAGTGTCATCCACTACAAGTTTAAAGAATGTATTTCAACTTGAGTGGATACATAAAAAGTATTTTATTAACGATTGAAAATTCGAGAGCAAGATATATATATATATATATATATATATATATATATATATATATATATATATATATATATATATATATATATATATATCATCACAAATACATTAACCGTCTTTTCATCACAAATACATTAACCGTCTTGCTACTTCGAATTCCAAAACCACCACACAACAATAGGATTTCAAAGTCAGCATGTTAGTGGTCTTGCTGTGAAGATTATATCATAACACTCACATATCACAGTTTACATTTTTTCCACACACATCTTGAACATCTTACACATTGTTGACAACCAACCAAATTAGAGCCTAGCAAATTTACATTTTTGACAATCAACCAATTCAAATTCTACCGTATTTGATTGTCGTCTTTTTTTATACCTGTCTTTGCTGGCTGGTTTAAAAGTCAGCTCAAAAGATGTGTTTATGTATTTTCAAATTTTTTAACTTGGTGAATAATCGATTTTCATTAATGTCAAGTAGCTTGATTCTCCTCGTAAAAGCTCTGTGAGTAAAGAAATTTTGTTAAATTATTTCTTGAAAGATACTTTTCTTATGTAATTGTTTTAGCATTTTTCTACTTTTCTTACGTAATTATTTTGTAATTTTTCTGCATTAAGAGTTTGGGAGAGTTTGTTACATAATAGTAATGAGTGGTTTTTTCATACTCTCTGAGTTATCCAAACTCTGAAATTTTGTTTATTTTATTTTATTTGGTTTTCCTACCGAGTTGTAAAGGGGGAAGGTTGGCGCCTTCAAACTAGTTTAACCCCACTTATTCGGTCCTAAGTCCGAAATTGCTTTCTGACTCGCTAGGTTCTTCTTTTTTGTAGTTTCTTTTTTTATTTCTCTATAATTTTGTTCTTCATGTTCAGGTTTTATCTTTTTATTATGCTATTTCTTGTTATGTTCTTTATCTATTATTTCTTATTTTTGATATATAATACATATTTCTTTATATATATATATATATATATATATATATATATATATATTTATATATATATATATATATATATATATATATATAGTAAAAAGTTAAAAATTTAAACTGCAAGAAAAAGAAACATAAGAGATGCAGTCTTTACAAAGTGTTTATGGAAATTCAGGCATTACAGTATAGTTTGGTTATCTTGTGACAGGGCTTTATCACGCTTTTTCACTAATCCTCTTGGGGAATCTTTGGAGCTAGTATGGCATTATTTCAATCCTATCCTCTCAAGAAGAAACCACGATATGTAGATTAGTTAATGGATATATATATATATATATATATATATATATATATATATATATATATATATATATATATATATATATATATAGGAGTTTTAGCATTCGCTCGTGTGTTTGTAAGATAGAAGTAGAATGGAAGAATAATTTTAGATGAAAAGTAGAAGAAAATAGAATAGAAAAAAAGACAGAAAGCTGTGTTGCTGATCGCCGTGAGATATTGGTAAGAAATCAATTATAGAATTGTAATTATAGAATGGACTTTAGTGTGTTCAGGAATCTAAGGCGGATATGGATTCTTAGGATAGCTTTTCATAAAAATTGTGATCAGGATTCTAGGTACTATTTACTTAGATTTTATAACTACGTTGTATCACTCCTGATTATATCCCTATAGTAAGACTTGTGTTGCGTTGATCAATATATATTTCGAAAATAAATAATAATATTTATTATGGCGACTTTGAGAGATAAATCATTTATTCCTACAAGTCTAGGTCACGTAGAGGAAGAGATGATACCCCCGGGTCGGGGTGTATCACAATTTGACCACGTTTCTGAGACTATTTAGTTCCAGGTATATAAGATGATGCTCTGCATTCATGTTGCTCGAATAACAAATCTGACATACATTAGATGGAAGGATGCCTATTTTATTAAAATGATGTGCCATGCAACCATGGCCCTTTTGCCGTCTGAAGTTTGCTTTACGGGGCTTTTGGCAAACTTTTTTTCATGTGTCTTGAATATTAGCCCAGGGTTTGCTTGTGAATTTTTCTGCCTGGCTAGATTTAAGAGTATCTATTAATTTTTCAAAAAATATGTTTTTGAGTGACTCTGGAGGAAGAGGCTTGTTGTGTTGTAGCTCAAGTGTTTCTCAATTGGCTAGTACGTCTGTCTTTTCATTACCGTCGAAACCCACATGCGGAGAGATCCATTGAAAAACGATTGCTTTGTTGTATTTATAAAGAAAGTTCAAGGTTTCCCTTATTTCTAAGATAAGAATCTTAGAATCCAAATAAATTGATACTTTGTAAGAGTTTCTTGTCGACATTTGTTCATTAGTGGCTAGCAGACAGGTTTAGTAAGGCTAAAATCGGATGGATTGAAATGATAGTATAAAAAATATTCCGAAAAAGTAAGAAAACGCAATTTGACTTTTAAGGTATACGACTGCGTTCGGAACCGTGATTTTAAAAAAGTGAATAAAGTGATAATTTTCATGATATTTTAGTGTCACTTAAATTAAAAAACATATATAAATTTTTTTAAGTACATTATGACAAAGAAAATATTTAAATACAATATTTTGGCAAAAAATTCATTTAGAATAACCTTTTTTCAAAACGTTCTCCTTTTATAAAAAATGCTTCTGTAATAATAATATTTTTCTCAGATAAAGTAAAAATTTCTCCAGAGAGTCTCAACTAGGATTTTTGAAAAATTTGTATTTTTTTCACAGTAACTACCAATTGAAATAATTATCGGCATTTTTTTCTTAAAATTTATCTCCTCTGTTGTAGTGAAAAATGCATAAATCTACTATTACTACTTTGTACAGATGTCTGAGCTATATACAGGCAGAATCTATATACATAAAGGAGAAAAGCGACTCACTCACTCACTGACTGACAAATCACGATATCTCTGGAACTATTAAACCTACAGATTTGAAATCTCTGGGGTAGGCAGGTTCCCTACATGGAGTAGACATCCGCTAAGAATGGAATTTGCAAAGATCGAACCCCAAGGGGCGTTACGGGGGTTTAAGGGACGTTATAAATAATTATTTTCATTATCAAACTATTAGATGTACAGTCTTGAAACTTGGTACACATATTTCTTTCATGAATTAGAAATTCCCTACACAATGATTTTTAAGAAAATCGACCTCCAAGGGCCGTTGTGGGCGCTTAAGAAGCGTGATGCATAATTATTTCCATTTTTAAGATATTAGACGTACAGTCTTGAAATTTGATATGCGGATTCCTTTCATAGAGTAGAGATCCGCTACAAAACGGGTTTGGTGAAACTGGACCACCAAGTGGTGTTGTGGAGAATTAAGAGGCGTTATAGGCAATTATCTCCTTTTTTAAACTATTAGACGTAAAATCTTGAAATTGAGTAAGCAGATTCCATTCATTGAGTAGAGATCCGCTATAAGATGGATTTTGTGAAAATCGCTATAAGATGGATTTTGTGAAAATCGCTTCCTAAGTGGCGTTGCGGTGGCTTAAAGGGCGTTATAGATAATTATTTCCATTTTTAAACTATTAGACGTACAGTCTTGAAATTTGGTAAGCGGATTTCCTTTCATAAAGTAGAGATCCACTTTGGTTCCACTTGATTATTAGGTTAAGTGAGCTCAAAAAATCTTTCTATTTCTATTTTAGATAGAAATAGAAATTAGATATTATAATTTATGTCCTTTTTATATCAAGAAGCGAGAGTTACAGCTATAAATATATTTTTCAATACAATCGCGAGTTTTTAATGCTATATATATACAATTCATATATATTTAAAGAGTATACATTTATACAACATCGTGAAATGCCCATTGAAGCGGGCGTGTAACACGGCTAGTATTCCTATTAAGGAAGCAGTTTTCATAAAAGGGGAATGTTTTGAAAATAGGTCATTCTATGCTCATTTTTTGTCAAAACATTCTACTTAAATAATTTTTTATTGTAATAATATTCTTACAACAGTTTTATACACGTTTTGTAATCTAAATGACACTAAATATCATAAATATTATCCCTTTATATGCTTTTGCAAAATCACGGTTCCGTACGTAGTCGGATACCTTAAAAATATTAACATTCGGTCAATTCCCCGATTCAGTTCATTCGTCATTAAAGTAAAAATCGTTTTGAAGAAAATGGGTTATTTTTATTATAATGGCGTCAAAAGTGAAATTCAATACCAAATTAAATTTTATTCCACGATCAGAGGGATATTTTATTTCCTCTTCTTTATTTTTGATTTTATATTTATTCCAAGAAAAGAGAAGTATTAATTTTTTTTAAAAAAAAATTGAAACAAATATTTATTTTTGAAGCCAAATTTAAGATTTGAAATCCGCTGCAATGTAATTCCTTTGCATTTTCAGTAATTTATTTATTTTTATTTAATGTCAGACAAAGGGAAATAAAATAAAGCTATATCCTTTTAAAGGGATAATTTAAAGTTCAAAGAAACTAATATGATTTAAATATATTTATATTAGAAATCAGTGACAAAAAGGTTACCGTAGAAAAAGTATGTCTAGTAAGAGTGTTTATAATGCATCAATTCGCTTAAAAATTTTTAAGATGAATAAAAAATAAAATAGTTTTCCCTGAATGACTAAAAAAACTTATTCTATTAATTGAAACTGCGAAACAAAAATGGAGTATAAATATTTAAAAGTAATTACCTGGATAAATATTTAAAAATGATAAACAAAAATATGCGCTTAATTTATTAAATTCTCAAAATTCTTTCAACGTATCGGCAATGAAAAGATGTTGATATAGCTATGATAAAAGTAAGAAATACATTTTAAATTATGTTTACATATTAAGAATCAATTAAGATGTATTTGCGAAAAAATAATTTTGTAAGAAAAGAAGAATTGTAAATACATGAAATTAAATTAGTAAAAATAATTTTTTATGAAGATATGATCTGACAGAACTTATACCGATAAATATATAATGGTTTACACTACTTTAAGTGGGCGTTATTTCTATTCATGTTCTAAATTGATACGTAGATATTTTTCATGTACAAAAAGCAAACCTTAAATAATTTCAAATTTTTATATATTAAACACAGCAATTATGTAAAAGGAAAATCAAGAAAATCGTGTTTTTATGAAAGTTTATTGAATATGTAATAGTATGTTATCAACGTCATTATCTAGTTATTTCAAATGTTTTACTTTTACAGTAAATTTTTTTTGATAAACCATGCAGAGTATATGAAACGATATCTTTATATGTAATTTTTATATAAGATGCTATTATTATTTCAATGCATTTACTACTACAAATCTTACAAATGCGAAGATTTCTGTGTGTATTGCATCATTTTATAATTTACGGTTGAACCTCCATTTTACTAACTTTTATTTTGCGAAGTTTTTCCTTGAACCAAGAACCTTTTACGACTTTCTACGTAAAACAGCTCCCAAATACAAGAAGTACATTTTCCATATAACGAACATTTTATTGTGTTATTCGATGTTTTTCTCCCTATTTTTAAAATGTTTCTGACCTTTCGAAAGTTGAAACGATAAAATAATTTGAAACAATTCGCGGCGTTGATTACATTGTGAAGAAAATACGTCTGAATGGGGGGTTGATGGATTGCAAAGATTCGAGTTGTATTATGAGAGAAAACATTGTTTCAAACAAAAAACTCCAAAACAAAATTCATACACTTTATCACACTAATGAAATTTAAGAACGCATGTGCTAATATATCTTTAAAATTACTGGTTACAAAGAAATTCATGTTTAAAACTACTTAAAGGCTTAAAATTAGAAAATGTCATTAAAATGCATTAAATTTAATAAAAAAAATTGTTTTCTCAAGTTAAAAATGCAGGTTCTCAAGTGTATTTCTGGATAATGTTTTTTTTTTCTTGTTTTCTTTGCAGATTTCTTTTTGTTGGGTATAATATATACAAAATAGATATTAATTTACAAAAATTGAGTGAATAATTACTTTTTATAATAATTTATAGTGTTTATGAATTTGAAGTTTGTTTCATGTAATTTACAATGTGTATTGAAAGACGAATCTCTATTTAACAAACTTTTCACGTAACGAACTTTTTCCGGAATTTATCGACTTCACTGAATAGAGGGTCAACTGTATACAGTTTTTTTTTGTTCATATGAGGATCCAACATTGACCCAATTTGCTGATTTTCTGGTTGACATGCAGATGTGATGGTTGAATGACCAAATCTTGGTTAATTCCTCTACTGGTATGATAAGACTATGTTTCAACATGGCTTAAGCAACACCTTCGTTGAGCTCCGCAAATCCTCCAGGTCGAGATTATTTTCTGAGTTTGATTTTCCGCTTCGGAATTTCTGTGACCACCAACATTGACACAGGTTTTCTCACTTATTATCCAATCTTCATATATTCCATTCATGTTCCTCACATTTTTATATTGCGTTGTTTTTCTTTTGATCTCATAAAATCAAATACGTCGAGAATATTTCTTTGTAACTTTCACTATAGCTTTGAAGAAAATAAGTGCTAAAATCGAATCTCATTTTTTAAAACAAATCAACCAGAGAAGAATACGGGGCATTTCTCGCCTATTTTGACAATTATGACATGTGACAATACTTCAGAAGAGAATCGTTTTCAAGATACCGGCAAATTTATGTAACACGATTTGTATATTTACTTATGTTTTGCTTCAGAATGTATACGAAAACAATAAAAGAATGCATTAAAAGGAATCCTTTGTTGCCAAACATATGGAATAATTAGTTGACTACATATAACATTAGGAATAAACGCCTCGGCTGGGTTATACGGAAGGAAAATAGTGAATGGGCATGACCTAGTATGGAAGTTTTCTAGGTGCTCAACCATGAAGAATTATGATAAAGTTGTATTGTCCAGCACATTTCAATGAATTAATTCAAAGAAATTGATGCTTTTTCGTTTCATTAATCAACGATAAAATAATGAACAAAATACTGTTTATAAATTATAAATCTTTAAATCGCTCTTTGAGATCTCGCCCATGTTTCTCTTCTTTCTTCTCAATTCTATTTATATTTTGTTCTTGTTTCAGTTTGAGTTATTGAATAGTACAATAACATACATGGATTATGAGATGATTGATTGAATATTAACGTCGCCCTGTTCAGCTACACGAGGGCTTTTGGCGACGGACCACGTAATTTTGAACCATGGTCAAGTGACGGGGACGATACCTGAGCTGGCACCCTCTCTCCTAACTACCACACCACACCAACGGGAGGACGTTTCAGCTCTCGACAGATTTAACGTGCATCGCTGTCCTACACCGCAGGTCTTTAGTGGTACTGGGCTCGAACTCGTGACAAGGCAAGCCACGATCCAATACCTATACCACTCGGCTACCGCGGCCACTACATGGATTATGAGAAAACAATAAAGTGTAATCAGACACTGTTCAAGTTCATGTTGGAACTTAATATTACTTTATAAAAACAAGATAAATAAAGCTGTTTTTTACATTATCTTGTTTACACAGGTTTATAATCTTTTAAAATGATTATACGCGTTTGTGAAAAAAAGATTTACATTTGTGTGCTTATCATATGTAGAAAGAAATGATATTTTTAAAACATGAATGGTAGATTATATAAATATATCTATACATAAAAATATATTTTGAAAATACACCAAGTGGAATATGAAGGTTTGGAAAAGGAAACCACTGGAGCTAAAAACAGAAGTGAAAAAGTGAATGATAGAATTCAATATTGAATTCTCTTGCGTGTAGTCTCAAAACTCAAATTTTGTTCCAAAGAGAGCTTTCGAAGCCACGAAACAAGAATATTAGAATCAACGCAACAAAATTAAATTGTGAAGTGAAGGTTTCATATTTCGTTCGAAGCAAGTAGAAACCACTTTTACCTTATCCTATTTCGTTACCGAGCATTTTGGACGAGATTTGATGCATAAGATTATAAATAAGCTCCCAAGTATTTCGTAAACAAAATACTATCTAAAAAAGTGTAAAGAAACCACGACAGTTGTGCTGTTTATTATGTAACAAAGGAAAGGGTTTTTATTACTTCCAATGTAAACTTAGTAGAAGCGCATTATGACTGACAGCATTGTCTTTTATGTAATATTGATTAGAAACGTAACGATAATAACATTTGACTGATATTTATTTCGATGTTATTCACCCTAATATGCTACATTATTGTGAATTTTGTATTCAAAGAAGCGAACTTGTGTAGTAAAAGGGTATAATAAAATGAAAACATTAGAATATAATTTGTTCTCGCACTTAAGTAGGGAAAAGGTATGTTTCACAAATGACTTAAATGCAGAAATTATAGGCTGCTTTTAAAGAACGGCAGAAAATTAAAATCAATATAAGTTCTTAGAATTATCAATTTTAGAATTTCAAAAAGGCGTTTCAGTAAATGAAGCTCATGAAAATTAGCTAGAATCAAAATTTAGAGTCACAATTTTTTCTAATAATAAAGGGAATCAAATGTAATTCTCAGAATATGAAACTCGCTTTGCGAATACAAAAACTAAGATAGTGAAGATGTTAACTACTTAATAGTTGAATATTGTAGCATGAATTAATAAAAAAATCAAAATTTAAAAAAATAAATAAATGAATTATAGGAATGAAAACATAAATAAGTAAAGAAGATCCATTTTATGTAATTTTGATTACCTTTATTAGAATGCCTACTTATCGATGAAAAAATAACTAAAATCAAAATTTATTTACGAATAGTAAAACCCTGTAGTATTAATTTATAATATGTCTACGATTCTTTCCATATTTGAAGCTAATAATTTGACTGTGAGAATTTTTTAAAGTTAATGTTCAGAATTTCAACAAATCTATGAAAAACTATTTGAAGAAACATGAACAAGTTAAAAATTATCTTTAAGAATAAAGTATAATGTTTCACTTAAAATAAATACAGGTGTTACCAAATTCAACCAACGAATTCAGTGGGGATGACAGTCAGGTTGAATGGGGACGATAAATCCCAGTAGAACATGGGGTCGCAAACCATGTTCAGTTGGTGAATACAGCGATTATGGTAGCCGTCGGGAGGACGATAAGCCAGAGCAGGGGAGTGGCTAAACGAATACGGGATTGTGGAACACCCTTGTGGGGTTGAAGAAGCCTACACGTATACAAATTTCTCTCTTTGCCGGAGATTGGCCATTGCGCACAAGAATGTGTGGTTCATGCATGATGATGCTCTAGCACCATTTTCCATTGCGATGCGTTACCACCTCCATGTTTCATATCTTGGCAGATGGATTGGAAGTGGCGGACCTATTGCTTTGGCCTCCATACTCCCCGAATCTCAATCCGTTCTATTTATTTTTCTGGGGCTACCTGAAATTGTTCATGTATGAGACGGCCTTGGCTACAGTAGAACATCTCATGCCATGGATAACCGTCACTTCAGTTGACATCGCCAGCACAACGGATTTTTTTGGAATGCGTTCAACAATCCTTCGTGCGTCGGTGTCGATTGTGCAATGACCTACGCGGCCACAACTTTGAACAATTCCGGTAATAATCACTTGTCATTGTATTTCTGAAGTCTATCTGTGACGTATTGTAAACATGTGTTACATATCATAAATGTATTTCTTACCCCTTATTGTCCCTTTTTATTCCACTCGGCATCACAACCTTCATAACTATTCTTGCGAACTAATCCGACTAAACGTAGTTAGAGATATTATATTCTATGGTAACTTATTGTCTTTAGGCTTCCTACCATAATTCTATGACAGCATTTCTCAAAAAAAGGCGTAATAACTCTACGAGGGGGGCGAGCATATTAAAAAATCGAAAAAAAGGGGTTATTTTTTTTAAATAAAAATTATTAATTTACTGAAAGTAAACAAGCAAAATACATTCTGACATAATAAAAAATAAAATTAGCATTTGTTCTGATATAACACACTTATAAATGTAGCAGTACTGCACAGTATATTTTATAATACATTTAAGAATACCAAGTTAAGAACGAGTTTAATAATAACCAGTGACACACACCATGGGCTTGTCATGCATAAAAATACACTCATGTCCATAAATTAAGGTTAATGAAGTTCAGGCAAAGATAAATACAGAAGCAAAACAAATTTGACTTATTTGTAAAGTCTATTTATTAAACAAAAGGTAAAGAGCAAAAAGATGCTATATGTTTGATATAATTAATAAAAATTGCGGTTTTTACTTCCTGGATCAAATTTCAAAAAAGAACATATTTACAAAAAACAGTATAATATGGTTAGTATGATGGTTAATAAGGAGTATGTCTCCCGGACGATGCAATACAGGCCTTACAACGCATAGGCATGCTGAGTATCAAATTGTCAATCTGATCTTGGGGAATATTACACCACTCATCAAGCAATGCCCTCCGAAGTTCCGGTAGACAGTGGGAGGGGTTTGACGGGCTGAAATTCGTCGGCCAAGCATATCCCACACATGCTCTATTGGATTCAAGTCCGGTGAGTATTCTGGCCAATCCTTACGGGTGATATCCTGCGATTGAAGGCATTCGTCTACAATGTTTGCACGGAGAGGACGGGCGTTGTCATCCATAAACAGAAATTCAGCACCCGTAGCGCCCCGAAACAAACGTACATGTTGTTCCAGAATGACATCCCGATAGATGTGGCCTGTCATCGTTACACTCTGAACATGCACGTCAGTTCTGGAACCAAGAATAATTCCTCCCCAAACGAGCCATCCTGCACCCACGTAACGGTGTCGTTCAATGGTGTTCTCTTGGTGGTAACGGGTACCTGGTGCTCTCCATATTTAAGTCCGGCGAGAATCAGACTGCAAACTAAACCTAGACTCGTCGGAAAACATCACACAAGACCACTGTTGTGGTGTCCACAATGCATGCTCTCTACTCCAGGTTAATCGCAGGCGACAGTGAGTTGCGGTAAGTGGAACACATCTGACAAGCCTACGAGCATATAGACCACTGTGCCCTAAGCGTCTGTACACGATCTGCCTTGAAACTGTCGTACCGGTAGCGGAAGAGAGTTGGTAAGACAAGTCTGATGTTGTGCTCCGTCTGTTTCTTTTGCAAGTAACTGCCAAATACCGGTCCTCATTCGGCGTTGTAGCTCGGGGGCGACCTGTGCTGTAACATCAACTCACATTACCATCATTTTGGAATCGTTGCCAAAGTTTGGAGATTACACTCTGGGCGATTCCAAGTTCCTCGGATACTTCCAGCTGGGTACGTCTACATTCCAGTCGTCCAATAATTCTACCACGTAAAAATCATCCAAATGCTTCCTTTGCGCCATAACTATGCGGTTATTGCACTGAAAGACTTTTAAAGCGCTTGTGAACAATTTTACTAACTAACTAAAATTAGATGATCGCGGGCGCCGGCACCGAAGGCGCCTATTCCCAGAAGGATGGGAGAAAAAGATAGACCATGATTTGAAAATTTAATCAAATACCGAAAACTCCCACAAAAACGGGGAGGGATGACGTACCCCAAAGCACGAGCGTTCTAACGAAGCAGAGCGCGGGTGGGGGAAGGGGAAGAACACAGGAAGGAAGACGGGACGGCCGAAGGCTACGAATCAAGTCAGTGAAAAATTCACATCAGAACCCAGAGTAAAACATGCAGTGCAGTGCAGCTAAATGATGTTGTTAAGAGTGTGAAAAGAGTGTTTTTGTTGTGTTATGGGGGCGGAGCGCGTTTCTCCACTTCGTTAAAGAGACAATTTTACTTCTTTGCTACCATTCCTTATATACCCCACTCTTACACTCTCGTCATTGTGACGTACTATCCGCGCCATCTGGTGGTTTCCTGTAATTTGCATATTCTTCTTCAAGATGTGTGTGATAATTCTACAGCTGAAATTTTTATTTTAGAGTTCAATTTCTGTGTGATTCTGAATTATCCTTAATTTATGGACATGAGTGTATATACAACAATTAACACTCATCATGATAAATTTGTATGGTTTATAACTAATCCTTAAACTTACATTTCAAACTTACGGGATTAACTCCCCAATGCCATCATTTACCGCGCAGGCAAGTGTATGTGATGTATTGGGGGAAAGAGTAGGAAAGTAGTACACTTTTTGGGAAAAATGAACCTTTATTGAATTCCAAAGCCTTTGGAATAATATTAGGGATGGCAGCCCACAGGAAATATCGTTCTTTGGAAAGACGTATATATATGTCAAGGGTAATTGAGTGAGACATTTATATTCTACGGTGGCACAATAAAAATTCGTTGTGTTGCATTATACCTTTAGTATCAAAGTTATTGGATACAAAACATTGTTATATGTATGGAGGGGCGCGTTAAAAATTATGGTTAAATATTGGCTCGTAAATATTTAAAGTTTGAGAAATGAAATGGTCGGTTGAATTCGGCAATAGCCTGTATATATAAATGTTTCACTTCTGAAAAAAGATACTATCCACTGTATATTGGCTTAATTTTAGCACTCAAATTAAACCTTTCTATGAAAATTTTTAAGACCCTGTGGCCGAGTTTTAGAGTATCGCGCTTCCACACCACATGTTTGAGGTTCTATCCTCGGGCTAAGTAAGGTCAACTTAACCTTTCATCCCTCCTGCAGTGGGTCCATAAATGAGTACCAAGCTTGCTTGGGGACATAAATACTGGGGTTCTCCCTTCAAACTGACAACCTAATCGGGACATCTACTCATGCACCTCAGATCCCAATGGTCGCATATACAGGGATGGGCACAGTAGGCTCTGGCCCTCATGGGCAGCTGCGCCGCTGAGTTTGAGTTTATGAGTATATTTAGGTGTAATTGAAATACAAAGAACAACAGAACGATATATATATATATACACACATATATATATATTATACACTTTATAACTTTTATTTATTTTTTAAAATATTATCTGTTCAATCGGAAACTTGAGAGAACTGAAGCTAAACACACACACACAAGTGATATATAAATTTTTTAAAGTAAATTCCTACTTAGATGAACAAAGAAAAATTTTATTTTCGCTACTTTTTATTAACTAGTTACAAATAATATAAATATGTATATAGGTATGACAGATTCACAACATTAAGTGGTAATTAATTGTCATTAAAGTATCATTCGTATTGTCATCCGAAACAGTCGTGTTTATAAAATTTCAGTTCAACTGAATTCTTTAAAACGTGAGAAAAAACATTTTCAAGTTTTGACACAAGTCGCCAAAAATGATGCCAATGTGGCTGTATTTGTAATTCTTTGAATAATTAGTTTTAATCAATTAATTTTTATTAATTACAATCAAATTATTGTACTGTCCTCCAAAATAATCATGTATATAAAATTCCAGCTCAATTGAGCGATTTAAGGTGTCCGAACACGTTCGGAGTACTTTTTTTAAAAATTGCACATTAAAACATTATAAATGCTTTTTTAGGGATGGATACCAATAAATACTAACATTTAAAAACCAATATATTTTTAAAAATATCTGAATTTCACAAAAATCACAATTATAAGTAAAATTTTAGCAATATTTGTGAAAAACTTCAAATCAATTAGAGAAAATGTAATTAACTTATATCAGTAAAAGTATTACTAAAACAAGTTAGATGCATTTATCTAGAGTATGTACTAAAATTTAAAAATTTTAGAGCTGATCGAGTAAATATTATAGGAAATGTGTCATTTTTATGGGACCGTTATTTAAATAGCTGGCCGTAAATCAAAAATAATTCATACAAAATAAGAAATATTTTTTAGTACATTATCTAGAAAACTATATAAGTATCAGATTCAAAAAAGTTTTATAGAAATATGTTCATAATATTTTGAGTTATCTGACTCATCGTTAATACATTATGCATAAAAAACAATTTGGAGAAAAAAGGATTTAAAGTTTAAACTCTTGTTGTTTTTAATATAAATTATACATATAGAAAGCTAAAATTTCCCACATTTGTATGTTATGCCCTCTTGTATCTCATCTTGGGCTAATTTTTTTCTTCCGTGACCTATTTTTTTTTCTGGAAGTTTTTACTTTAGATAAGGAATGACGCTTTGATTCACTAACACGCTCTTCATCGAGTTGGGCAAAACCTTTTTCAGTATTGGCCCCAACTTGTACTTGATCTTAGTTCAACATATCTAACAATCCTCGAAAACCTTTGTTAAATTGTATGACATCCATGTGAGCTCTTCATCTCAGAGTTTGTAACTCCACAAAAATATCTTTTAGGATAAATTTCCACAGAATGCCAATAAAACTTTCATTTGCATTCTAAGTTTTCCCATTTAAGCATTTATTCAGTAAATGCTTGTCACATAGCTTCATATAATGAAACTTAATTTTAATTATTTCTTGTGGAAGTCCCTTGCCAGTATCAACATGCATCTTTCCGTGAAATGTAGCTTGTTGAAATTTGCACCAGCTGTCGGGTCCAACTGGACATTGGCCGTGCATCGGTTGGTTTTTGTTGGAACAGCAATGAAAAAATGCTGCAATTACTGCACTTTGCATTTTTTCTATGTTATTGACATTAGACCTGATAGCAATACCATAATAGATTTGCAGTTTATCAATGAAACTATCAGTTAATTTCCCACGATCTCCCAGACCTTTTTGCTTAAGCTTCAACTTTCGAAGCCTTGAGCCAACACACTTTTGAATATGGCCAATGCATTCAAATTTTGTAACGCTGTTTTCACCACAAACATTTTTAACCTTATCAAAACTTTTTGAATTCCCGTCTCCATAAAATTGCACATATTGCAATTTTCTCATCTGAGCAGATCTTTCAAATATTCTACACACTATGACAGATTCCATCGCACCAGATGACCCAACATATTTTTCACATTCATGTGAAATACTGTTTTCAGTTTTCTTCAAACATATTCTGCACATTTTCGGCAAGACTTCAATGTCTAAAACCTTACCAGTATCTATGGAAATGGAACTAACACATCCATTTAAAGACTAGTGTCCTCTACGTTGCCAAGTTCCATTGATTGACACACCGCATTGAATAACTTCATAAAAATTATTCTTTTTGTGAACCTCAGCTGCAGCCTCATTCATAATTTTATATGCAACTTTATTAGAAACATGCTCTAATATTTTCTCAAGACACCTGAAAGCTGTCTTTGAAGGAAAGTTCACATTAATAGCTGAACGCAGCTTCCTTGCAGCAGAGTGTCCCTTTCCAATGGTTCTTAAGCGAAAGATTAATATTGTGCATTTTGTTGACTTTCATAGATGTACAAAAGGAGCTGAAAAATTTACAGTTTTTACATTTTAGTATCATATTAGATGCTAAGCCAAACACAGATTCTTGAAAAAGGTGTATCTTATTTTCGAAACATTCAAGGCAGCACAATAAGGAGAAATCACATTACTTAAAATTTTTAAATTAAAAATTACGTTCTTATCTTCATTTTTAACAGTACTTGACATTTTAGAATCATTTTGAAGTTTTGTTTCACTTACAGTAGGTGCAAATTTGACATTTTTATTGATCTCATTTGTGTTGTTCTTCCTAGAGTATCTATTGCCTTTAAACTTATACACTCTGTCGCAAAAAAATATATGCACCCAGAAGAAATCAAGCTACAATCACGAAACTCGGCAAGAATGTAGTCTGGTAAGAGATATGCAAATGATTAAAATTTCGAAGCCAATGAGACAAGGCTAAGTGTGCTATGCGCATATTAGTTGCGCAACTGGGAGAGTTTAAAAGCATGAGTACGAGCGCTGTACGGCTATCCAAACGAATCTGATGACTTTGATAGACGATATTGAGACTTAGGATGCCTCTAAGACGTAACCGGCGGCAGTACGAGCAGCTGAGGGACTTTGATAGGGGCCGTATAATAGGCCTCAGAGAAGCAGGTTGGTCGAATAGACGTATCGGCCGCCACCTCGGTCGGAGCGATATGGTAGTTGCTCGGTGTTGGCAACAGTGGATCACAGAAGGTAGAGTGTACCGTCGCAGAGGGTCAGGACGTCCCAGGAACACAAATGATCGCGAGGATCGTGCAATCAGAAGAGTGGCCACTTCGGCACCAACAACGTCGCTAGCATCGATTCAACGCCACTTACCTCCTTCCAGACATCCAGTGCCATCAAGAGAAACCATAAGGAGACGACTGACCGAAGTTTGCTTGAGGAGCCGACGCCCGCTAAGACGCTTACCACTGACCCCACATCATAGGCAGTGTCGACTGGATTTTTGCCGACCTCGGGCAACTTGGAGTGTGACAGACTGGAGACGTGTCATCTTCAGTGATGAATCCCGATTCAGTCTCAGTGATGATGACCACCGCACACGTGTCTGGAGGCGCACCGGCCAGCGGTCCGATCCCGCATTTATTGTCGAGCGGCATACAGCAATTTCACAAGGTGTGACAGTGTGGGGAGCAATTTCTTGGGACACACGATCATCTTTAGTGGTCCTTCAAGGCACTTTGACAGCTCGCAGATACGTGGACGATATTTTAACGCCGATTGTGCTACCCATACTATCAAGTCGCCCAGGTGCCATTTATCAACAGGATAATGCTCGTCCACATACTGCGCGACTCTCCCAACAATGTCTTCAAGGATATGACGTCCTGCCATGGCCTGCCAGGTCACCAGATCTTTCGCCAATAGAGCATGTCTGGACGCGCTGGGAAGGCAACTGCAGCCGTCCCGAGATACAGGAGAATTAACTGCGCAGATGCAAAGACTATGGCAGGATCTTCCACAGGGAGTCATAAGTGATCTAATTGAATCGATGCCACGCCGAATTTCAGCTGGTATAGCTGCCAGAGGTGGCTTTACTACTTACTGATTTTTAACCTTTTGCAAGCTGTAACCGCTTAATAAAATGATATTTTGTTCTGAATTTTTAATCATTTGTTCATTTTCATATACACTACATGCATACCAAATTTCGTGAATGTAGCTCAATTTCTTCTGGGTGCATATATTTTTTTGCGACAGAGTGTATTTACTAGTAGAATTTCTATTCTTTCGATTAGCCATATCTTAAGAGAATACAAAATTTAAATAATAAAATTAAAATTTCTCAAAAAAGAATAACAATGTTAGCAAAATAAATAAAAACACTCGAGCTAAAAGCTACTGAAAAGCAGTTGAACATTTTGTAAACACAATTTCTTATTGCCAAACTATTGAAAGAAATGTAGTGTTGCCACTAAATTTTAAGACAAGAAATTATTTGTATTATTTCTTTAAAAAAATTTTAAAACTGTATTTCCAAAAAACTGCTCCTAAAACTACTTTTTGACAGATTTTAAGCCATTTAAATGCCTAATTCTGGTAGATGACAGGCTAACTTCCATTTTTTTAATTTTATAAAAATGATTTTAAGTTGAACTCTAGATAACGTAAAACCAAAGCAAAGGATGTTTTGGAAAGCCAAAAGCTATAAAATAAGGAATAGCTCTATGCAATAAAATAAATAAAAAACAAAAAATATGTTTTTCTGGCAGAATTTTGCTATTTAAACGTGTTTGGATACTGTAAAAAGTATTTTATTAACGATTGAAAATTCCACCAAGAGATAAATATATATATAGAGAGAGTGTGAACTAATAGTTGGAACAGAAAAAGTGACTAAATTTAGAATAATATATTGGTGCTTATATCTTCTATGTAAACAACGATTCTTCAATTGAAACCGATCGCATCATATAGATTTAGCCGCATCCCTTGTCTTTAAAACACTTCAGAATAATGTCAAAATAAACTTTTAAAAGTCTTTTATTCGAATTGAAGTTTATCTGCTAAGTATTTAAACCAAATGAGGCATGAAATTCAAAGAGAAAAGCAGAAATAAACAATGTCGCATGGTGTCATCTGTGACCCACCGTACAAAAACAAGAAAGATGACTTTTGATTCTCCTTCTTGAATCTGATTTTAAAATAAAATGGAAATGTTGTAGAGATTTCGGTTTTTTTTAAAAAATATAAATAAAACGAAAAGAAACAAGTTTTAAAGTGAAGGAGAGATGTTGAGATTTATCGTAAAAAACTTAATGCGATTCTAATGATAGCTGAAGATATTTTTTCCCTAAGCTAATAGATAAATATTTATCGTTTGTTTTTTCGGTTTTTTTCTCTGCTGAACTTGTCGCATGATTCAGGATTAAGTTTGGATTACATTTTATCCGTTTTCTCAAAGGTTTTATTATTTTATATTATGTGAAGGAATTCGGAGTTACTCTGTTGCATCGATAGAAAAACCTTTTTAGGATAGTTTAGGCTACGGGTGATTATAAATGTTAACGGAAAAATTCATTTTAAAAAATAAAACTCATTTATAGTCAATTTTTAATATTAATGTCTATAATTGTATGGGGAACTATTTAATGAAATAACGTAATATAAAATGAAAAAAAACACACAAATATGTAAGAATGAAAAAAGGCTCCGTTGAAAAAAGATTTTTTTCTGTGATGGTTATCATCTATTCCTCACAGAAGTTGATCGATCGATTGTTTGTTAGTTACTGTTCCATTTTGAAGTTCACGAGAGCTACTGACGACGGACCTCACAGTTTTGAAAAATTATCAAGTGCCGAGAATTGTAACAATGGGCTATCTGGAAGGTCAATCCTCTCTGACTTGTATTTTCTTCCATCCAGCCAAATTGCACTTTGAGATATGAATGACAAATGAAAATCACTGCTACCAAACGATGCATAAATAGTGAACAAAGTAGATGATTATATGTAATCGTTGATGTTCATAGAAGATGGTAGATTCTTGCGGACGATATTGCCACATTATTTTGCGCCAATAACCTATTTACGTAGCTAATATTTTGGAGGATTTTCACTTCGTCAAGTCTTAGGGGTTGCATCTCATTCAGATTAGAACAGTTTTGATTCTTATACAATTTAGCTTGTCTTGTCTGTGACGGATCTATACACGTTTCTTCAATTAATACTCTTGAGAAATCTTTGGAATATCAATTCGCGTTATTCACAACCAACCCTTCGGAAGAAGAGAATCGTGATATTTAAATAAACTTACTATATATAGTCAAAATTTTGTAACTTGAAGAGAGAATAGGAGAGAAGATATACACGAGTCAGGTGAGATTGCTACTGAAGGTATAATATTAGAATAATGTTGATTTAACATTAAGAGGAACTTTAAAGTGACGATTGTTCACTAAGGTTGGATTGATAGTAGGTTAAATCGGATGACAGGTTAGATTTTTTTATTAAGGTAAGGATCAAGTTTAAAAGTCTCCTAATTGCTCGCGTTTTACCGTCATTGTTCTACTTTCGTGGTTAGAATTGAGACATTCTCTGACTATTATTCAATTGTATTACTATGGACTACTACTGACTATTATAGAAAAATTGAATCCAGTCACTCTTTATTTTATACGTATATTCATACGTAAAGAAAACGCATGTAGTTACTCTAGTATGCTAAATATGAAAGCAAGCTATTGCTTCTCACGATTTGAAGCATTCAGTTGAACTGAAATTTTACATACATGATTGTTTTGGATGACAACATGATAGTAATAGTAATCTTTATATTTGTATTAATTGTAACTATTTAATAAGAAGTAGCTAAAGTAAAATTTTCTTTGTTGATCTAAGTAGGATTTGACTTAATTTTTTTTATATTACTTGTTTGTGTTGAAAGTGTGCGTTAAACGCCGGCTTTTAAGGTATACTGTGAGACATTTAAAATTTATACACTCGATTATGTTGTTTTCTGCGATTCTTCGTTAATGCAATCGCTATAGAAATCTTAATACTACGAATATTTAGTACTTTTGCATACTTAAAAGCTTACATGTACCCAGATATATATTCCAGATACTTAACACCATCTATTCTTCAAAATTCATTAAATATGTACTGTTGAATCTACTTTGGAACGAAACTTAGCAAATTGCGAGAGTCATGGAATATCTTCTCTTTGCAAATACATTCGTAGTAGGCCGAAGTGAGTAATGAATAATATCAGTCAGAAGTCAATTATTCAAGACAGGAGCTTCTAATTTTTGGCAGAAAACAGCCAGTTCCTTTCTCGTTAGTTTATTTACTTTAATTAAGAAACAGTCCGCGCATAATTACATTTAAGGATGGAAATTGGATTTCTGCGAAGAACTTTATCTTACGGATCAAAGTTTTCACTTAATGTAGTTTGTAATTATTAAAATAGAAGGATGTTTAATTTAATGGTATTTTATGAATGGTATATTTTGTGTTATTTTTCATACTCCATTTGCTATTAATTTAAGAAAACTTTCCAATATCTTTGATGTTAAGACTTACTTTAATGTTTGAATAATATTTAAAAGTTCGTTAGAATTTCTATCTATTCTCCATTTGCTGGGCTTATATCTGAAGGAGATGTCCTGAAAAATTTAAAATTCAAACGAGATACTTTTCAATTGATTTCAAGAGAAATAAAAGTTATAGTTGGTTTTTATAATCTTTTTTCGTTTATATTGAGCATTTAATTTTTAATATCAGAAATTATTTTCTTAATTACATTTTAAAATTATAATACGAAAGCATTTTATGAAAAATTTCATTTGAATTCTTTTAAATTAATACATATTTTAGAGCACAACATTTTTTAAAGAAAATGTTGTTTAATAGAAATAAATAATTTTATTATAATTGCATTTATATAATGTAATTATTTTTAATATTTTTGCTTCAAGTGAAAAAAAAAATGAGTATTTTAAACAAAAAATAAATATTGTTACGTAGATCCGGGGTTTGAGGATTTTATGCAAATCAGTCGCAAAGAACAGGACAGTTCTTTAAGAGCAATGAGAATTTATTGTCAAAAATCCAATCCTTGAAATACAGGATACAGCAGCAATATTCGTAGAATAAGTCTCAGAAGCTCTTCACACATTCAACAGCATTCGGTCAAACCAAAATGGTCGCTAAAAATTGACACTAACTTGGCTCTACCACCAAGATTTTACCAAGTTCCCATTGAATCAGCATTATAACGTTGCTTGTGAATATTACAATTTTAACGTAAATTAAATCTAATTTAGACTGAGATAAAGGCATTAAACTATTTTACACAAAATTCGTAACAGTATGTTTGACTTAAGTCAATGCTATATCGTGATAAAAATAAAATTAGTAACATTAAACCGAGAAATTACTACAGAGATTTAAAAAAAATAATAATTATATATTTTATTAAATATTCCTGTCTCTTTTTATACAAATGCTGAAACGAGGATTATTTTTTTATATAATTATACCGTGAGAGTTTCGTAACGATACCCAATAAGTTAAGTAGAAAAATATGAACTATTTAGTGCATTAATACCTAGACTTCTGAGATTTTCAAATCTAGTCTCGATTCGTAATTTTTTTAATCATTAAAATTCAGGCGGAATCATTGCCAGAGCCTGAGGAAATGGATAATGTGACTGAAGAAGTTTTCTATCTTGCCATACAAATAAATTCAGCAGTGGATGATAGTGATGACGTTTAAGAACTGTTGGATTTCCACAATTAGGAACTGACAATGGATAAACTCATAGAAATATATGAGTTAGAGCAAGACATTGGAGAACTTAATACGTTTACTGAGTTTAATCAGAAGATCGACTGACGGTTGACTTGACAGGCCTCAGTTTCATTGAAAAAGTGTTACATATTTCAGAAAACAGACTCCATCGAAGAGCGTATTTTTTCTGCACAACAAGGAATAAAAAAATTATTAGCATACTACGGAGAAATTTTCGGGAGAAAAATAAGTCTTCGAGCAAGGTGGACTACTTGTTAAATTTTAAGAAACCTTCTACATCAAATTAACTTTGGCCTGCAATTTCGCAATCTAATAATTTATTAAACATTTTTTGTTTAAATCATTCTTTTCTTTGTTCACCGGTCTCTTTGTATTTGCATGCGAAAATACCCCTACTTACGTGAGTTCGACTTATGTGATTATTACTCAATACCAACTATCGCATAATACGGGGTATTACTGTATATATGGTCGATCGATCGTTCATTACTCTGACGCAATATGATGTATATTTGCGAAAATCATTCAATTTTGTTCACTGTCAAGGGACGAAAATGACACCTGAGATTCTTTACCAGGGTTCAAATTTCCACACCACATTCGGTTCTGCGGTAGCACAGTGGTCAAGGTATCGGATCATGGCAATTATGCCATGAGTTCGAGTTTAGTACCGCTGAAGACCCGCCGTGGAAAGGAGCGATGCCCGTTAAATCTGATGAGAAATCAAACATCCTCCCGTTGGTATGATGTGGTAGTTAGGAGAAGGGAGTGGTAGCTCTGGTGTCGTTAACGTCACTTGAACATGGTTCAAAATTGCGTGATACGTCTCCAAAAGCCGCCCTCGTGTAGCTGAACAGTGTGACGTTAATACACTCAGGAACATTGAAAATAGGACCCAAGAAGGAAAATAATTACAATCGCGAAACTTTGCAAAAAAGTACAGCGTAATGTGATATGCAAATGATCCAAGTTTTGTGCCAATACGCATGCTCATACACACCGAGGTGACGCTACAATCAGGAAGAGGGTGCTATATAAGCCAGCGCAAATTCGAAGATTCATAAACGTGACGATTACCTGCCGATTGCAGGAAGACTTTGGTAAGCGAAACATGCCAGGTAAACATGCTCACAGTTAAGCGAGTTTGAGAGAGGCCTGATCATTGGGATGAAAACTGCACGCTGGTCGACGTGCCGTGTTGCTGGCTAGGTGGATCGTTCGCAGTGTGCCGTTAGAAATTGTTGGGAGCAGTGGACACGAGAAGGTACCCACGCGCGGAAAACCGGGTCTGGAGCGACCAGGAAGACCACGAGGAGAGAGGATCGAAGAATCGTGCGGCAAGCACTGGTGGACCCCACAGTGACTCGTTCAACGATACGAGCAGACGTAAGCGTAGCAATTGTTCCACAAACAATTTCCAGACACCTTGCAGAAACAAATCTTAGATCCAAGCGCCTTTTCCTTGCACTCCCTTTAACACCGGAACATCGGCAACTGCGTCTGCAGTGGTGCCAAGCCAGATAAATGTGGAAAGTCACAGATTGGAAAAATGTTGTGTTTAGTGATGAATCCCGGATTGTTTTGGGGACGGATGATAACCGTGTACGGGTGTGGAGGCGCCCTGGTGAGCGGTACAATTACCCTCACACTGTTCTACGTCACACTGCCCGCACAGCTGGTGTAATAGTCTGGGGGCCATAGCCTATGATAGCCGGTCCACTTTAATTGTGATGCGGGAACCTTAACGGGCCAACGTTACGTTGATGATATTCTTCGACCCCATGTAGGACCGTTCCTAAATGGTCTCCCAGGGGCAATTTTTCAGCAAGATAATGCTCGTCCGCATACAGCAAGAGTTGCTCAAGACTTCCTACATCATTTTCCGACTCTTCCATGGTTGGCCCGCTCCCCCGATTTGTCCCTTATAGAGCACGTGTGGGATCAGCTAAAACGGCAGATGCCATTGTGTCCCTCTGTACATGATTTTGTTGGCTGTTCAAGATTTGTGGGCCCATTCGCCTCAGGACAACATAAGGTGTCTAATCAACTCAATGCCGGACCGTGTGGCGGCATGTAGTGCAGCTGGAGGTGGTCCAACGCGCTATTGAAGTTGTCGAGCATTTGTGTCGTAGCACACCTTGTATTTGTTTAGTTGTCTTGTTTTTGTGATCAAGTAACTATCTCATCTGTGTCATTATGCGTATTAAATTTCATTTCAATCCGATGCTTTCTTCTTGGATCGCATTTTCAATGTTCCTGAGTGTATAGTGGACTTTCTACAAAATCATTGGAAAAATTAGATGTTTTAGATGATGATAATATGCCCTAATTATGACAGACAAAGAAAATTTGGTAGTTTATTCAAAGCTCAAAAAATATCATTGATGCATAATTCGACGACAAAAATGAGATGAATCATGTAGCATCTGATACCAAGTCATCCGAAACGAGGAACATCATGAAAATTATGCACAGTTATTAAGACTCACATTTCAATGGTGAAATGAATAAGAAAATGGATGACACTAAAAAATTTGTCGACAACTTGATGTTAAAACTGACAATGCAAAGAAAAATATCATTATTTTCCAAAACTCAATAAATGTTTGTTTTTCAAACAAGACTCGAAAGTGTTGTACTAAGTTTCATTACGTTATTGTGAGAGTTATTTCATTGATTTTTATTAAATATATGCATGTAAATAAAATGTACTCTAAGGAACTTAATTTTGTTGAATACGTGTTTTTTTAAATATCCTTTAACACGAAAATATATTTAGGTCCCCTCAATTCCGTGTTATAAATTTTTACTGTATAAAAACAATTCAAGTTTTATTTAATACTTTACAGGCATTCTAAATGGGAAATCTTGCTTATACGGCGTACATCAATGCGTTAGTGCAATCCCTACCACAATCAACACACAACATGGTACTATGAACATAATTGATAGCAGTTTTTATCTTTTCGTACAGCCCTACTACATACCGCAGCAAAGGAGGTACAAAAATGATTTTATGCAAAGACCAAGATTTCGGATCAAACGGGTAGGGTAACACGTGCTGCCAATAAAGTGGATAGTACCATGTTGAATCGAGTGTCATGAACAGGACTATCACATTGACGAATGTCTTGTAACTTTGGTTTCACACATACAACACTTGTAATGTATATAAATATAACTTGAATTGTATCTGTATTATTTAAATGTTATCTTTTTGTCGTATTCGTCATATTTTTCCCCATAACTTAAGTCTTAGAAACCCGGGAATAAATTTGGTATAATAACTAATGAACTAATTTTCATATGAATATTTCAATAGCATTTTTGATGATATTTTTCATTAAACACTAATTACTAAAAGTTATATAATGTATCCCCCTAATATGCAAATACTTTTGTAGGAATCACTAAACTAATCCTCTAGTTATTTTAATAATGTAAGCCTTTTTTTCTAACAAAAAGTGAAAATAAACTGTATCCCAATAGATGAAATATTAATTATTTGATAACATTTCATAAAATATACTAATGAAAGAGTAAAATAAGTGATTATATAAATAAGTAGAAAGAAATTAATAATAATCCAAATATAAAGATATAAAGAATAACATGCATTCGTAATTTTAGATTATTTTATGTTATGCTTGATTTTATTTTTTCAAAACATTTATCCTGAAACAGGAATGAATCTGAGATATAAAATTTTTTTTTCTACGGATATCTAAAAAAAATAAGATATGATAACTCAACCACATAAATATTATGGGTGCATAAAAAGTGAACGATACTACATATAATTTTATTTGACATTGCAAAGCCCATTACAAACGTTAGTGGTTCAACAGAGCTGTTACAAATGGGACCCAAACTATTATGCGACGGATCTAGCTTCAGATTCTGGTTTAAATTTCAAATATTTCTATCGGATAGTTCCTTCCAGAATCTCATCAAGCATCATTTCCTCGCCAAATATATTGTTCAAAGTTATTCGAATGAATACTGTAATATACATTTTATCTTTTAAAAAATAGAATTTTGTGAAAAAAACTATAGATTGCGCTCTCTCTCCCGAATAAATTCAATAATTATCAACCATTATTTTAAATATACATGTTTCTTTCCGACTCCAAATCTTGATTTTATGAAAAACTTTTATGTATCACGGGTCATTTCAAATTTATCCATTGTGAAATGAAAATAAATATGAAGAAAAGTAAAATTAAAATTATTCCCCCTTGAACTTATGTTGTGCGTGGTAGTTGAAAAATTTCACTGTCAGCGTGGTGGACATAGAGAAGTATTGATTTATTTTTACTCTCTTTCAATTCTTACTATTAGAGCTCACCATCTCTATATATTTATTTATTTATTTTGGTGGAATTTTCAATCGCGTTAAAAAATAAATTTTAAAGTGCTCAATTGAGCTGAAATTTTATATACATAATTATTTGGGATGAAAATACAATAATTTAATTATAATTAATAAAAATTAATTGATTAAAACTAATTATTCAAAGAATTACAAATGCAGCCACGCTTTTTCATATTTAGCGACGTGGGTCAAAATTTAAAGTCGTAACGGAGTACAGTAGAGATATCTAAACAAGCTAGTAATAGCCTTCAGATAGGGGTGATCACACTTTTATCTAGTGGTCATGTTACTTAGCTACGAATCCATTGGTTATGGGCCCTGTCCTCCAGATACGTGTTACCTCATGTCATTTTCACAAACATGAGCATATTATTTAGATGAATCGCAGTTTGGTGTAATTGAAAAGCTGCATATCATACACTGGTGTGCAAAACTTAAGGACGAGACGGTTTCTTCAATATAACTTTGTACAAAAGCTTTCCAAATCAACACGTTTAATACCGTAAGATCCCCAATACGTAAGGACATGTGTAATGTAAGCAACACTTACTAAAAGAGAAATCAGAGGGATAAAAAGAAGCTTTATTGAAAAAGTAGCATGGAGCGCAATGCGACTGAAGGCCGAAACATCCCTGTGATGGGTGTCCAGCAAGAAATATCCGGTCTTTAGTAGGGGATATGATCTCCCCTGACTGCTAGGCAGGTTTCACAGCGTCTGGCCATGCTGAGAATGAGGGTGTCAATGAGTTGTTGAGGCATTGCTGCCCATTCGTCTTGCAGTGCCAATCGAAGCTCCCGAATCGTTACTGGTGGTAAGGTACGAGCTGCCAAGCGACTGCCTAGAAAATCCCATACATGCTCGATGGGATTGAGATCCGGAGATCGTGCCGGCCAATCCATACGTTCAATATCCTCACTCTCTAAGAGCTGTTCGGCAGCTACTGTGCGATGACATGGTGCATTGTCGTCCATGAAAAGGAACTGCAGACCCATAGCGCCTCTAAAAAGACGCACATATGGAAGAAGAATCTCGTTACAATAACGGGTCCCGTTGAATGAACCTGCGTCGAAGATGTGAAGGTCTGTACGACTACCAAGCATGATGCCTCCCCAAACGATAATACCGCGACCTCCATACCTTTCCCTTTCAATGATGTTCGAGGGATGATTGCGGCTTCCCCGCTCTCTCCAGATGAGTATGCGATGAGAATCGCTACTCAAACTGAATCTGCTCTCATCTGTAAAGAGTACTCGTCCCCATTCATTGTCTCTCCAATTCCGGTGTTCCCGGCACCACAGAGAACGCCTTCTCCGACGGGCAGGCGTTAAAGGTACACACCGTACAGGGCGTCGTGCAAACAGACCACCACCATGCAGTCTTCTGGCCACGGTAAAACGCGATATCGGTCGTCCAGTCGCCTGTGTCGTGTGTCTAGCGATTTCTCTCGCTGTCTGCCGCCTGTTTCTTCTGGCCTGTAAGACAATGTACTGGTCATCTGTGGGTGTGGTTCCTCGTGGACGACCACTACTGAGCCCCCGGATAGCTGTTCCTGTAGTTTGAAATTGTCTCCAAAGTCGTGAAACGATGCTGTGAGCAATTCCGAACTCTGCAGCCACACTTGTCACACTGCGGCCTTCTTCCAACTTCCCAATGATTCGACCTCGGGTAAAAGCATCCAGATGTCGTCTAACAGATTGATTATTCGCCATTTCTCGCTGAGGCAGCAACTCGGTGTGATTTTAACTGCTATACGGCGTGCAATCTGTTTGCCAGAAATACTGATCTTTCACCGACAACATGCTTTATACTACTACTACTCAGACACTTCCCCATTACGTCTACCTGCATATCTGCGCATGTGCTACCGTACATCACCTTACTTAATCTCCTGATTGGTCTTTCTGTCCGCTCTGCCTCTTCGTTCAGCTGATATGCTAATTTTTCGCATATCAGTGTAGCACAGCAATGTTCAGCACAGCAGTGTAGTTTTCCATTTGATATATTGCATTTAAATTGTGCAATAAAATAAAATATATTTAAGTTTCTCATCCCCTACATTTAAAGCGTCACATTGAAAAAGAGCAAAAAGAATCCATCATTTCAGATTAATTTTATTTTATTTTCCTTTTCACTGTCTTTAGAATCCTCTCCTTTTCCATCTTTATGTAAATTTCCTAATTATGTAAATTCTAAAGATGAGTTATCTATTCGGGAACATTTTGTAGAAAATAAAAGAATTCTCAAACGAGCTTCTTAATTCCAATTCGAAAAGGAAGTGCTGAAATTTATTTCTTTCAGTGGATGATTTAATCAAAATTGGATCATCAGGTGTGGGTTGCACATTTTGTTTTCTTTTCTTAAAGCTAAAAATGAATTCCCCTTTTTTATATGTTTCATCCGATATAATATCAACTGTTAAATACTTTAAACTGGGATTTATTTCACTTATAACTTTTTTTAATTCAAAGAATAGAGCTTTGCATTTTTAACAATCGTATTTTTGAAACAGAAAAAGATATAAGACAAATTTAGAAAGTAGCTCTATTTCGTCGAGTTTCTTAAAATGGATTGGTGCATAAAGGACGACTGTGAGCGCATAATTGAAACAATTTTAGAAGATGAAACAGCAGTGTTATCTTTAAAACATCCCCCACTTAAGCCAAGAAAATGAAGATTTTCGAAAAAATTATAACAAAATATTTTGAAATTTTATATATATTTAATATAAATGAAGAATTAGTTAATTAAAATGAAGTTTTTGTATACATTATTGTCATTCACTTATTAATGTTTTGAAAAGAGATATGTTCTATAAGATGTGTATTAATGCAACCGTTTCTGTATAATCAATATATAAATTATCTTGAGATGAAACTATTATGGTTACGGTGAAAAAACATACTGATAAATTTGATTTTAAGATAAATTAATGAAATTTTACGGTAAAAAACATTATGTTGGGCAGAATATGAGAATGTGTCATGGAGAAGCAACAAAGCCCCCTAGCAGACTCTGAGATATACTATCAGCCTAAACCTAATCCTAGAGCTAGCAGCAGCTATGTTGTCTTGTAATAGTTATGTAACGCGATACTCTCTTTATCATTTTTTCGTCTATTTTTTTATATTGTTACAGAAAGAATAGAATGTTTCCTTCTGTCACAGTGATGACACGACTAGATAGTACATATTTATTTACAGACATCACAACACAGAAAATATCCGTGAAAAGAGTAGGTATCGCGTTGCATGACTATTATAAAACATCCTAACTGATGCTAGTCCTAAGATAAGGACTATTCTCAGAGTCTATGTCTGAGTTTCATAGGGGCTTTGTTAGATCCGTTACAAATGTTACTTCTTAAAAAAAGTTTCTTGATCTATATAAAAATACTTTTCATAAAAAAATTGTGTTTGGTTAATTATTAATAAATATTATTAGTTATTCATGTTCCTTTAAATTAATTTTAAACATAAGATACTCAACATTAGCCACATTTTTTTAAAAATTACTTATAGATTGTAACAGTTCACTTTGAGGAATATGAATTTTTAGGATATAAAAGTCATATGAATTTTTATATTCGTAGGGAGTTAATGTTATAAAAAAACCCTTTCCATTAAGCCTTAGTTTTCATATTTATGCACACATTTTTTCTGAAAATTTTCTGAAATTTCCGGTTTTTAAAAAGGAAAAAAAAATCGAACAATTTGTAACGGGTTCTATTCGGGCTTATACTAATCTTTTTGGGAAAAATACTCTTTAGTTTAAAAACCACTTTCCGTAGACAGGGCTTGATTAATGCAAATGCAAACCCTACTTAGGTGCGAATTGTTGAGTAGACGAGGAAATGGTTAAGAGTTGTTCGTAAGCTTAAATTCAAGTGTTGGCGACTTCAAGTGCTGGTGGGCACGCATCGTAAGGTTAATACTAGAAGAGGTATCCACGGGAATAGTGGAAGGTATCCACCTTACAGCTGAGCTAGCAGGTTGAAAGTAGGATCATACAAGAGATTGAAGAAAGATACGTCCTTTCATAATTTTGGTATATAAATTTGGGTTAAGATTTCTTATTGCTTCTCAGGTTTAGTTATTAAAGAGCATTCAAATAGTGTTAAATGTTGAATAAAATTAGTTATTCTAAGACAGGGGTATCCAACACGTGGCCCGCCAGTACCTAAGTTGCGGCCCGCCGACTCTTTTAAAAAATTTTAAACATCAGGCTTTTAAAGTCTTTTCATTTTGAAACTTATTTGAGAGAGAAATATTATATATATATATATATATATATATATATATATATATATATATATATAAATCTACAAGGTATTTGCTTGGTACCTGCTTTTGTTTTAAAATAAATCCTTTTCGATAATAGAAATGCCCTTTAGATTAAAATACATTTGTATCTTATCAAGCAGTTGCATTTCATTTTACCATAATAAATTACTTTTTTAATAAATTCTGAATTGCATTATGCATATCCCTTACTATGGATGGTACATGATTCTCTGTGTGTGTGTCTTTCATTTCTCCTTCTCCTTTTTTTGTTTTGAGTGCCCCCAAAAAGGAAAAGGCAGCCCCAGAGATGTTTTTTAAAGTTTAAAAAATATTCAGGGCGTTTAAGATAAAGGGCAATGTAAACTGAATCGTTAGCGAATGACAAAACTATCAATTCAAAAGGAACACCTTAATTTTCACGAAAATGGCAACTGTAAAATTTCAAACATCACTTGATCTTTGCATTATTATATTATATGAACAATATTATATTATCTATGTCTGTTTTCATGAAATATAATGAAAACAATAATTATAATTCATTCTGCATTAAATTTTGCACTCCAATAAATGTTTTTTTCCTAATCTGATATAAAGGTACATAATTTTATGTGCGGCCCGCGAGATTATAATTTTTTCCGAAGTGGCCCGTAAGGTCATTTGGGTCTGACACCACTGTTCTAAGATAATGTCTGCTTCTTACTCGAGTCCTCTTATGCCCGTGATCTCTAGGTCGATGACAATATTTTCAGCAAGATTAGATTTTTTAACGTCACCTTTGGAACTAACTCAAGGGTTATTGGTGATGGATCTCGTATTTTGGTAAAGTCAACTGATGAGAAAGACACAAGAGCTATAGCACGCCACTCTTTCAACTTCCGCACCACAACAAGAGATTCTGAGCCTCGAAAGAACACTGAGTATATCCATTTCAGATTTAGAAGAAAAATAATAAAATAACCTTAACGAATGAAATAAAGTGTGATGGGTAGTAAATGTGAGAGATAAATATGAAATTATAATGGCTTTTAGTATTGAAATCATGCACAACTATGTATTTTAGTATAATTTTTGATTCTACTTATTATTTAACTCCAGAATAAACTAAAATTTAAAAAATTAAAATACATTGATTACAATTTGAAATTAAGTTATTTGTAATATGCGTGTTCAAAATTTATTCAATACAATAGGAAATCATTTCTAAAAGTCGATTGTACTGCATTGCATTATTACTATTATTTTAAAAATTCTAACTATTAATGGTTATTCATACATTCAAACAGCGTATTGAGCTGATTCTTTATGCATTCTTATAGTATCGTGATTTTGTATAATGAGTAGCAAAAAACAAACAAACATGATAGAACTTTACTTTCAAGCAATCATTTGGAAATTTATATCCTATTCATTGGATGTTTTCTATACTATTTACTGAGCTTCACTGAAGTTTTATTTTACTATAACTGCATTACGATTACTAAAAAAAACATTAACATTTTATGCCAAACGACTTGAAAATGTGGGATAATTGTTATTTTTTGGATTTTGTTATGTTATTTTACATTAAATATTGCTGAATTAAATATTGGAATATTTTTTCTTTTTTGTAATACAATTTCTTTAATAATTTAAAATCCAGAGAATTTTTTAAAATGCATTGAATTTACAAAAAAAAATTTAGGAATGCATTCTTAAGTTTTCTACTCAAAATATTAAATATAAATTAAACGAACAACTTAAAGCACTAAAAGTACTCAGTAGCTTATATTATACATAATTCAATTCATGAGATTATTGAAGATATCAACTTATATGTTTGTTAACACTGGAAATAAATATTATGTCCACGAGCATCTAACACTTGCTATTATACCAAACTACTTAAGATTAAAGGTGAAGACATGGCAATCCCATATGTGTTTAAGTCCCTATTCCATGTATTCGCAAATTTGAGTTCTACGTATGTGTTTCAGACAGGCTTGACATTGATACAATTCTGGCCATAGGTATGTCACGTGCACTGATTCTAATTAACAGAAGTGATCTTACTATACTATAAGATATCAACTGTGCTCTAAACCTCGCTGCTATTGCTTATATGACCTTATTATTGCTATATACGACTGTAAAATGTAATCAATAAACTTAAACTTAAGCCAATAAATTTTATTTTATCTCTGTCAACATTTTAGACTTAATATATAGGTAAATATAGACATTTCCTAAAATAAAGAAGGAATTAGTATTGAATAATATATAATCTACTACTATTATTAAATTTACTTTGAATTTATCTTTACAATTACTTTAATATAAGTGACAAGTGTAAAAATTATATTTGTTCATTATAGCATCTGATAAATTATGGTAGTTATTTAAAATTCATATATTGACAACTAAAAATAAATTTCAAGCAAATATTAATTTACCAAGCTTAAGGATTGCAATGTTTCAGTAAAATAAAATTGGATGCTTTCCTGTTATGTCTAATATGTGAGTTTTTTATTTAAACTGTCTCAATAACACACCTTAATTTTTTAATGAAGAATAAAAAGCAAATGTGTGGATATATTTTATAAAATTTTTCACAATAGAAAAATTTTACTTACACTATTAAAATTTTTCCCAGAGCATTAAAACAACTTCTTAATCTGACAATATATCGATTATAAAGTATGGCATCATTTTAAATTTCTTTCTTCGTTATTTGTTTTAACTTTGTAAGTAATTAAAGTAATATTTTTATAACTTTAAATTAAACTTAAAAATATGAATGTATCATCCATGTTATAAAAAGTTCAGATGCTAATTTATTTATATTTTTCAATCACATCAATATCTTTTATGTGGTTTAATCATATTTTGCGAAAAAATTTTAAACATAAATTTTCTTACCTCTACTTACAGGATTCCTTCGAATTAAAAAAAAATTCGGTTTTAAAAATTTGCAGAAATAATTAAATTCTTATAAATTACTAATCTATTAATCTTTTTGAAATTTATTACAATAAAAGAAAAATAAATGTTTCTTAAGTCTCAAAATTAAATAATTTGAAATAAGAATTTCTTCATGGTAATTTAATTTTGGAACATTAAAGCAAATACTGAAAGAAATCCAAATGAAAAAAAATATTTTAAAAAATTATGTAAAAAGAAAATAAAATTCCATGTAAAACTCTTTTAATTTAGAAGCCATATAAATTAACCAATGAACAGTTTTAAGCAATTAAACTTGTTTTTAAATACCTTCAATGCATTGTAACATATTTTTATCCAGATATATTAACAATGTCTTCAAAAAATTATTTTCCAATTAATTAAAATATTTTACTTTTTAAATTGCAAATGTCTTTTGACAGCGTAGTTTTTTTAAAAAAAATGGGACGTTATCAGTTTTTTTTATTTAGAGTTTTCAAAATGTTTATCTACTTTTGGCAAATTTCATTTTACTCATTTCCCTTTGAACCTAATTCATTTATGACTTTATTAGTCTCAGAGGATACATTAGAAAATGTCACATTTCATTATAGCCATAGCAACGTCGAGTGTATAAAGCATTATGAATCTTGATTTTTTTATACAGTTCTACATTTATACACATCTCACTCAATTAGCTTCACAAGAAATTAATTGAAGTAGCTTAAATGGAAAGAAATAACGGAGATTGAAAATATTAATTTTTTGCACTCTTGCAAGATATTATTTATGAATATACATTTACTAAGAAAACATTTCGTAAATATTTAATGATTCATATAATGTATCACATAATTTCATTTTTATAAAATATTTTGAAGTGAAGAATATAAATATTTGTATAAGTAACAGAAACTTAATTATATGTTTAATTAAAAATTTTGTTTTAAGGGGACTTGAATTTTAGGAATTAAAGCAAATATTTCAGATGCAGTTGTGGCATCGTTTTAAACAAATAAAGAAATGCAAGAAAAATGGCCCCCTACAGACAGTTCTCCATAGAAACAATTTTAAAACAGAAAAATGAGGAAAAAGTTCAATACGTTGAATTTATTTTAAAAAAGTATGATCCTACAGCAAGATAATAGATGCAGCGAGTTCCTTCAAAAAACATAATATGAATCCGATGATTTCAGATAACGTTTTTTCCTTGACGTAATGCATAATTTTTTCCTTATTTTCACAGCTTAATATTTTTTTTTTGCTCCAGTGACATGATCCATATTTGATTTCATTTCATGTTGGATTTTTTTTCAGTTTCGTAAGAATTCCTTCATTTTCTAATATATATATTTTTTGTAGTTGAAAGCATTGGATATTTTTAATAAGATTGCACGTGATGTATAATTTTATTAAAAAAATCAAGTTGCAGCTAAAAAGGATAACCTAATTAATATTTAAAGAACAAAAAAAAAATCTTTCAAAGAATTTACACAAATTAATTATATGTAGTTGATATAAATTTAAAAAATATAAAATTATTTAAACAATTAAAAGTTAGAGAAACATTTGGAGATTACAGAAACCAGACACAAAAAGACTTCACTGTTATCCCTATATCGCTTAAAAAAATGCAAAATTTGATTTTATAAATGGCTTTTAAAGTTATTATAAATTCAATTTGAGTTATCAATGAATTACATCTAATAAAAATCAATGATTAAAGACAAGTGTTTCTAAATTTCGAAATAAAATATGCATTTGATTCGAAAAAATTAAAATTTTAAATTAAAGTATTATCTCCTTGTATAACTACAAATTAAAACTGAGCCTATGAGTAAGAAGAGTAATAAACTTTCAGTTTAAAATTTTAGTGAGCGTAGTTATTCACTATTATTGAAGTGAATTAATATTTTTAAATAAAAAAGGCATAAATTATATTACATGACTTTGTTAATATTTTTTATTTACTCAAATGTTTTTTTGAGTGTGATCTATATGTTATCTTAAGGAGGTCCTATCTATTTTATAGAGAAATACTTCTGATTATATAAATATAAATAAATACTTCTTAGCTTTTAAATTTTATGTGATTTTTTTTGCTAGTGATATGAACAAAATTATACTCTTGAGGGAATTCCCATATAATTATGTATACTTATCTTTTAAATTTGGATGATTTGCAGATTATTTCATTATAATCATACAAATAAATTAAACGAAATACTTTCCGTTTTCTAAAAATCGTCTTTTTCAGACTCTTTATCATAAAAAATTGAGCTTTCGTCTTATACTCATTGTCCATCGGAAGTTGCGAAAAATTCTCCCTTGCTTAGTGAGCCTTTAAATGCGAAAAAATAATATACAGAATTATAGAGATAGTTATAAATGATTTTATTTCCAGATTTTGAAGCAAAATCCCTCGCAATCATTTCATTAGAAAATATCTGGAAAAATACAGGAAATATTGCGTTCTTATCTACTTAATATCTTAAGACCTGAGTTGTCTTTCGATGACTTGAATGTGTAGTAAGAATATTCAACAGATAAACTTATGACATATCAGGCTATTGTGTTTCGGATTTTTCTCGGAATCCTATTCCTGATTTATTCCAAAGGATTCTTACAGGTGTCCTTAAGTTCATGAAATCTCATTTTTTCGGATATAAAGCTGTATTTTACACAGAGGGATATCTATAAAATTGATCCTTAAAAAATACCATATGCAGACGGACCTCTATATAACTAAGTTGCTAAATCTCGAAAAAAAGTCCGCCATATGGAAAATTCGTTCTATAGAGATTCATCTTTCAATTTTCTTTCTAAATCACATAAAACAAATTTTAAACTCATGAACACTATATATTAAAAAGTAATTAATCACACCTTTTGAAAAATTAATATATATTTATTTTATATACCTTACCAATCAAAAAGGAAAGAAAAACTGCCAGGAAAGTTTTTTGACGCCTTTATCCACTTCTTGAAGAATTATTATTTTTTTATGCTCAAGCACTTATGTTTTGATATTTTCCAGGCACAAGAAACGAAGTTACCAGTACGAATGATCAACACTACAAATGGACACTGTTCAAGGACACGAAACAACTCAATCGAGTGTGAAAGGGGATATCGCAGGTGTTTCCGTTGAACTGGACAATGGGAGTTAAAGATTTCACATATTAGACGACACGCCCAGAATTCTACTGCTCTTGGCGAGGTAGGCACTTAACAAAACCAGTTCAAAATTTATGACCACCCTAAAATGAGATAAAAGAGAAAACTTGAACTGTCCATAAATACTTAAATAGGGAGAAAAAAATTTGAATCACAAGGGAAAAAGTTCGTTGTATAAAAAATGGACTTAGCTATTTCACGAATAAAATCGTGAAATGTTCTTTGCTTTCGGAAAAAGTTCGCTATATAGAAAAATTCGCAATATGGAGGTTCGACTGTATTTTCAAAGGAAAATTATATTATGCTTAAAATACGGAATGGTCTATAATATAATTTTTAAGTGTATTCTCGCCTTTTCACAAATCACAAGTATGTACTTTAAGAGAAAACAAAATGTATTTTATTGTTATGAATGAAGGCAGAGAAAAAAATGAAATTTAAATACTTGGAAATTATATTTGTTTCAGACTGGGTAATACGTATTTTAGTATAGAGTGTGATAATTTAAATGAAGTTCTTTTTTTAAAAAAAAGTTAATTAATATAGCGAAACAGCTGATGCATAATCCAAAGTAGTTCGACAAATTTTAATAAGTTGTCACATGAAGGTCCTAGAAAAACTTTAAATGAAATCACATTGTTCTGAAGCAAGTCTGAATTTAAGCTAAGTCTTCTTAACTTAAAAGTTTTTCCAGATTACGATAACTCTTTTTCCAATAAAAGGTTGATTTTTTTTGAGAATCCCCATACTCCTTTCAAAATTTAAAAATAGTTTCCTAGGAAAATTATTTAAAATCTTATTCACACACATATTTATCAAATATTGATATTTAACTGATACTGAATTGCTTTATTTATAAAAGAATTCTTTCACCAACGGCTTGAGAAGTATTAAAAACTGTTAGCATACATAAAAATAATTTAAATTAATAGGATAGTTGATGTTATTCATAGTCAATAGCCTTAATTAACTATCAATCCAACCCAATTTTCTGAACAGTGGTTATAATTAGTCATAATGCGCATTTGAAAACTGCCAAAAAATAAAAGGATACGGAATATATGATTGGAAATAAAATAGTACACAAAATCGACTGTAATTTAAAGCTCCTATTTAATTTTTAAATAATTGTTAATTTTTTTATGAAAAACATTTGAGAACAGGCCTAGGAAATTTAACTAGTAGCATAAATACATCTAGCTATAAGATACCCGCTTGTATATTTATAATGATATGTTACACAATTGTATTTATATTGAAAAATATGAATGCTATTCAATGTGACTTACAAATAACTTAATAATCAAAATACTTAACTATTAATCTCGAAGGTTTTCATTTTATTATAGAATAAGGAATCAATATTGAAATTACGTTTTGTACGAAATTTCTATTCTAACACAAAATAAATAATTGGAATATACTATTTTCAATTCATATAAATGTATATTAATAAACATTAAAATATAGTAAACATAAAAAGAATAAAATCATTTTAATAAAATTTACAAAATTGAAATTCGGAACTCAATAACTTCTGGGGTATCAGACATTTTCTTGATGGAAGAGTATTGATTTTACTTTCCAATAGAACATTCTTTCTGGAGTTTTCCTATGAAAGCAATTTTTACTTGACAGAAAATTCATTGATTTCTGTCACAGTTTGGAAAAATAATTTGTTTTGCATTATTGAATATCTTATATTAAAAAAAATCCATTCATATCATTATAGTTATGATAATATGTCATATAAAACAACTTAATGTAATATGTCAAAATACATTCATAAATAACAGCATTTATTATCGCAAATTATTATTCAGTATTCGATATTTCTGTTTATTTATTTTAAATCGATAAACAACTATATTCAATAAAATAGTTGCTGCTCTGGTAAATTTAATATTCTTGTGTATTTATCTCCGAATGGAACAAGAGTATAAATAATTCAAGAGTATATTTCTTTTCCAGGCTTTTTTCTTGCACCATCATGTGTGTATGTGTGTGTGTGTGTGTGTGTGTGTGTGTCCTCAGAATAAATTCCTCTTCCGTTTCTATATATAACACATTTCGGGGCACGTTTTGTAATTTATGTTGGAAATTACTAAATAATTTTCTTATCTTATTCTTAATAATATAAAAAAAACCGGAAATGCCTGAAAATCACATTTAAAATACATTTCGTTTTAAGCATTCTTGCATACACATTTCAGCAAACTCTTAAACTAATTACTTGAAAGATTATCCATTTTAAAAATAATAATCCCTTATAATATATTGCTTAGTGATTTATCAATTTGAGTTTATTTAATAATAATTATTTTAATTTAAAATAAAAATTTTCTTCATGTAGCCATTTTGTTATCAAAAGTCTATTTTTTGCAAGCTGGCTTTCCAAATTTGACCAATTGCACCATCCTATTGCCAGTAATGAATGTTTAACTTATAATGCACTATTTTTTGTTAGCCTTACTGATTTCCTACTGATTGAGTTCTGAATAACCTTTAATTGAAATTTAAAAGTATCCTATGATTCTACACAAAATGCAGTTTACTTCCCCTTTGTGAAAATATAACGGTTCACCATTTCAGTGGCTAATTTATGACTTTCTGAATTTTTATAAATATAAAAATCGATTACATAATTATTTAGCACTAATCATACCAACACTTAATAGATACCTATTTCTATCATAGCGGGTCAAATGACCCGAATTTATGTTTTATGTTTGAATGTATGAAACATGGATGTTAGAAAGAAAATAAAAATAAAAATAAAAATTAAATTTATAATAAAACAAAATAGTTAATTTACCATTTCTATTACAAAAGCAGAAAATCAGAATTTTTAATTCATTGCTCATCGCAATTTTTACATATAAGTGTATCCATTGTACATTTTCCGCAAACATGTTTTTTACATTTAGAGCAAATTTTGTTGGTTTTATTTCTTTTACAGTATCCTATTTGGCATCTCTTATGTTGATAAGCATCTGTAGTAGACTTAGGCAACGATTCTTTCGTATTTTTTCTTTGTTTTGGTTGTTCACGGGCTTCTCGAAAATCGGTGCCAAGTTCTACTGCTAGCTTGAGTAAAAAATCTTGTCTTGAGATGTTTTCTCCTGTCGTTTGCTTGTACAAAATCCAGTCATTTATGCCAGCTAAATCAAGGATATTGAAAAAAACTCGGAGAGGCCATCTCCAAGACTTAGAACTTAGACTTTTCTTGAAATTATTCTCAGCTATTTTGCATGAACTACTTTACGCAACAGTCTTTGCAGAAACATGCAACTTACCGACTACAATACGATAAGCAATATGACTCGATAAGCTTATAAAACAAAAAATGCTCTCCGGGTCAAATGACCTGTTGTCGTAGATAACGGTATACAACAAGTATTACTCAAAATAAACAAAACAAAACAAACAAAAAATAGTATAATTGTAGATTAATTACTTAGAAAAAGTCATGAAGCAATAGCAATAAGATGATACGTGCATTTTCAATGCAAAATTTCAAAATGGGTCATTTGACCCGTTATGGTATGTTTAGTGTTATTAGGCTATAATGAAAAAAATTAAAAATATTAAAACATAATTCCTATATATTCTAAAGTGCTATAAGCAAATTTCTAAATGGTATTGGAAATTACAAAGGGAAAATGCAAATGTACTTAAAAAAGAGTGCAAATGCAAAGAGTTAAGTTAAATGCAAATGTACTTATAAAAGAGTACTTTAAAATAGAAAACTTATTCTGTAGAAGATAATATTTGTTAGTAACAAATCTTCTAAATGAATGAAAACTGAAATATAGTTAGAGATTGAATATATTATATTCCGTCATAAAATGTCACCCTGTCAAAGTTTACATACTATATGAAGAAACTTTTTCAAATAATTTTACGATTTATTATTTGCTTATAGTTGACAATAACTTAAATTTTTCGGTTGTCATAAACATTTAATGTTTGCTTCGTTTTTACATTAAAACAGTAATTTCACAGAGTTTTTAAGCCTTTTTTTCCTTAAATACATTGTTCTACTAAATTTATTATTTTTGTGATTACTTTTTCTCATATGAAAAACAGAAAGTGTGGCTTCCTGTTCTTGAATAGTATGGAATATCTTACCTTTTTTATTCAAGACAAATGAAATAACTCCTGTGCATCACAATTTTCCCACAGGGCTTACAGAAGCAGGTGAAACTAACAAAATAAGATAAACAAGATAAAAAGTAAGTAACAAACAAAAGTTTCGAAATAGTGAAATAACAAAAATAAGTAAGTTACAAAGACAAGAATGCTTTACAAATTGAAAAAATTACGAAACAAAACCAATGAAAGAAATTTACAAAAATAGAAAAATGAAAAATTTACTAAAACTTACAAAATTAAATCAATAAGTATACAAATTAAAAAAAAGAAAATTTTCTTGAAACTTGGAAAAAAATTTGAAGGTCAGTTAATTTTAATAACATACATTTTGACATTCAGACATTTTTTTTCTTTCTTAAATTTTGAGCAAAAAAAGAATAGAAGGTTCACACTGCTTGCTCCCCACCAACAGTACAGTAACAAAATTTGAAAAAGCACAGGTTAAATCTATTAAGGTACACATTAAAATTACTATGTCCTGTGAGTAATTGCGTGATTTTATTATTTTTTTAAAAAAAATGATCACAAGATAGTCTGTGGAATGGTTGGAAAAAATTTCTTTGTCAGAATAAAGTGAGCTGATTGCATGTACTGATTTTTCCAAAGAGAGACAACGTTTTCCTCAGATTTTTTTCTTGTAGAACGATTTCGAAATATTAACTGAAATATCAACTCCATGATTGGTTGTGGATTTTGCCAAGAAATCAGCCCTTTCGTTTCCAAATATTCCAGTATGGCCACGAACAAAGTAAAAAAGCAGTAAGAGTTTTGAAACTTAAGTGTTTTAATAACTTTTGAATTTACTCAAGAATGTTATTGCAAGATGAAATATTTTGTAGAGTTTCTAAGGAAGAAAGATAATCTGAACAAAGCGAATATTTAGAAGAGCCTTTTAGCTGTGCATGATCCGTTTTATAGTATAGCGATACTTAAAAGTCAGGCAATAAAAACAGTACATTCATCAATAATTCTGAATTCTATTACACACACACACACGTGTGTGTGTTATTTTATTGATCTTAAAAATTAATTAGTTTTATTAAAAATTAAAATTATATTTAGAAATTTCCTTATAGCTCATATGATATATATTTTAGATTTTGAAATTATATGATACATAAAAATATGTAATTAATTATTTCGGACATTGAAGAAAATAGGAGAATTGTTTAAAATATACAGAATATTCTTGTCATCTATATTAGTTTAAGATATATTTTATAATGAAAGAAAAATGTTATATAAATGTAATTTCATAGCAATGTAGCTCATTCTGGAGTAAAAAAGTGATTAAAAACTTTTCTACATTTAATATTTTCAGATTAGATTCAAAACTACACGCTTAAACATTAAACACAGAGAGATAACTAAAAAAATCCTCTCTCAGATTTATAATACTAATTGATTTTCATACATTAATTAGTTATAAAACTATTTGTATCCATTCTATGCCATTATGCATTGATTTTGAAAAGAAACATATGTCAATAGACGGATTTCTACTCGAGAACGGAAAGTGTTTCCCAAATGACCTTTTAGTTTTGTACCCATTCGAAGATTATTAAGAAATAAAACTTCTTTAAACTTCAGGTATATCGATTGAATAGTAAAGGAAGATCATCAGGTGTATCTTTGACATTCATTTTCTTTCACTAGGAACTTTTTTAGATTTTCGAATACAGACTTGGCTAATGAGGTCGTTAAACACGAGATTAGTTTCATTTATGGCTTCCTCTGAGTTTTTAAAGAATTCACTTCAAGTCTTTAACTTTGTACAGAAAGAAATACCGTATTTACTCGAATGTAAGCCGACATTAAGCCCTCCCCCCAATTCTCTCGACTTTTTGAGAAAAAAATGTGTACAAGGTTCATTCATATCCGTTCGATACGTGAGAAATTAAAAAAAATAATAATAAATAGTAAGAGATTAATAACTAATTTTTATTTTATCAGTATTAAAACTTTCAAATACATACATAAATCCATAGTTCCTCTTAACGTCAGCAGCATGTTTCGAAAGTGATTCGACACATTTGACTTCAGAATTGGAATTTGAGTCTCCTTTTTTCCGTAGGCTGTCGTCTTCCATGCCATCCAATGCATTTGTTATGCAACATTTTAAAAAATAATGTAAACAGAATAGTTTTTTTAGAATGATTAAAGATTGTTGAACACACATTTACAAGGAAAAATTATATCATTTTGCTTATATATTTCGACATATATTTGTCACATTTCCAGAGAATCACGGCGAGGCAACAATGATGTTTAGGATAGACTGAATACTAAAGATAAACTTCGGAATACTATAAGTCATCGACGCAAGTGGTTAGAATTGACGATTGCATTTTTCCTTTTGAATGGTGTGAAAACTTATTTTCTCTCATCCAACAAATGTTTTGCCTTCGGTTCTAAGCCGCACTCGATTTTTTGAAGCACTAACACTGGAAATATCATGCAGCTTAGATTCGAACAAATATGGCAATTTATTTTATATCCATATATGCTCAAATTACAAAAAACAGTGCATTCGTTTTCGTGGCTAAAACTCAATTTATTTTTCTATTTAAACTAAACATGCAACTTTAATTAAATATAAAGTGTTTCTGTTTAAATCAATATGACAAAAATGAATTGTGTAGAGTATGTAGCAGAAAAATCTTTTGTATTTCAAGAAACATTATCATACAATGGAAATCTAACGTATGCAATAGATATTTCAACAAAGCTCATTATACACCATTTTATTAAATGAATATTGCTTTTCTCAATAAAAATTTTTTGAAGACGAAATAAATGACTTAGATGTTATTTATTGAACATATGGCTGTAATACATCTATTCATATATTAAGTTTGATAAACATAGCATTTTATAATATTTTCATTATTTTAAAAGAGAATTTCGTGCAGCTAGAATTAGTACAAAATGCAGAAAATTAAGTGCACAAATACATAAATTTAAATAGAGCGAAGTAATTTCTTTGATATTCATCCAAAAAAAAATTACCAACGTTCCACAAATTGTAAGTTAGTTTGAAGTAATTAAAATTTCATTTCTCATATTACATGTTCATTCAATTTATAGGATATACATAGAAATAGTGCAAGTAAAGTTTTTGCAAATCAAATATTTATAAAATATTATTTTTTGTTGGAAAATATACATCTCTATAACAAAAAAAACCACGCACAAAGAAGGAGTTGCCCGATTGTAATGAAATTTCGCATCCGAAGACATTTTTATCGAACAAGCAAATGATTAAAGTTTGATGTTAACAAATGAATAGTGGGAGCTACAGCGCATCGGAACAGAGCACTCAGCAGGTGTCTATAAGAAGCAATTTTCAATCTGATGGTGAAAATTTTTGTTGCATTGCAATTTTGGATACATTAGAACAACTAAAAAAACGCCTCGCCGCAGGATTCGAGCTCATTATGAACAACTGATAGAGTTTAGAAGAGGTCGTATCATTGGACTGAAAGAGAGAGGTTGGGCAAATCGGAAAATCGCTCGCCATATGGATCGAAGCGATGCGATCATTAAAAGCTGCTGTCAAGAATGGATGGACAGTGGTAGATTTCAGCGTCGTGATAGTAGCGGTCTACCTAGGGCAACAACAGATCAGGAGGACAGATTCATTGTCAGATCAACTGTCACAGCTCTTGATTTATCGTTATCAACCATCAGACGTACGAACCGCACACGAGTGTCCACCATGACAATTCACAGATGGCTGATTGAAGAAGTTTAAGCTCTTACCAACCACTACGCCACCTATCATTCACGTCTGCACAATGTTGAGCTAGATTACAGTGGTGCTTTAATCGCTCAGGTTAGAATAATGCTGACAAGGGACAAATAGTGTTTAGTGACGAATCCCGCTTCCATCTGTGTCCTGACGATCATCGAAGACGTGTGGGCAGCGTGCCGATCCTGCTTTCCCTTTGCATGACACACATGCCCTCAACAAGGAGTTAGGGTCTTGAGTGCCATTTCTTTTGAAGCCGGACCCCTTTGGTAGTCATTAGAGACACTTAAAGCACATCGGTACGACGACGTTTTTTTGAGAACTGTTTTACTACCGTTCCATTTGCAATATCCTGGCCTTATTTTCAGCAAGACAATGCCAAACCACATACCACGCATGTTGCTGTGAGCTGCCTTAAAGCTTATCAAACACTTTAATTACCACCCAGATCACCAGATCTCTCTCCAATCGAGAATGTCTGGGATATGATGGGAAGGCGAATGCATCTACCCGGGAATGTTGCTGACTTGGCTCGACAATTGGAGAAGATTTGGCAAGAAATACCGCAGGAGACCACCAGGGGCTTTATAACTCTATTTCACGTCGTGTGGCAGCTTGCATCCAGGTTAGAGGTGGATCACCTCTTTACTGAGCTCGTTACTTTGTAACTATGTAACTCTGAAAAAAATCATTCAATTTTTCTGAAATTTTAATCATTTTTTATTCTTTACGTAATCTTTCTACCCACAAATTTTTGTTTCTATCGGACAACTCGTTCTTGGTGAGTCGGGTTTTTTTGTTATAGAGTGTAGCATAGTTTTGTAAAATATATTTTTATCACAGAAAGAATATTATTAGAATGCTAACACTAAATGATTGTTACAAAAATTTCCTCCTTAGAATAAAGACTAAAATATTAATTTGGAGTGATCGCCGTAGCCTAGTTATTATGATTACGAACACGTGCCCGGCGTTTGTTGCGTTGCGGGTGAGAGTCCTGATACCATCGAAGATTCACCATGTAGAAGAGCTGATGCACATTAAATCCATCGTGGCTCAATGTCCTCACGTTAGCATGGGGTGGAAGTTAGGAGAGTAGAGTACCATCTCAGGTCATGTCACTCGACCGTGGATCAGAATTATTTATTCCATTGCCAACAGCCTACATGTTGCTTTACAATGTGACGCTTAGATACATTTACTTACGAACTAAAAGTTTTTCGGATATTAAAATGAATTAAAGCACTATTATAGTTACGTCAGCGTTTCTCAAACTGTGGGGCGTGATAACCCTACGTTGGGGGTGTAAACATATCGAAAGTCGAAAATAAAGAATTACACACACACACACACACACACACACACACACACACACACACACACACACACACACACACACACACACACACACACACACACACACACACACACACACACACACACACACACACACACACACACACACACACACACACACACACACACACACACACACACACACACACACACACACACACACACACACACACACACACACACACACACACACACACACACACACACACACACACACACACACACACACACACACACACACACACACACACACACACACACACACACACACACACACACACACACACACACACACACACACACACATGGAGCCATTACAAACCAAAAAAGATATATATATATATATATATATATATATATATATATATATATATATATATATATATAAGTTTTATTCTCTACAAACAAGAGATAACATTTAAAAATCACATTCGAAAAATACAGACAGTAGGAAAACCACACAATGAAAGACACATGAGCAACCGAGAGTAAAAATTATAAAATGGATGCTGCAGTATTATAAACATTGCTGACTTAGGACTACTAACATATAAAATAATTTATGTAAAAGTGGGATTGAACTTGTTTTTTGCAAGCCAACCTTCCCCTTTTATGTAAATAATATTAAGCAAAAACCTATTGAAAGTAATGGATAGGAATGTGTAAATCCATTACAACATAGAGGTAACTTACCTAAAAATAGCACTTAAAAATACAGAGCCCGTGCTAAATCTGAGTACAATAAAAATGTTATTGCCAGATTCTGGACCCTAATTCAGATTTAAATCATATGAATGGCTGAAATATAGCACTTAGCAAAAGTGTAAAAATAATGGAAATAAAAATTAATAAGAAAGTTACAAATTACCATAACTTTAGTAACACTAGAGTATATATGAATAAAATAATAAGTAATTTTATCTAATATTTGAATACGGAGGTAACTATAACTATGAAATATGTAAGTTTATAGTAATAAACTATTATTAATCTCAGAACTTTTAAGTCTTACTATTTTGAATAGCTTTATTCATATTAACTATTAATAAAATTAATTGGGAATTTGTAATTTAAGCAATATTTAGTAAAATGCTCATAGTTATTTATTATTTCTAATTTTTTGACACCAGAAATTTATTGCGTTGTATATAATTAATAACAATATTTCTGAATATAGAAACATGTACATTACTCTCCCAATGAGGAACTTTTAAAATATTGAAATTAAAATCTTCTCTTTTATCATAAATATTAGAAACTATTACATTATCTTTTTTTATATGTAAGTCAAGAAAATTTTCTTCATTGTTGTTACTATTTGTCTGTATTAAATTAAGATATTGTGGATAAAATTTACTTGTTTGCAAAAAATGATTATGTCATATATATATACATACATACATATATATATATATATATATATGTGGGAAAATGACTACAGTACTAAATACAGTAAATTTAAAGACGAAATAAACAAAAAAATGCGTTTTATTAAATTTTGCCTACCTAGGGTTGGGGAGCAGTCCGTACAATAAATCCAGAACCAGTTGAGGCACTATATGAATCCAAGAAAAAGAAAGTCCAACAGCAACAAGTCGTTTTTACGCTTTTTGCAATGTAGCGTCGATTGAAGAAAAATATTAACGCGTCTTAAAATTTTTCCCTCGTCTAGAGGAGATTTTCCTTAAGAGGACACAGTACGATTCAATTGACCAAAATCGGTCAAAAAATTAAATTTAATTTTTTTAGCTTAAATTATTCTATATATACTTTTCTAGAAACCCACAAAATTTGAAAGCTCAAAACTTAAAAAACGCAGAATTATGATAGCTTTCACGTTCGTTTTTATTCTCATCTCTATGGCAAATCAAAACTTTAAACTGACTTATCTCAGAAAGATAAAATAACTATTTGTCTTTATTTAAAATGCTAAAGCTTTTTTTCTATTGCGCCTAATGCTTTGAATTTTTTTTACCTATTGCTAATAGTACATGTAACAAAAGTTGGTATGCATTTTTGAATCAAAGCAATATTTAATTTTTTAAAAATAATGAACTCAGAATTTATACATTATTTAAGGAATTTTCAATAAACATACATAAAAAGAAGTATTGTATAAATACCAATCATGTTAATGCAAAACCCATACCAACTTTTATTATTCATAGTTTGACGTACCTGTAAAAGAAAAATCAAGCATGCATGTAAATTTTTGTGCGAGAAGTAGCATTTTATAATCACTTCACAAATTTAAAGTTTTTTCCTTGAAAAATTACATGGATAACTTTTTATGAAATTTTGAGCGCAAAATCTCTTTAACATAGCATACATACATAGGAGACAGCCAAAAAAATTTTAAAATTCCTTAAATTAAAATTTTTTGCTTAAATCGTACCATGTCCCCTTAATATGCAAGAAAAGGTCGATCCCTCCAAAATATGGGAAAATGACTACAACCTAAGGATGATAAATGCTTTATTTAATAAGATGAAGGATGAAATATCTAAATTATACTTAACAGAATAGGAGAACGTCTTTCTCCTACGTCTTAGCGTCCCTAACGTCCGTCTCTGCGTCTTTTTCCCGTGTGTCCTTTAGTCGGACATTCCTGACGGGGTGTGACATCAGTGTGGACTGCTCCACCCTAAGTAACAGGGGGAGGGGTTGTGACAGTACACATATCCAACCCTACACACACACATATATATATATATTTAAATATATAAAAACAATCACAATTATCAATTTAAAAATTGAAATATATGAACCCTAAAATACCAAAACACTTCAGAATATCAATGGCGAATATAAAAGATAATGTTCCATCATTTTCAAACAAAATTAAAAAATTATAAAATAAAATAAAAATTTATAAAATATCCAAGTGCATATATATATATATATATATATATATATATATATATATATATATATATATATATATATATATATTTACTGAAAGGAAGCAAAAGAAAATCCATTCTGATGTAAAAAAATAATAAAATACCCATTCATACTGTTGTAATAAATATACTTATAAGTATATCTGTACAGTATAATACATTTGATAATTAATTTTTCCATATTAAATTAAAAACAAGTTTAATAACTACCACTGACTCCCATGGGCTTGTTATATGCAAAAATTAATAATAATTTGTCCTATTTATATATTTAATACAATGTTGTTATATCGGAGTCAGTAGTAAAATTATGAATGAAAATTGGTTCACAAATATATATATTGAAAATTTGAAAAGCCATGATTTATGTTTATATAACTCTGACTTTAAATTTTATAATCAATAATTAAATACTTTTTGATAAAAAAAGTATCTAGTATCAAATTTATTCAAAATCACAATAGAAACCACATGTATAATAAAAAACCATAGCATTTACCTATTTAATGACGTGACTTTAAAGTCTTTCTCAGTTGTATTTTGATTTATGTGAAAGATTTATTCAAATCAGGCAATACAAATATTGAATGAAAGGGAAGAATTCACACTAAATTCATTAAAAAAAAACCTGATTGTCAAAAGGTCACAAGTCGCTTTTCTAACAAATAATTGCATACTAAAATACAGTTACAAATTAGCTTGACCAAGTATCACTCATTATCTTAGATTAACACAATGCAAATGGATATCATTATCAGCTCCATCTGGGATAAGCGAAGACTGGGTCATTATTATCACTATTAAATATTTCATACTAATGGCTTCAACCAGGCAGCAACATTTGTATTAAGGTCTTAATATCGAATATTCGTGAGTTACTACTCTACGTATGATCTTTAGAATTGCACCTATTGATATAAAGCGTTCCAGTTTCAGATATGCAAGTGTCACGCACAGAGATTCCAATTTGCTGAAACGATCTCACTAACCTCACATCAGAGTGTATGGCCAGGAAATGTGAGTAAGTAGGCTTAGTGATTCTCTGAATGTATAAACAATTTAAATTAAAACAGTTTTTATACACACATAGATAGACTGTAAGATGAACACTACCAGAGAAAATAAAAGTGCCTTTTAACTGTATTTAAATAGTTTTTAAAGAGGAATATATATATAGCAGTAAATAAATTAAAAGGACGACTCATTGCAAACTGAAGAAAAAGAAATTTAGCTAGAGTGGAAAAAACTATTATGATTTTCCGAGCTGTCCCTGGCTTAGGATAGTGAAACAGGGTTAAGCAGTGTTTTGCGAGATCTCAACCTTCCCCTACAGCGGAAATTTTCGACATAATAGCATATGAAAAAAAAACAAGGCAAAGACCCCAAAACCCACGTGGGCGAATATAACATCAATAGAATAGAATTGGAATATTAAATTACTATAGGAATCCGGGTGAAATAGACAAATTTAAATATGTATTAACAAAATATTTGCAAAAGAGGTTAACAAAGATTAGGACCATAAGTAATAATAATGAAAATGTGCGAAGAAATTATATATATATTCGTTCAAGTAATTAAAATTTTTTAATAAATATAACACTTTGAATTTTTCAGCCAAAAAATATATTTTTCAAAACGTTTTTTTCAAATGGGTGAGTACTCATGTATTATATCTTCGACCAATCGATTGTTTTAACTCAAAAAAAACGTCGCCAAATGCAGCGACGTATACACAAATGGGGAAGACAAGTCATGGGAATATTCCAAAATATAAAAAAAAGCGAACGATAACAGCATTGAGTAACGGTTTCCTTTTTTTTATTTGGCTAAATCGGTCAATGGCATAGTTTTAAAAAATACCCAAATAAGCTTTCTTGGAATAATTAAATCAAAAAGTTGCAAGAATTTTTCAAAAACTTACTCCCTCCAAATAAATAAGTTTTTTTCTAAATAATATAGCAATACATAGTGATAAAATTCTGCGAGCTGGTTTCGTAGGATTTAAGAAGGAACAATTAAAATTTTACGATGAAATGGAGCTTTAAAGCTACACGGTACCTTTTTTCCCAAAATTTTTTTTGTGACAGTTACAGTAAAAGTAATTGATGTTTTATATTTAAATTACGTTATTAAGCTGATTCTGTAAGTAAAAAGTCAGTTTGACCAGCCATTATCTTACAATTTTAAAAAATTAGGAATTTTTGAAGTTTTTCAAACTTTTATAAAATACTCAATTTTTTAAAAAATTTTTAGTCATTTTAAGTTATTTTTGTTTCTTAGGATCTTGCAAACAAAAGCTAGAATAGATTTGAATATCTATTGCCTTGTTGATTTGTAATAATTATTTTTCGAGAAAAACCTGGGAAAAACACGAAAATTTTTAAAATATCAACTTTAGTATTTTTTCGAAAAATAACTAGAGATCTCAAGCCTTAAATCCATACTAACTTGTACAGAACATACGTTTGGGCGTATATACAAAAAAATCAAGACTCTATCTTGAACAGGAAGAAAGCCTTAGGGATTAAAAACACATATCTTTAAAATTGAAAGTCTGAGAAAAACGCATTTCAAGTTTGTAAAATAATAAAACAAAAACTTATAATGCTCTTAAAGCTCTAATTCTTTAATGTTTTATTTTCCAATGTATGTTCTGCATTAAAACACTATTTTAATTAAATATGACTGAAAATAATATTTTTAATTCAAAACATATTTTTGCATAATATTGATAGCATTGTTAAGACGTCAGTTTATTCAGCTTTATCTTTAAATTGGTGCAGTTTAGGAAGTTTTAGCTCTTGCATACGACTATAAAATACTAAAATATAGTACTACAATATGTTTAGTATAATGTAGTTTAGTACATAAGGAGAAATTTTCAGCTATATCTGCAACATTTAAATTAAGAATACTTGTATTCGGAAGTCTAATTGCAGAATCAAATGAGGACTGATTTTTATACATCATTTTCACTAGTATTCCATTTCTTCGAAATATTGTTTCTTACAGCAACATGAGAACGCATTTGCCACGGCATTTTATCTACAGGAAACAATTAATGATAAAGCTTTTAAGTTATATAAACTATTTTTAAAGCAAAAATTGTTAATGAAATTAATCTTAATTAATTAATTATGAGAACTCAAAAAGCTCAAAACGTAATCAATCAGAACTGATTTTAGTAATGAAAATTTGAATTAATAACTGTTTCAAACTAAAAGCTCAAAAGTATTTTTAATTAATTCAATTAATAGTGGAAAAATGCTTTAAAATGAAACAGAAACCAAAACCATAGCTCATAAAACTTCATATATCTTAAAAACTAATTTGCTAACAAATCTGAAATTTCTTGGCAAGCTTCTAAACGACATGGGTCACTAGAAAATGCCAAAAAAAATCGGTAAAAATGAAATTTTTAGGGTACTATGTAGTCTTAAAACACAACTAGATTCGAATTAAAAATACGATAATTGATAAGAGAATTATATTCAATAATGCCTATTTTTTAATAATTCGAAATTAATAATCCATTTATTCATTTTTCGAATATTATATCAAAAATTATTTTAGGCATGCTAGACATTTCCCTATTTCAGAGGTCGGCACACCATGGCTTTTTGCATAGACAGTTGTGACTTGTGAATTTTGTTTATGTGTATAAAAAGTAATTATGATTACTAAAAACCTTTGTTTCCTTTCCTTTTTTTTTAATAATTAACCGTTCAAAACCTTTACCTGTATTTATGTATACATTTAAATATTTAACAGGCTTAAGATAGTTTCTTTTGTATTACATTATTTTTCGTTAATGACATTTATTGACAATCGGTGAAAATATAAACAGTTGTATTTTCTTCCACTCAGCTTGGAGGAGATATGTAAGTTCTTTCACAGACTTTGGACGACTGCTGCATCCATTAACTCGGCGATCCAATTTGTCCCAAAGGTTTTCTGTAGTATTGAAGTTTAGACTCTGGGCAAGGTAGTCCAGTCAGCTCACCTCATTATCATCACACCAATCTATGTTAAACCTTGCAACATGACAAGTGTGGCGTTGTCATCCTATAAGTAGCAATAACCCAACCAGAGTAAAGTTGTCGCAGTGTAGGAAGCTTATTGTTGTCTAGAATATTGGATTAGGGGTCGGGAATGAGCTTACCATGAATTGTGATCAAGAAGCCCAGTTCATAATTTGACCTCTGCCAAACTTAACTGTAGGCAAAAATGCATTCTGGCAAAAGACGTACTTCAGGTATACGCCTAATCCAGACTCTGCCATCCGACTGGTAGAGATTGAACCTCGATTTATAATTCCAGAGAACCGGTTTCTACTCATCTATGGTCCAATTTGAAAATGCTTTGCTTCACCTCAATCGAGCAGCGTATTAGGATTTTGTTATCAAAGGCTTATAGGCGCCAGCAGGATTATGGAAACCAAGCAAACACGCTTTCTTGCGGATGGTGTTTATCGCAACAACAGTGTTGGATGCTTGTTGGAACTTCTGGAGTACGTGCGCCATCAGTTTGGTGTGGTTTAAGATAAGTGAAAAAAAAAGACTCTGCTTATATTTTATAACATGTTTAAAGACTGTTGAAATCACTTTTATCTGGAAGAACAATCAAAGTGAATTTTAGGTATTAGTGTAAACAAGAAATTGGTATAAGGGGAAGGTTTTTCAAAAAGCTCCAAAGTGTAATTATCAATATTATGATACTTTGTAAATGAATATTCTTACATTGAGCAACAAAAATAAAAATAAAAAATATATATTCGATCATTCTTATTTCTTTAAGGAATGCAAAATGTTTACTTGGTTCAAAATTTCATTTAAATATTAGGAAAACTTTTAATTAGAAAATGACAGCCCTGATCATAATTGCTACCCCACCTTCCTTCTACCCAGGTGAGCCAAGTACACATATACATAGCTCTTTGATACCTAATTGCATTTTTTCACTTACGATTCAGCTCTTCATAAGGCCTCTCAGTTGCTTCAAAAGGCTTTATGTTAAACAATTTTATAAAAAGCTTATGATGTAATTTAAAAGAAAATTTTGTCCTTTCCAGATAGACCCTCTGCAAAATATTGACGAATCATCCATAAAAAAATGCTTAAAGTTTTCAATTAATCAGCTTTATTTTTGTTAACTTAAAAATATGTTTTATTTCTCCTTTGTATAAATTTATTTTAAATATGGCTGGTTCAGAATAAGAACATCTCTTTTCATCTATTATATCATAATAAAAAGCAACAGACTGTCTCCTCAAAATGCCAAGAAAATACGCAAATGAAAATTTCAGGAAAACAGGAAGGAAAAAAATGCATTTTAAAGTTTACTTTCATTTGGAAGTGTTAAAAATTCTTTCTCATATCTAACTCCTTTCTACATATGCAATCATTTTATAAAATTCATTGGGGCTCAAAAAATAACCCTTGTTTAGGTTTATTTTGAAAAGAATAAAATTAAGTTACAAAAATAATTAGATAACTTATTAGAAAACGGTTATAAGCACTAGTTACTCATGAGTTAGGAGTACCTCCCCTTGAGAATTGTGTATAATTGAAAATTATTGAACCTTGTTATGATACTTTCAATCAATGTTTTCTTATGTAAGTTTTGGTTCAACCACAAAAATATGAGTTTTTTATCTCCTATAGAATGGACATATTAAATGAACTAAGTACTAATTATATTTATTTATAAATTTTAAATTTGGATTAAAAAGTTATATTTTTTGCAAATTATAGTTGTTTTATTCACGAATCATTATTGAATTTTACTTTTACTTTTTGAAGTACTGATAACATAGACATCCAGTGTGAAAGTTGAAAGGAAATCTATTGTAAACAAAAAATATTCTTTCTTCCTTATGCATTTAACTATAAGAATTTTTCAAAATGTATAATTGAATCGATTTGTCAGCTCGTAAAAATATAATCGGATTTATCTTCAATCCCTTAGGCTTATCCTATTGAAATTAATACCGTTGTTTTCCCTATATTTCTTTAAAAATGAAACAAAAAATAATCGTTAAATTTAAGAAATAGATATTGTGTAATTAAGCATAGATTCAAACTATTTAAAGTGTATTAACGTTGATTTTTTTAATTTGTAATATACAGGTTATACACACACACACACACACACACACACACACACACACACACACACACACACACACACACACACACACCCACACACACACACACACACACACACACACACACACACACACACACACACACACACACACACACACACACACACACACACACACACACACACACACACACACACACACACACACACACACACACACACACACACACACACACACACACACACACACACACACACACACACACACACACACACACACACACACACACACACACACACACACACACACACACACACATAATTAAAAAAGCAAATACTTCCCTTCTTAAGATCCTGTACATTTGTTTGTAAAATTTAATCTGGAACGCTTTTTAACTTCTGTAGATCACCCCTTAGAAAATAAAAAAAAATTTATTTTGTGTGTGTATTTATTACTAATGTGCTTTTTATATCTCTAATTTGTAATTAAAAAAACTATGAATTTAGACGTTAAGAAAAGCTTTTATGACTCTTTAAAATTGGTAATAAAATTTAAAAAAAAGAATTTGAAACAAATATATAATACTGATATGGGATTATAAAAGGTTTATTCTTTTGATATAAAGAGGTTTTCGGTCGTTTTAGCAGTATTTCTTAAGATTTTGATTTTAAATCTTTAAATGCGTTTTTCTCCGAAACAGAGTTTTCCATATTTTATCGCATGGCAAACATGACATCTCAAAAAGTCCTTGAAATAATTGCATGAAATTTAACATCATTGTTTATTATCATAGTATGCATGTTGTGCACTAGAGAATAAGAAAAACAATATATTTACCTTTTTTATGATTGTTTTTCTTTGTGATAGATGCAAAATGTTTGAAAAACTTTCCTTTTGTGCACTTTTTAACCTTTTATTTTGTGATAAATTGAATTATTCAAAGATGATAGAGCAAAACATAGGTAAATGCTTTCTGAATAAAATTCAAAGAGCTTTTTTATCTTATGCATTAGAATTTATTTTACAGTGTTTGCCGTGATGTGTAAAAAATGCCTAATTTTAACCTAAATTTGTCAATTTTCTTACAAAAATATATTGAAAATTTTTTTCTTTGTAATTTTTATAAGTTTTCAGTTATAATCAAACAAAAATGAGTTTAAAAATGAACTTTCAGCATTATTTCAAAAAAATGTTCCCGCAACTAGAAAATTAATTTTAATTTCAAAAAGAGAGGTTTGCATGTCTTTCTCTATTTGGGGTAGCATTTTTTCTCTCAAAAATAGAGCAGTATACTTTGGATTCGTGTCAGAAACGGGGAAAGATAAATACTGAAGTATAAGTACAAAAACTCATGTAACATTCTTTGAAATGCGAACACAGTAATTCAATAGATTTTCGCATACATTCATGTTTCTTGCGACAGAATTCCAAGAAAAAAGCAATATTTTTAAAATTCATTATATATTTATTAAAAAATCGAAACGAACTCGTAGTACAGAATATATTTTCTTCGCAATATATTTTCTGCAAATAGTTTTAAAAAACCAGTATACGTGCTTCAAAAGCTCCCTTAGTTTAGATCTCATATAATATTGAGCAGTTTGGATACATTCAATTGCTTAGAATGTTTCACTGTCTATACATCAATAGGAATCCGGCGTTGCACAAGCATCAAGTATAATACGATAGAGAAATAAATTTGGGAAAGTTTAGGCCTACCCATGTATTTTTTAATACATCTCGAATTTCAAGAATAAACAAGTACTGAATTCTTCATTCAGAAAAAGAACTTAGAATTTTGAACTTTGATGTATGACATCTTATTTCTAAGATTAGAAAGACATTTAATTCACTTGGAATGGAAATAAGTTATTGTAAGGAAGTAATTAGGATCTCTGTCTCAAAAGTATACTACAAATAATGTGTTCTAACTTTATGAAAAACTACAAGTTATAAGCTGGAAAAGGTACTCGAAAAAAGTTTCTTATTTTGAATTTATTATTATTTAGAAAGCTGTCACCACAATTAAAAACGTTAATGGAAGAGTCCATATCAAAAAGCAAACTGTACAGCTCTTGAAAAGGTTATTGTTCTAACTAGTTCAAAAACGAAACTTCCGTCATTTTTAAGTAATAGGTATTAAAGCATTTAATACCATTTTTAACATAGATAACACTTAATAATGCATTCATTGAAACTGAATTTATGTACAAAGTATAAAAACAAACAGAGATTGTTTCAGAACGATTTTTGTATGACTACTATTCCTATTGTAGTCAAAGGAATCTTAATGTAATAAAAGTATTTTTTGTCCGTCCTTCTATAAGGGTCACCCAAATGAAAATGCCACTACCGTTGCTTTGGTAAATGACTTAATGCTACTAAGATAACTTAATATATAAAAGAAAGAAGCATCAAAGACATAAGAGATAGACTAGACAAAGTCACTTTGTAAGTTGAAACAGTGCTCTTGCGTGGTCCATGCCATGATAAATGTAGAAGGAGGGAGGCAAAAGTCTTGCCCTGATTATAGAATTGCATCACAAAATAATTGTTTTATGGTTAGTCGAATTAAAATGTAAAAAAAAAATAATTCTTAGTTTACTAATAAAATGATTAACGATAATATTTATGTCATTGGGGTAAAAGCGTGAGGTGCTCGATATCAATTGTTATAATTTCTTACTAGTTCTATTCCGAAATGCTGAGTTAGTTAAAAAAATGTAGTAAAATGTACCACACCGCTTTTACCGCAATGACATTATAATTTTCGCGTTAATCATTTTATTCTTAAATTAAGAATTATTTTTCAACTTTTTTGATCGATTAAAACTATAAAAGCATATTTTTTAGTTTTTTTTAAACTATTGTGGTGACATATGACAAAAACAATATTAGCACTTCGGAGAAGGATAAAAACTACTCAACTTTTGATGTAACGTTTATTGTGTTCTGCTTACATTAGTCAGCCATTGATATACGCTCTCTATGTATGCATTATGTCTGTTTACCAAAATTCATTTAACCTTTATTACACTGCTGGCCACCGTAAATGCAACACCAAGAAAGACAAAAGATAACACAACAAAATTTATTTAGTAGATAACATGTTGTCTAAGTATCAAATGATTAAATTTATAGACTTCCGTGAAGTGTGGTTCCAGCCAGAATTAGTAGCCAGAGTAGTTGCCATTGTTGGGAGATCACCGCTGTCACACGCCTCGGCATTGATTCAAAGAGACTTTGGATGTGTTCTTGGGGTACATCAGACTAAGAAGCTTCCACACGTTGCCAAAGTTGATCTGGTGTGGCAGCTGGGGGGTGTAATCTGGGTCAATCGTGGAGCAACCATGGACCACATGTTTTCTATAGGCGAAGAATCCGGAGAGCGAGCCGGCACGGGAAGCAATTCAATCTGCTGATTGACGAAGAACCTTTGGACAATGCGTGTTGTATGTAGTCGCGCATTTTCCGGTTGAAATATGACTGTGGTCAAACCCTGAAGGTAAGGAAGGACAACTGGCTCCTAAACCTCGGAGATGTAGCGCTGGCTGTTTAAAGTACCGGCAATGCGTACTAGAGAAGCGCGAGAGTGATATCCAATACCACCCCATACAATAATACCCAGTGCAGGACCAGTGTGGCGGTGCATAACGCAGCTGTTAAGCATCCTCTCTCCACGGTGTCTCCAGAATCCAACCATCGTGGTGTTGCAGACAGATGCGTGACTCGTCAGTAAAGACAACTTCATTCCATTCTGCCACCCACATCCTTCTTTCATCGCATCATTGGCGGCGGAGACGTCTGTGGTTCTGCGTCAAGGGTTGTCCAAGCAATGGACGTCTTGCGGACAGACCACTCTGCTATAAACGGCCTCGAATGGTACGCGCAGACACTAAATGATGCGTTGCAGATTCAACGTGCTGTGCTAGGGTTCGTGATATGACTGAGCGATCCATCACTGCCATGCGCCCAATTTGCCTGTCCTCACGTGAAGTGGTGCACTGAGGTGGATGCGATCGACCACGTCGGTCCGTCATACCCTCCTGCATCCAATGGTCATATATCCGCATTACAGTTGTTTGGTTTCGTCCAACACGACTACCGATTTTCCTGAAAGATAATCCGCAATATATCTCGGTAGGCCACTATCCTTCCTCTGTCGAACTCGGATACTTGATCAGAAGCTGATCGTTGTTTTCTATGAGACATAACTGATTGTTTTTTGAAAAAACCACAAGAAAAACACAATTTCCGAACTTGAAATCGTCGAAATCTCCAAGCCTTAAATAGCGCTTTGAGGTGGCGCCACAGGCGCGCGTGATGTGTGTCAGCGCTGAAATTCTAATCATTTGCGTATTTCACCTCTGATAATGCATGTTGTAAATTTCATATTATTTGCATGCTTCCTTCAAGGTGTTGCATTTACGGTGGCCAGCAGTGTAGCATTGTAAATAAAATCATTTCCTCACTATGATTTATTTTTCATTTTTTTTAGATATACAATCAAAGCGTGTTTTTTATACTATCCTTTATTCATTGATGAACTAATTTTAAATGGGTCATATTTTAGAATCTGGAATAATCATTGGCATCCTATCAGTGCGTCGATATGGTCTGGTTTGCAAAATGTAGGATCAGGTAATATGGGAGAGCTAATTTTGAAGTACTTAATGCGGAAGAATGTGTAAAATCAATAACATTTTTCTCTAAAAAGAGCTTAATATTCTCTCTGAAACTTAAATCAGCATTATACATAAAAGTACATTATTTGTATTAACCATGAGCGTTTTCGCTTCAGGGTTGTATCTTAATCTCTTAGTCACCAAATGTGGAAATATTAATCAAATCTGGAAATGCAATCTGAAATTAGTCGCCAAATCTGAAATGTTGAATCATCAATCCTGATGATCCTGATTCAGGACAATTGAACAAATTTATTAAATTATTTTACTGTCATCACGCCTTGAGAAGTATGCAAAATTTTGAATTAATCTGACCTTTTAAAGTGGGTAAAAATTGAGTTAAAAGATTCCGTTACATGCAAGTGAAGCTAATAAAAACGCGTTAAAAATCATATAATGGTACTTAAAATATATATAAACGTATGTCTTATTACAACAATTTCAGAAGAATAAATATTTGTTGTCAGGGAAAGAAGTACAGTTCACACAGTATATATGTGTGTATCAAAAAGATTATTTTAAAAATGAGAAGCAAGCTAAAAATTAAAAAAGAAATTCGAATTTCAGCCTGTTATTAAATTTAAGTTCATTCCCTTTACTCGAGGTGCAAGGTAATAATGTAGAAAATAAAACAGTGAAAGATATTTTAAAACTGGAAATTACTCTCCCCAAATTAGCACATTTAAACCAGAAAAAAGGAAAGAATAATTGGTTTTCACTCTGTGAACTGAGGGAATAATTAATTAACAGAGCCAGAAATCAATTACCAACGACATAAACTCTTAATTTTGAGGAAGAATGCACATGCAATTATTTTCCCTCTTGATGTACTGAAAATAAATTCCTGCAACTTAGTTTTCTGTTAAATTCTTATTTTAAACGATGCAAAAATTCGGTATAGTTACAATACACACTTCAGATTAAGTCTCTCTCTCGATATATATATAATTATATTATCATAACATATTTTTATTATAGAAATATAAACATTATTCACAAAATTCCTACTATTAACTTACACTCTAGCCATATTTATTTATTTATCTTGATGAAATTTTCAGTCGTTAATAAAATACATTTTAAAGTGCTCAATTGAGCTGAAATTTTAAATACACGATTATTTTGGATTACAATACAAAAGTTTATTTATAATTAATAAACATTAATTGATTAAAACTAATTATTTAAAGAATTATAAATACAGCCACGTTGGTGACTTGTGTCAAAACTTGAAAAGGTTTTTTTCTCACGTTTTAAAGGATTATGTTGAATTGAAATTTTATAGACACGATTGTTTTGGATGACAATACGAAATTTTAATGATAGTTATTTAAAATTACCACTTAAATTTGTGATTCTGTCATATGTATCCATATTTATATAAATTTTAACTATTTAATAAAAAGTAGCTAAAATAAAACTTTTCTTTGATCTAAGTAGGAATTGAATTATTTTTTTTTATATTACTTGTTAAAGATGTTTATTTTAGAAACGTGGGTCTGAAGTATCAATACTGAAATTTTCAGATAAGCAAATAGTTATTTCCATGAAAAGTAGTTACTGCTGAAAATTTAGAAGAAAAATAATTTACATATGAATGAACGCGCATTTGAATGTTCACGGCAATGAATGAATCATCCAAATTGAACAATCATAAAATTTACAAATAGTTCCTTCACTTCACTTGAAAAGAGAAAATGCAGTTGTTGAAGAAAGCTTAAGAAGTCTCAGGGGTGTTAATTTTTCTAGAGGTCTGAAAATATAAACGATTTTCAAACGGGTATAATTCTTTTAAATTTAAATTAAATGATTCGAATCTTTCACACATTATTTTTAATAGAATGGGGCCTCAGAAAAGCATAAAATGTTTAAAATATAATAAAATAATTTTAAAAGTCATTAGCATATGAAAATTCTATAATAAATGTTAAGTATTTTTTGCTTTGCGAGCGCTATTTTCTAACATATTAGCCTCTGATGTGTATAAAACTTTATAGAACTATACAATACATCATACTCTTTAAACTCTACAGAATTTCAGTATTATTTATCTTTTGTATTTCAAAATATTTGCAAAATATTGCAATTTTTTAAATATTTTTTAAAATAGTATTTTTTTATTTATTCAAATATGTAAGTTGTTATTCTATTTACACGCAGGAAAATTGAAAATAGCGACCCAAGAAGAAAGCATCGGATTGAAATGAAATTTAATACACATAATGACACAGATGAGAGATTCACTTGATCTAAAAAACAAGACAATTGGACGAATACAGGGTGTGAAACGACACAAATACTGGAAAACTTCAATAGCGCGTTGGACCACCTCCAGCTGCAATACATGCTGACACACGGTCCGGCATTGAGCTGATTAGACACCTTATGGTGTCCTGAGGCAGATGGGACCACAAATCTTGAACAGCTAACTCTAAATCATGTACAGAGTGACACGATGGCATCTGCCGTTTTAGCTGATCCCACACGTGCTCTACAGGCGACAAATCGGGGGAGCGGTCCAGCCATGCAAGAGTCTGAAAATGACGTAAGAAGTCTTGAGCAACTCTTGCTGTATGCAGACGAGCATTATCTTGCTGAAAAATTGCCCCTGGGAGACCATTTAGGAACGGTCCTACAAGGGGTCGAAGAATATCAGCAACGTAACGTTGGCCCGTTAAGGTTCCACGCATCACAATTAAAGTGGACCGGCTATCATAGGCTATGACCCCCCAGACCATTACACCAGCTGTGTGGGCAGTGTGAAGTAGAACAGTGTAGGGGGAATTTTACCGCTCACCAGGGCGCCTCCACACCCGTACACGGTTATCATCTGTCCCCCAAACAAACCGGGATTTATCACTAAACACAACCTTTTGCCATTCTGTGACATTCCACATTGATCTGGCTTGGCACCACTGTAGACGCTGTTGCCGATGTTCCGGTGTTAAAGGGAGTGCACGGAAAGGGTGCTTGGATTTAAGATTTACTTCTGCAAGGTGTCTGGAAATTGTTTGTGGAACAATTGCTACGCCTACGTCTGCTCGTACATTTGAACGAGTCACTGTGGGGTCACAAGTGCTTGCCGCAAGATCTTTTGATCCTCTCTCCTCGTGGTCTTCCTCGTCACTCCAGACCCGGTTTTCCGCGCGTGGGTACCTTCTCGGGTCCACTGCTCCCAACAATTTCTAACGACACACTGCGAACGACCCACCTGGCCAGCAACACGACGTGTCGACTAGCCTGCAGTTTTCATCCCGATGATCAGGCCTCTCTCAAACTTGCTTAACTGTGAGAAATGTCTTCTAGCACGTTTACCTGCCATGTTTCGCTTACCAAAGTCTTCATACAATCGGTGGGTAATCGTCACGTTTATGAATCTTCGAATTTGCGCTGGCTTATATAGCACCCTCCTGATTGTAGCGCCACCTTGGCGTGTATGAGCATGCGTATTGGCACAAAACTTGGATCATTTGTATATCACATTACGCTGTACTTATTTGCAAAGTTTCGCGATTGTACTTAGCTTCCTTCTTGGGTCGCTATTTTCAATGTTCCTGAGTGTATATAAAAGTAGCTACAAAAAGTATTAAGAATACATTTGTCTTTATAAATCAACTTATAGCTAGTAATTAAAACTACTCTTTTAGAAAATAGCATGTGTGTGACGGAAAACTTAATAAATATTTCTTATTGAAAAGTTTCTTATTTTCATATGCTTATAATTTTTGAAATTATGATTATATTTTAAACATTTTATACTTTTCTGAAGCCCCATTACTTTATAAATAATGTGTAAAAGATTCGAATTATTTAATTTAAATTTAAAGGAATTATACCTGTTTGAAAATTGTTTATATTTTCAGACCTCTAGAGAAATTTAACACCCCTGAGACCTCTTAATAAAGATTTAATTGTTCTACTTTTACGTCGGATCCAATTAGTGTAGGGCACAGAGAGATCTTTAGAGGCGTTTCCGTTATGTTTTCTCTGTTCTGTAACAACATGTCGGTAACAAAAAGTGAACTTAACTATATTACTCTCGGAATAAAAAGGAAAACATTATGCCAGCGTTTCTCAAACTGTGGGGCGCGCCCCTCAAGGGGGGGGGATAACTCTGTGATGGGAACGCGAGTATATTGAAAAGTCAAAAACAAAAGATTATTTAAAAGATTATTGATTTACTGAAAGTAAACAAACGAAATACATTCTGACTTGATAAAAAATAAAATACACATTTACATTGGTATAATATACTCATAAATGTATCAGTACTGCAGAATGTATTTTATAATTAGTTTAACAAGCTAAGTTAAGAGCAGGTTTAATAATTACCAGCGACTTGTGGGCTTGCCATACATAAAATTATATACAAAAATTAACGCTTTTCTTGATAATTAATACCTTAATTGCCAATTAAAAGTTACGTGATTCGCTCCCCAGTGCCACCATTTTACACATAAGCACACGTGTGTGATGTATGGGGGAAGTGGGAGAGAAAATGAATAAACAGGCAAATCCTCTTTGGAATGAGTTAATTAATCGCCAACACTGTCAGATTCTTTTTATTGCATTCCAAAGCCTTCGGAATATTTTTATGGATATCAGTACACAGACAAGATCGTACTTCGGAAAGACGTATATATACGTCCGGGACAATTGAAGTTTTGGCTGAGCCACACGTTTTTCTACGTCTGTGGCACTTAAGAGGTTAAAGTCGTATTGTATCTTTAGCGTCAAGGTATAGTATTATTGAATTCAATACATTGTTACTGTTTGGAGGAAGGGGCGCAATGAAAAATGTGATTGAATATTGGGTCGCAAACATTGAAAGTTTGAGCACTGCATTAAACACATTATCTTATTACTAGTTCATTATTGTGCATGGAAGTTGTAGGTATTAAAGAATTTTACATTATTGTATGTAGAATTTGAAAGTATATTTTAACATTACACTGAGATACGTTTAAAGCGAAAACGCTTAAGACGAAATATTGGTTAACACGAAATAAGGCAATGGGCCCGACAAACTACTATGTATTTTAATACATTTAATTTCCCTTAGCACGCAACGAAAATCACTTAACTCGAAAAGATTTCCCTTCTGGGATAAGGAAGATATTGAAACTGAGCCGACACTTAATGTAATATTTGAAAGTTTCTGTTCTCCTGTACCATCAACATAATTCGTTGAAGTAGATGATGTGTGTGTGTGTGTGTGATAATGTATGTACAACTCCAATAAAGGTAGTCCAGTTGAAATTTTGGAGTTTGTTCAAAGTTGGAATAATATCATTGATGGAATTGCATATTGATGCAAATAATAGGATTGATGACGATGAGAAGGAAATTAATAATTCAGCTCCTGTTCCCACGTCATCCGAACTGAGAGGAATATAGTAAAAAATATGTGCGTTTATTTAGACGCACGTTTCAATGGTGAAAGTTCCTGTATCTTCCTCAGTACCTGCAGTTACTAAATCCTTTACACCAACTCAGGCATAACTCTTACCATCCACATCTTCGCTCACAGTTACATTGTTATCAGAATCTCAACCACCTATTTCTTTAACAGATACTGATCCCGCCATTTCTAATATTTTATCTATCTCTGCTGCATCTTCCTCATCCACAGTGTCATTGATTACACCCTTACCAGTATGTCCTGTTCTTGAAAATACCATTACTACATCCAATGCCATACCTGGTACATCCCAGGATGCAAAACAAAATACAAAACCCCGTAAGAAAAAACGTCCTCCTAAAAACACCTCTAACACCATAAAACCAAAAATAAAAATTAAGATGGCTCCTCATAAACCTAGGAAATCCGCACCTGTCGAATACACAATGGATGAGGAAGATATGATAGTATATGACGTGGAAGATGAGCTTGAATCAAAAGAACAAATGTCAGAAATCAAAATTAAAAGGACATCTCGCACGCCCAGTGAAACAATTTATCATCAAACCGAAGATATGATTGTTTATCAAGTAGAACCATTAGATTTTAAACCACGAAGCTTAACCCCAATCAGATTTAGGAAATAGCATTTTTTAATCTTACTTGTCGGACTTGGTGAGGGAAATCCTCGCCAAGATGTATGTGTTTACTTTTAAATTCAGAACTAGTTTTTGCATTTTATTGCTGCAACTTTTTTTTATAATCCTTTTTAACGATTTTATACTTTTAATGATTAAACAAGCATTTGGCGCAGCTTAGCCAAAATTGACTCTTGCACCAATAATCCAAAACTCACTCACTCACCCAATGGTGAAATGAATGAAAAAATGTACGACATCGAACAATTTCTTGACAATTTGATGCTAAAAAGGGCAATACAAAGAAAAATATCAGATTACTTTCCTCAAACTCAATAAATGCTTTGTTTTTCAAAACATTAGAAATTTTTGTAGTAAATTTTCTTAAGTTCTTAGGAATATTTTTGTTTCATTGATTTTTATTAAATACATGCACATCCATGTAAATAGAAGATACTCTAATAAACTTAATTTTGTTGCATATATGTTTTTTTTAGGATTTTTCTTTTAACACGAAAAAATATTTGTCACCTTAATTTCGTGTTTCTTTTCACTGTTTTTCGTTGCGTGCCTAACCTGTTGGTTCCAATGATTTACATTAATAGCATTAGAGGAAAATAAATTACTAGTTTTCATAAGTATTTTTTGTACCACTTATGAAAATAAAGAACATTGATAAAAGCATAGATTATGCTGAATGACCGCAATTTTTGATAATATTTTTAATAGAAAAGTGCAGTGTTTCTCAAACTTAAAATGTTTGCGACCCAATATCCAATCAAAATTTTCATCGCGCCCCCCACACAATAACAATGTATTGAATTCAATAATACTGTACTTTGACACTAAACCTACGTATCGATTTTATTCTCTTAAGTGCCACAGGCGTATATAAACGTCTAGCTCAGCCAGTGCGTTAATTGCCCCGGACGTATATTTACGTCTTTCCGAAGGACCATCTTTTCTGTGAACTGCTATCCATAAAATTATTCCAAAGGCTCTTGATTACAGTAAAATGATTTGACAGTGTTAGAGAATGATTTACTTATTTCAGAGGATTTACTTATTTATTCCTTTTTTACCTCCCTCTCCCCCTTCCCCAATACACTGCATTCGCTCGACTACGTGTTTAAAGGTTAGCATTAGGGAACGAATCACGTAATTTTTAATCAGAATCTAAGGGAATAATAATAAGCCGTACAAATTATCAAGATAAATATTAATTTTTGTATGTAATTTTATGTATGACCAGCCCATGGGGTTACTGGTAATTATTCAACTTGTTTTTATAACTTAGAATTGTTAAATTAATTATAAAATACAATGTGCAGTACTGACACATTTATAGCTTTTATTTTCAGTAAATTAATAGTTTTTTTTAAATATTTTATGTTTTCGACATGCTCGCGCCCCCCTGGGGGGCGTGCCCCACAGTTTGAGAAGCACTGGAATAGTGAGTATCTATCGGGATAGTAACCAAATATGTTAAAACAAAATAACATGTAATATGGTGTGATAACTTCGTTTTCCAGAAGGTGCGTATTAAAAGCAATGCAATTAATATTGCTTTAAAATTATATTTATTTTCTTTCAAATAAGACTTCGGACTGGTATTTTCTTTCAAATAAGACTTCGGACTGGTATTTTCTTACCATTGCAAGTCTCGTACATTTTCCGGGAACTGGTATCGCTTTTTAGTGTGGCACCATATAGGCAAATAAAAATTGCCACAATGTAATGTTGACGCCCAGTATCCTCTCCAGCGGTAGGCGACTGAGCTCTGACGATGCTAAATTGTACTAGGAATTTTAATTTTTCCATGAGCACCCAAGCCAAACAGACACTTTGCGGATCTTTAATATGACAATATTGAAGGGTACCCATGGATGCTATCGATTATTTGTATCATGAAAATCCATCGATATGGGTTGGGTCGAACCCGCAAACTTGTTCGTATAATGCCAGCGTCTAATCAATTACGCCACCCAGAAAGCGGATTAAAATTGTATAAATCAAAGAAAAATTCAAAATTTGGAATTCAAATTGCATAGATAGTAACTCAACGAATTACTTAAAACCTAACATTTAGAATATGTTCGAAAATTACTGCAAAGCTTTTACTATATATCACCTTGAAGCATGGGTTTACTTTTCATCATCTTATTTTTAAACCCAAGAGTTCACCGATGTATTAGTGTGGCTTTTCTGTTTTGATCCAAACTGTCTTGCTATATTTCAGTATAATGTTAGATTTTTAGGTAACTAACATATGAATTGATTTTCTCTCTCTCTCACACACACACACACACACACACGCGCGCGCGCGCGCACACACACACATTTATACATAAAAAACTGACATTTTTTCAAATGAAGAGAAAAAAAGAGGCATTTTTAGAAAAGGGGATAATCCGTTTAATAAATGGAAAATATCTTTTACGTCATTTAAAAAGATATTAATTGAATTAATGTTACTTTTTAAAGATAAGATGTATATTTATTTTTGTTTACAATGTGTTTTTGTTACCATACAATAATTTACAGAAGGATTTGTATTTATTGACTAAAAGGAATCAATCATACAAATATTGGGCTTTGTAAGTATAAAAGAAATACAAATATGCCCATTATTTAACAAAACATTAGAAATAAAAGCGAGAAAACCTTTCAGATAAATTTCCTTGACATCTTAAAACTCAGAACGAATTTTAGTGGCCCGAAAGCGCAGTTAGAAATGTAGCATGGATACATTTTTGACAGTCGAACCGATCTTGTTTCAGTATCTTGCTCGAATTCCATTTGCGATTTGTTCAAAAAGATTCCTGCAGACGCCTCCACCCGTGGGAATTTCGCGCCTCATTTCCTTTTCAAATATATCGCTGAACGTTATTCGAACGCATCTTTGAAATATTTCGTTGGGATCATAACAATGATGCCATGCGAGAAAAAAAAATTGCATTGCTCGAAAAGATGGAATAGCCTAGATTATTGTTTCGAATGTGTATGATTCATTTACAATTCATATTTTTATTTTTTATAAAAATTCCACTTTTGATATTGAATTTTTTTTGTAAGTATATATTGGGGGATGAATGAGATAAAAATAAAATATAATTTGGAGGAGCGAGTGATATTTGAAATGAAATGAATTTTGTTCGTTAGTTTATTTTATTTATTGAAGAAATTCAATGAATTTAGTACATGAAACAGGACACATGAAAATAATCGCTTTTTAAAAATCAAGTCTTTCGTTGTGCTTAAGCATATAGGATGCTAGTATAAAAAAAACAGAACTTTTCAATGCTTTACAGGTTCGAAAGAAGTTAAAATTAAATATAAAATGGAAAAGTAATATAAATTAAGTAAAATAAATGCCAGACATAAATATACGTAAAAGTAGGAAAGATTACAATATAAACAAACATCGTAATAATAGCTCAATAAGAATCTTTTTAAGGTATCCGAACACGTGGAAATGACCAAATTCTGTCATAACACATATTTTGTGTTTTTTATATTAATCAATAGAGCTATATTTTAGATTCACAGAATATAATTGGTTCTATATTTCTATACTATCTAGAGGCCAAATTACACTCAATTTTATAAAATTAGAAAAATCGAAAGTGAATATTTAATAAACCAGAAGTGGATATTTTTAAATTCATAAAAATCATTTCGAATCTAATAGCTCAAAGTATTACAAACCTATTTTTATGAAACATTTTGACCCTAATATTTATATTATTTTCTGGAGAATGTACTAAAACATTCATAATTGTGTGAATTATTTTTGAGTTATCGCCTGTTATTTAAATAAATGCCTCATAAAGGGAATGTCACGTTGATCAGCTCTTGAGTTTTAAAACTTTAATAAAACGTTAAAAACGATTGTACATTATTTTTTACATAAATTCCTCCAATTTGTTTTAGTAATACTTTTACTGATATAAATGTATAATTTTTTCTCTAATTCCTTTGATGGTTTTCAAAAACATTGCTAAAATTTCTCTTATAATGTTGATTTTTGAAAAATTTAGGTAAAAGAAATTGACTATTGTTATAGAGAGAGTTAAATATTAAAGAATTTATTGGCAATGATTCCTCATAAGGTTTTTATAATGTTTTAGTGTGCCATTTTTTAAAAAAAGTATTCTGAACGTATTCGGATTCTTTAAAGAAATTTTGATACGCATAAGGGACAATTTAAAATGAAAAACTTGAAGTGGATAGTAAGGCGTTCTTATCCTAATTTCCCTTCACTTTGAGTGAGGATCACCTTTCGTTACCAATCTATTCGTCCATTTTTACACTTTCCCCACGCACAGATAACAGGAAACTTATATTCCATAAATACTAAAAAATATGCAAGATACTTTTGGGTCCCTGAACTTGAAAAGTGGAAGCGTACGAAGACAGGGCACATGACGTAAGCTGATAGACCAATAATGTGAGGTAAAAGGACATAAAGAAACTTAATGGGGTAGAAAAGTAACTGTTATAGATTCCGAATGTAAAAAGGCAAGCGCGAAAGAAAACGAGGATCTTCTACTTTTTTCTTGAGTTGTTCCTATAAAAAATGTAATACAGAATGTTGTGAAATTTCTTCTGATTCCCTTCTTCCCAGCCTTTTTTTCTTTGTAATTTTTTAATTTGAGTACTATCTTATTGTAATTATTAAATCATGTGAACTTAATTTCATGTTTAGTGCTCCGTTATTTCGAATTTGGTCAGTTTACTCGAAATTAATTATTTATTACTAAAGACTAGGATGAAAGGTACATTATTTATTTGAGAGAGAAATGGATCTTCATAACCGTTATCTCTTGGATTTCTTCATATCATTGTTTATATGACATCACCTTATGAAGGAACCGAGATGTATGAAAATAAGCATTGCTATATAAATATTGTTACGAATTTTGTGTAAATAGTGTAAATAATTTATATTTGGATGTGTTATGCATTTATATTACTCTTTGTTATATCTATTTTATGTTAAAATTGCAACATTCACAAGCAATGCCGTCCCTTGCGCTGTAGTGGCAATTTAATGAGCACTTGACGAAATCTTGGCGATAGAGCTAAGTTGGCATCAGTTTTGGCGACCGAGTTGGCGGCCAATTTTATGATTGGCCAACATGTTGGCGATTTCGGGACTCTCTGGATTCATCTAGAAACTTGTGGAGAAATCCACTAATTTCACGCTCTATGACGGGTGGATTTTTTTCTCGAAGTTTCCATCGGGTCTATAAATAGAGAGGCTCACCGAATCGAGAGTCAGTCTTGATTCAACCAGCGATTAGTAAACTTGTTTTGACTGTGATTACCTATTAGTTCTCGGCTATGCTTGTGAATAATCCTTTATATACGTGTATTTTAGACACTGATAATTGTGTCTGTGTGCTGTTGAAGGTAGGAAGACTTTCTGAGATTTACTCTGTGAATATTTCTGCTGAATTCTTGTATTTCAAATATTGGAATTTCGATAGTAAATTTCATTATTATTAAAGAGAGTCTCAGGGGTATTAAATTTCTCTAGAGGTCTGGAAGTTCAAACAATTTTCCAACAAGTATAAATATTGTAAATTTAAATTAAATGATTCGAATATTTTACACATTATTTATAAGTGAATGGGGCTTCAGAAAAGTATAAAATATTTAAAATATAATAATAATTTTTAAAATCATAAGCATATGAAAATTCCATAATAAGTATTAAGTATTTTTTGCGTTGCGCACGCTTTTTTCTAAAATAGTAGTCTCTGATGTATGTGAAACTTTATTGGATTATAAAATGCACCATACTTTTTAAACTCTAAATAATTTTTGTATTATATATTTTTTGTATTTCAAAATATTTGTAAAATATTGCAATTTTTTAAATATTTTTAAAAAATGTATTTTTTAATTTATTAAAATATAAATATTATTATTCAATTTATACATACATTTAACTTTATAAATCAACTAATAGCTAGTAATTAAAGCTACTATTTTAGAAAATAGCATGCGTAACGTAAAACTTAATAAATATTTCTTTTAGAAAAGTTTCTTATTTTCATATGCTTATAATTTTTAAAATTATGATTATATTTTAAACATTTTTTATTTTTCTAAAGCCCCATTCCTTTATAAATAATGTGTAAAATATTCGAGTTATTTAATTGAAATTTAAAATAATTATACCTGTTTGAAAATTGTTTATATTTTCTGACCCCTAGAGAAATTTAACACCCCTGAGACCTCTTAAAGAACTGTTACTTTTCTTTGTGACTGTTTTGCATAAAATTCTCGAACCCTGATCAACGTAACAATATAAATACTGAGTGAAAGTGTGAATGACAGGAAATCAATGTAAGATGATTCAAGGTTAGCGAGATTAGCGAGTAAGAACTCAGTAGAAGGATTTCTGAGTGAATCCACTTAAAAATATAAGTAAATCACAATCTTTTATTGTAGAGAGGAGATTAGTTACAATCACAGGGTAAGCAACATTACTATAATATATATTTTGCAACTTTCCGTTAGGGAAATCTTGGAAAGTGATTCATTATATTTGATATTTTATTCAAATTGAATAAAGAAAGTATATATTAAATCTACTGGTATGTTCATGTTGTTATTTGGTCTCCAACATCAGTTCAGAGCTCTCCGGCATCAAAATATGGAATATATTTTCTTTTGGAAATTTGTAAAATGGATATTATTGCATTGTTAAAATATAAATATAGCAACAAAAGTCAATAGGAAAAGTTGTACTTATAATAAAAATGTATTTAGAAGCAAGTAGATATAGTCTCCTGGGGAAACTAAATTTATTGTTTTATTCATTTCTTTAAAATAGAATACATATTTAAATACATTCTCACCATTGATACTATAGTTCAGGGGTCGGCTACCTTTTAGCTATGGCGTGTCAAAATAATCTACTAACAGTATTCAACGTGCCCATACAGTTGGACATATCTAAAAAAATTTGCTTTCCGCGATAATGCATTCAGAGTTAGAGAATAGAGGTCAATAATACAGATTTACAGTTTGATTATATATTAAATTTTCATCACTTAAAATTATTTATTAACAAAAATAAACAAAAAATATTATTACTTCAACATAAATAAAACAAATAAAAACTTTACGTATATTATATTTATCTAAGCATATTTATTAAATTAAGAAATAAACAGCATAAAATATAAATATTCCCCTTCAATGTTGTTAAATAAAAAAATAAATCTTTTAACACAAACTTCGTCTCTTCAGCGCTGTACTTCATATCGCAATATCAGGGATATTATGTATGACTTTCAATTTGACGTCATTCTGAACATTCAACTGCTAAACAGCCTCTTTGTGGACTCAAAATATTTTTCATACGAGAAAAGATTTGTTCACATTGATACGTAGAACCATAAGCGGAAAGCAGATTACATGCAGTCTCTAGCAATGGTATTCAATACTTTACAAAATAGTTGTAGATTTATCTTTAGAGTTATCTCTCTCTCTCTCTCTCTTTCAGATATTTTCTTAATTCCATAAATGTCCATAATTCTGAAGATGCTCTCAAATGTCAACTTCCATCCGCTGTAAAACTGACAAATTAGTTGAGTAGTGTTGAGTGCTACTGAGAATTATGCCGCGTGCCCAAATATGACACGCGTATCTAAGGTTGTCTCGACCCCTGTTTTTCAATATGATCATTTGTCCTATGATCAGAGAACAAAAACAATTCTTAACGTAAGACAACAACACTTGAATGACAGGCGTAAATTGTAAGATATTAAAGTGATAGTTATCATAGCCTATTGCGGCGTTCATACGCGTGCGCATCTTAATTTAAATCTTGAATAAGTCAGGTCTGTATTTGAGTAGGTTCTAACGCGCATTTATTTTAATTGGCATCATATCTATTCTACAATGATATTGAACGTGAGAGCCCACTATTGTGGAATTCTTATGTATTATACTAATAAGCATGAAAGGGAAGAGAAAGGACAGAGGAAAAGATAACATAAATTATAAATGAAGGATATAAGAGAGCCTTCTAGAAGTATTACTGAGGTCAGAGAAACCTCATCCGACGACGCCCAGAACCCGTAGATTGAATACGGTTGCTAGAAGTCCACTAGTTACAGATCACAGGATAAATAAATGCTATTTGATAGAGTGAGTGGGTGAATATTAACGTCGCACTGTTCAGCTACTCCAGGGCTTTTAGCGACGGTCCCCGTAATTTTGAAAAGAATTGTCAAGTGACGAGAAAGACACTTTAGCTGGCACCCCCTCTCCTAACTACCACACCACCCTAAAAGGAAGGACGTTTGAGCTCTCAACTGATTTAACTGTCATCGTTCCCCTACACGGTCTGTCTTCAGTGGTACAAGGCTCGAACTCATTAGACGCCGACCACGAGTATGTTACTTTGATCACTAGGCTATCTCGGTCCCTTATTTGAAAGAATTAGTTGAGATAAACCGCTTCACATACTTTAATTTGCTTTACTGTTGATAATTCAAAAATTAAATAAACTATTTAATGTCTGAGTAGTATGTCTCGACTATCGAGGATGGCAAGTATCAATTTTAAATTGAAGTTAGTGCTCTAACTATTTAGAGTTAGAATTAACTTATTTATATTAACACTTAACTCCGCACTGTTGCATTTCTGCAACATATGCTTTATTTTAATTTGACAGACTCAATATTTTTTTAAATTACCAACAAATCACTTATCTGAGAAAAAAAAGATTACTGAGACGAAATACATGCTAATTTTGTCACTAGATGGAAGTACATTTTTTCTAGAAATCACAACAATTACAGAAATCTCTGATGCCTCAAGAACTGTGTTTTTGCTATAAAAGGAATCCATTATAATTCATGCTTCCCCTTGTTTATTGACGAAATAAATTACCAGGTAAGAAATTTAAACATTTTATGATGAATAATAAAATCCTCATATAAAAAAAGTTTTGTAATTTACAGCACTACTGCACAATGTTGTACTTCCCTTTTATTATTACTTGAGAACTAGTTGATATAATTTTTTCATAGAAATTAAAAAAATTGCGAAGTTAAGGGTTAAAGCTCTTTTAGAAAGTCAGTAAATTTAATTTATAACTATATTATGTTGTGTATACAGTGCTGAAAATGAGACTACTTAAAAATTAAATTTTCACGTAAATGTTGTTCAGTACACTTTAAATACTGAGCATTTAACTTTCAGTCCTTTTAATCGAGTTAGCTATTCAAAATTTAAATAAGAATCATGATGCAATTAAAATAAAAAGGTTTACTGCTGTTTTATTTAGTTGAAATAAGTATTCTTTCATGCATATTTTACAATTTAGTTTGAGAATTTCCTTTTACAAATATGTAGGGGAAAATTAATTCCTGAAAGAACAATTAGATCTACTTAAAATTCCCTCGTTTAAATCTAAAACACCTGATCCATTTCTTGGTCTGCATATAAATTGAGATTTTAGGTTATAAAAAGGAATTATGTAAATTTTTATTCATTAAATGCTTTTAGAACTCCCTGTGTTTTTATTTTGCTACCATAACATTGATTCTGTGAAAAAATTGCTCCCCATTGAAGTATTCCTCACTGGTAATAGAAAACTTTTTAATGATTTTCTTAAATTCAATTAAATCAACAGAACTAAAACTATTTAACCTTATGTTATATCAATAAATTTGTAAAACTGGATTATTAGAAAAGTCTTATTTCTTTTTTTATAACTTAGGGCTTAAAAATGTTTTTTGACTCAGCTTGTAAAACTATTAAATTCAAACTATTTCATCTACTGATGCTTTCTGTATTCAAGCTATAGAGAGTTCAACGTTTTTGAATTTCTTATTCCTAGAAAAAAAAATCGGTATTTTCTTTTCATTAGTTTTCAGCTTGGGAATTTTTTTTATACATTTAAGAATAAGAAGCACTATTTGAAAGGTGGAATTCAATTTGTTTCTCTTCAAAATATTGTAGAATTTTATCTCATGAAAAAAAGTTTTAATTTATAAAAATTGATTTCATTCCTCCAAATAGGATTGAAGAGGAAATGTTTTAGTTAAATATGACATTTACAATTGGATGTGTGTGTGTAAAAGTACATCAAAAATACTGTCCGATGTTTAGTTTTATACAGTGTGACTATTTATAACCTATTGTTTTAGAGTATTGAAACATTAGTATCTTAATCAGCAGTTAAAAATGTCTCAAATATATATTTCAAAATCTAGCATTAAGATATATAAAATAGACTTTCACTCGTAAAAAAACATTTTATGGGTTCATAATATGCTTGAAAAATTGCAACTTTTTTTTCTTTTTTAAAAGTTTTTTTTTAAGCATATGTAATTGTAATATAGGAAAGAAATACCTAATTACAAATAAAGATTTGATCAAAAAACTTTACATTTTTCAAATTACATGCTTTGGGCAAATTCACTACCCATGCAATTATTCTGTGCATCCAAATTCACCAGCTGCCGCAGGGTCACGACAAATTCACTTGTTAAACAACTTCTTTGCAGACTTAAAATATTTTTCATATGAAAAAAAATATTTATTCACATAGATATGCAGAAACAAAATATGAAAGCCAAGTACATGCAATTTTCTCTCTCCAAATAATGGACTCAATTCATGACGGTCATATGATAAAGACAAACACGAGTTCTCCATTGATATCAAAACAGACATTAAACTAAATGTACTTGTTGCTCAATTTGTAAGACTTATTATTTAATAATTTTATAAAATTGCATCTCATAAAATATTATGAAAAAAACCTCTTACTTTATGCATGTTTTTTTAAAAAAATATAATTCATTTTGTCCACCTGTGTGCGTTATTATTGTTGTAAAATTTATACTTTTTAAAAGAAAGGTTCTGAAAAGATCAAAAGCTGGCAACAATGAAGATCATGAACCGATTAGCAAGAAACACATGATTGTTTGTATCGTCTGACTATATGACAGCACGTGAGTTTTTTAGCTGATTGGCTGAAAATATGTTGTTTTGATTATCATGTGACTATGATGTAACACGAATTGAGTTTATTAAATCTTTCCAGAAATCATATTCATCAATTTAAAATAGCTGTAGGTTTATAGTTGATCTTTCAGATTTTATTATAATTCCGTAAATTTTGCTTTCCATAATTCTGAACATGTTGGCTCTATTATCTGTTTCAAAACTATACGCTTCTATCCCCTCAAAAATATGAAAAATTTGTATAGTGGCCTAGAATGCCACTGAGAATCGTATCTTGTGCTGTAGGTTGCTAACACCTGTTGGATACTTCTATGCTTGTGCCATTTTGTGCCCCATTTTTTGTTTGAAAAAATAACGTGAAGTTATCGTGTTTTTGAAAATTCTATTAAGAGTACAGCTTCTAAGTATATCTTTGAGAATGATAAACAAATTCGAGAGTGGAGAAAAAACATCTTAAACTATAGGAGATGTTAAAACTAAAAAATGCGTCACGTGGGCATAAACCTGCGTCTTATGTTCTGGAGAAAAATTTCATACTGTTGAAATACATTTAGACATACCAATGAGTGAAAGCGAATTTTACGAAATATTCAGAAACTTGGATTGTGACACCGATTGTGAAAGATCCTCACCCCCCCTTTTTTGAGTAAGGAATACATTTGAATCCAAAAAGTTAAAAGTACCCAAATCACCTGTGCATGGATAACGGGAATTGTAAAGAAAAAAAAATATTTTTTTTTAAAAAAAAACATCTACGTCTATTTCTAGAGATTATCGAATCTGCATATAAGCACTGACCCCGTATTTAAGTTAAAAAAAAAAACTCTTGAAGTTCTCAGCTTATACATGGAAATATACAAATTATTCTCGAGATACTATAATAAGACAAAGAAATAAATTCATTGATGTTTCCCCACAGAGAATTTATTTCGATAAAAAAAACTGGAGGATATATTTTTTGATAAAAAACGTTGACACATTTTATAAAAATCTTAATGGGATTTCAATGATACTGAAAGATATTTTTTTCCCGCTTAATGTTCGCCTTTGTGGTGTCACATACTTTTTTTTTTTATCATGCAGCAGCAATTTCGTGTCCTGATCTATATTTGATATGATTTGATACGAATCTTGTTTTTGCTATGATTTTAAGATATTTATGTATTATCAAACATATTTTATTTTATTTTTATTATTTAGACATTACATACCAGACAAGTTTAAAATATAAAGGCCAAGATAAAACTGAAACACGGGCATATACAAATAATAAATTTAAATGCATCAATTTTGGAGAAATATGCTAGCATGAATAATTTAAATACAAAACTAAAAACAGTTATTATGAAACTATAGAAATGTAAAGAAAATAATTGTTTTCAAGTAATATTTCCTTTATTTCATTTAAAATATTTGATATTAAATATTTGACTGATCGATTCACTTAGGGCAAGTGGTGGCCTACCTTTTGGGGAGGAACGCCACTATCGGATAAACAATAAACTATGCGTGCCCCTTCCAACTTTTCCAACAAAAAAAATAATAATGTAAAAAGGGGGAAAACATTGCTCATAGGCTTAAGAATCTTTACGCAAAAAGCATATTTTTTATTCAAGTCTAAGAACTGGAAATTTAAAAATAATATAACAAAACAGACAAAAGTACAAAGTAAGGTTTTATTGTAAATAAACATTTTACATGTTCAATTAGTTAAGTTATATATACAATAAAATTGAATAACTTGAAAAATTTGATTATAAATAATCACTTAACAGTCATTACTTGCTTAATGTGGCTTTTGAATTTGTACTTTTTTAAAATGAAGTGCAATTCTATAACTTAGACTTTGTCCTTAAAGTTGCTAAAAAAAGTTACTTTAAGGTATCCGACTACTTTGGGAACCATGATTTTTTAAAGCGCATAAATGGATAATTTTCATGATATTTAGTGTCACTAAGATTAGAATACATGCATACAATTGTTTTAAGGACATTTTGACAAAAATATTTTATTTAAATACAATAATTTGGCAAAAAATTAACTTAGAATAATCTTTTTTCCAAATGTTCTCCTTTTGTGAAAAATGCTTCTAGAACTAGAATTTTTGAAATATATAACTTAGAAGTGGGTTTATTCATATTTTACGACAACAGAGGGGAGCAATTTTAAGAAAAAATTGCGAATAAATATTTCAATTGGTGCTAACTCTGAAAATAATGTGAATTTTTCAAACATTCTAGTTGAGCCTCTGTATAGAAATCTGAGCTATATACAGGCAAAATATTATTCTAATAGAAGCATTTTTCACAAAAGAAGACCATTTGGATAAAAGATTATTCTAAGTTAATTTTTTGCCAAAATATTATTTAAAAATTTTTTTTGTCAAAATGTCCTTAAAACAATTTTACGCATGTATCCTAATCTGAGTGACACTAAATATCATGAAAATTATCCATTTATGCTCTTTTAATGTAGCTATTGTAATCATATTAGCATTTTCTTTCGTCACAACTGCAGATGGCCCTACCCACATGTACGGTTTTTCTGTGGAAGAGGAACGAAAACCCCAAGAGACCAATTAGGCTGCTTGAAATCTGGTTTGCACCAACACACATGCATACATATATATGCATGAAACTGTATATAATTTACAAGTTAAAAGAATGCTTATGTACAGGGAATAAAGTATATTAGCCCTGATATTGATCATTTGTACTTTTGAAAGATTTCTGATTCTTCACCTCTGCTACGCTGTATGCTTGTTCCACTGCCCAAAATGTCAAACTAAGTAATTTAATACAAATGAAAGTATTTTATTATTATTTCTTTCTTTGATGAAAAATATAAGCTTACGCTGATGAAAAAAATACATTTTTAAATACGTCATTTATTAGACATGAAGCTATTTTCAATACATGCAATTTTAATTAGCATTTAAAAATTAAACATTTTAATTTTGCACAATAACATATTACTTTTTATTCGGAATAAGCTGTTTTTTATTCACATTCAAGCAAAAAATAGCAATTAATTTATTTTATTAATTTTCTTATTAGTGAGAATAACATTTTTGGGGGATGCAAATACGTTCTAGAAAAGCAAAATATCGAAAAGAGTAATTTAAATAAATACAATCATGTCGCATGAAAACTTTTTAAAAAATTAATAAAACTGTTTCAATTAAAATACCTGTTTCAAAAAAATTAAATAATCATCCACTGTGTTTAAAATATAATTTATTTAATTGAAGTAAATAATTAAATTCTTTATCACTAGGAAGTTGATACATTGTAAATGATATTTAAATTAAAAATTTAAGCAGAAATTGTGTGTGTGAGTAAGACTGTAATACATTTTTTAAAAAATTAAACTTTTATTACCGGAATGCAAAAGTATTTAAATAAGATGGTATTAAAATGCTTTAAATACACTATCTGGCCAAAAGTATCCGTACACCCAGTGGCATGGACTTAGAGCGTCCTGAGGCACATATTAATATGATGTTGGCCCCCCTTTTGCATGGATGACAGCCTGCACACGTTTGGGAAGATTTTCCACCAATTTTTGATAGGGGATCATAGGAATTGCCTTCCAGGCGTCCATCACAGCTGAAGTGAGTAATTGCAGTGAGGAGGGTCGATTTGGCTGGCTACGTAATCTGCGCTCTAATTCATCCCAAAGGTGTTCTATGGGATTTAGATCGGGGCTCTGAGAAGGCCAGTCCAGTTTTTGAACACCCATTTCGTCAAACCACGTCTGTGCAAGCCTCGTTGTGTGAATGGAGCAGTTATCCTGCTAAAAGAGAGAAATGGGCCTTTCCCGAAATATTGCCATAGAGTTGGGAGTGCAGCATTGTCCAGAAAATGTCCACATACATCTCAGAGTTCACGTTTCCAATCACAGGAACTAACGGACCAGGCCAAACCACGAGAAAACCCCCCACACTATTATGCTTCCACCACCAAACTTAACAGTGGGCACAATGCAGTCGCTAAGAAACGTTCGCCGGGCATCCGCCAAACCCAGACGCGTCCATCCGACTGCGAGACTGTAAACCGAGATTCATCACTCCAAAGAACAGTTTTCCACATGTCCACAGTCCAATGACGGTGAGCTCTACACCATTGCAATCGATACTTCGCATTCTGTGGAGTGATGCTTGGCTTGTGAGTGACTGCACGACCATGGATGGACAGTTCTGCTGCTAACACTATTTCCTGATGAACTTTGGAACTCCTGAGAAACTTCCACCAACGAGGACTTGCGATTTTGTTACACTACCCTTTTCAGAGTTCTGCTGCTGCGTTCACCAAGTATTTTCGGCCTGCCGGTTCGTTTTTCTGCCGTTTCACTGCCTCGACGTTTCCACTTCACAATTACATCACTCACAGAGGATTTAGGCTTCTGTAGAATGTCCGCAATCTCACAAACTGATAACCCCACAGAGGTGGCATCCCACTATAGTGCCACGATCAAACTCACTAAGCTCCTTTGACTTACTCATTGCCTCACAAACGCATAAATACAATCTGACAAACCACTACCAATACTTTTGTAGCTTTCAATTATGTATCAAATTGCGTCACTCGCCAGAACCACTTTTTTAAGGGGTGCCCGGATACTTTTGGCCAGGTCGTGTATGTTTCTATTTCAATATGCAACCTCAAAAGAAAAAAAAATCAAAAATTTGTCATGCGTAGCGTATTTTATGATACGCACTGATTTAATTTGAATTTGATTTAAAGTACAAAAGGGAATATTTGTAAAGAATATCTAAAGTAAAATATTTAGCGTTCAGATATCGATAATGTTGGATTTAATTTTTCATACCTGAGCATTTAATAATCAAGGTTTTATAGGGTCAAGAGACTGTAAAATAATTTAAAAGTTGTAGGTTTGCATTTTTCTAAGCTTTTTTTTAAAAAAAGGAGGATTATATTTACATCACATTCTTTATTAAATTATTAGTATACCTTAAATAATTTTTCTATTATGCAGATTAGTATTAATTGAAAAAGTAAGTTTATCAAACGTTTCAAAATTTTTTATCAATAGTGCATTACCAAATTCTTGCAAATTTCAAAAAAAAATTTTTTTTCGAAGGGAACCAATTTAAGCTATAACATAATAAATACAAAAAAATGATAGATAAATTGAATAACCAACAAAACACAGAGAAAACTTAATTCTGAAAACGAGAACGAAGATAAAAAATCAATACATATTAAGAAAAATAAATGGATCGAAATGAAAAAAATTATAATTAATTTTCTAAAGTTTCCACTGACTTAGGGCTATGAAGTAGGGTTAAACTTGATTTATATAGAATCCTAACCTTCCTCTTCAGAAGTGAATATTAACGTCGCACTGTTCAGCTACTCGAGGACTTTTGGCGAGAGACCACGTAATTTTGAACCATGGTCAAGTGACGTGGACGACACCTGAGCTAGCACCCATCTCTCCTAACTACCACATCACACCAACGGGAGGACGTTTCAGCTCTCGATAGATGTAACGTGCATCGCTCCCTAAACGGCGGGTCTTTAGTGGTACTGGGCTCGAACTCGTGACAAAGTCAGCCACGATCCGATACCTTGACCACAAGGCTACCGCAGCCATATATCCATATAAATATAGTGTCAGTTATTAAGTGATTTTTCTAGAAATATTAGAAAATTGATATTTTTTGAAAAGTTTCCTTAAAAAAACGTAAACTATACTACAGAAAAGTTACTATAGTTATCTTAAAAAAAGAAATATTGAACTTTTCCATTTTTATATTTGAAAGTGAAGCCAAATATGATCATTTGTTCTCAAAATATCACGCATGAGAGGTAGAAAAGAGCACGGATAAAATTACTTGACATTTTGAATCCCAGAACAAATTTTATAGGCTAAGACGCTCTCATACAGATGCTGTATGGACACTTTTATGACAAGCAAACTGATCTTGTTTCAGAACCATCCTCGAATTCCATTTGTGATTTTTTTTTCAAAAGATTCCTCCACCCTAGGGAATCGCGTGCCGCCTCCTCTTTTCAAGTATATCGCTGAAAGGTATTCGGAGATATCTGAAATATATCGTTGAGCCTATAACAAATCTATCCTAACAAAAAAGATTTTATTGTTCGAAGAGACGGAATGGTTACGATTAATATTTCAAATGCATACGTATTTCTTAGAATTTTATGCATATTTTTGCAAGAAAAATTTATATTGAAGGTACAGAAAAATAGCATCGTGAAAAATATGAAAAACTAATTTTATGAATAAATCTGACTAGTTTTCACATCATGTTGCTTTATTGAAATGCATAAATACAAAACAACATTTTTTAAAAAAATATTAATTACTAATATAATAATAATTGTTTATCACTCATTATATAATGTTTAAAAAAAGGATAACGAAATGAAATATGTGTTTAAAGTAATGAATGTACTCCTATTGCTGAATGCGTACTGATACAATTTTCCCATGAAAAGCAGATCATCTGAATAATATAATGAAGGAAGGATGGAAATGAACGTGTTCGTGTAAATCTGGTATCTTGTTGGGAAGTATTAGTATCTCGAATACAGTTACATTATTATTGTTAAGTCTTTCTCAATTCCTACTATTATATAATTCACACAATCTATATATTTATTTATTTATTTATTCTGGTGGAATTTTCAATCGTTAATAAAATACATTTTAAAGCTCTCAATTGAGCTGAAATTTTATATACATGATTGTTTTGCATGACAATACAATAACTTAATTATAATTAATAAACATTAATTGATTAAAACTAATTATTTAAAGAACTAGAAATACAGCCACGTTGGCATCATTTTTGGCGACTTAGCGACCCTTTTTGTGACTTGTGTCAAAACTTGAAAGTGTTTTTTCTCACATTTTAAAGCATTCAGTTGAACTGAAATTTTATATACCCGATTGTTTTGGATGTCAATACGATACTTTAATGATAACTAATAAAAATTAATTACCACTTAATGTTGCGATTCTGTCTTATGTGTATACATATTTATCTTAATTGTAACTTTTTAATAAAAAGTAGATAAATAAAATTTTTCTTTGTTGATCTAAGTAGGGATATACTTAATTTTTATTATATTGCTTGTTTAATTATATTGCTTGTTTTTTAATTTTTGTAATAATATTACTTTAGTTATTCTTAAAGTTTGTGCAAAAGCAGCAGCTTCTAAGTCTCGTTGTTTAAAAATGCACCGAAATAAAAATATTTTTGATAACATAATTCGCATGGAGTCTGGATAGAATTTAAATATTAAATAAAACCAATATATATATATATATATATATATATATATATATATATATATATGTATATGATATATATATATATATATATGATATATATATATATATATGTATATGATATATATATATAAATATGTATATGATATATATATATATGTATATGATATATATATATATGTATATGATATATATATATATATATGTATATGATATATATATATATATATGTATATGATATATATACATATATATATATATATATATATATATATATATATATATATTCCTCCCGATAAAAAGTTTTTACTTTTAGGTATGTATTGTTTAAAGTTGAATTAGTTTGAAATGGATTGATACGGTTTATATTGAATGCAATATTATCGTCTGAAAGGATACCTTCCTACATTTTTTTACACAAATTGTATAGTTTATAGAATTTATAATTAGTTGGGAGAAATAAGCATATTTGCTTAAATGCATTTATATTGAAGAATTTTTTAATGAATAATGTTTCTTCCTACTTTGAAAATGTAAAAAGCAATTTGTATTAAATTCCTTCGCAAGAAACATTTTTTAACACCCACACACACAAAACTCTGTAACTATAATTTATTTTTAATACTGCAGAGAAATTTTAACTCCTTCTTTATTTACTTAAAAGTATAAAGTACATTAAATATTTAGAAAATATTTATAGAGCTATATAATTTCGAATTGCTTTCCTATTTGTTTAAAATAAGTGCAAAAACTAAAAAAAAAAAAATGTTTAAATGTGGGATATACATATAAAAATCCTTAATATTACATCTTTTTTAACTGCTTGAATTTATATTATATCCTCTTATAGAGAAATTCACACTAAGATATAGGTAAAAGAAAGATTCTTTCCCGTGCGAATAAAAATTAAACTTACAGTTGCATAATTAAACATTTTATATATATATATATAGTCCTTAATATTTATTCAAAAGTGCAGACACTTCTTCCTATGAAAAATCTGAATATTTAAAGATGATAATTTTCCCATTAACATAAGTAAGTAAACATATTTCAGATATGGCTTAAAGCACATGCAGATGAATTTAAATATATACCATGACTTTTTTGCAAATCTATTTCCTGAATTAAATTTTACTGAAGTATTGTTGTATATGATATAACAAAAAAATATGTAATCATATTTTCCTGATTTGTCACTTTTAAAGAAATTGGGTCATTATTTTAAATGGTATCATTTGCCTGTTATATTTTAGAACCTTCCGATATCAATTGTAAGAAGAGTTCAAGCAGTTAGGCATGTAAAATGTTGTTTAGCGCCGTAGAAGTTAAGCAGATCTTACTTTAACATAGTTATAATATTTTATGTTCACCCGTTTCTTCCGCAAAAGATTTGTTTCCGTTTCTCTTGGAAGACTATACATGCTTTCGTGTAGCGTTTTATTTATAGATATTGTTAGATAGAGTTCAAATATTTGTATTACTGTCTAAAGCAATGTAATTGCATAAAATTAATCATGTTTTTTTCAACACTTTTACTAAAGTTTATTTTATCGGTGCCGATTTTCATACTAAGACATTTTATTACTTTCATAGATTACTGCATCATTTAGTGCTCTACAAGCCACATTCTACAGCTATAAATAAACGTAAAAATCTTTTTTCACCAGTTGCTTAATTATTGTATTGGTGAGAGAGAAAAACTTTTTATATTGCAAAAAGGATGATAATAGTAACTCTGAATAAAACTGGACTTTTTTGAAAGTGAAATATGTCCGGGGTAAATCTGAGCAAGACAGTTTTGCATCAAACTGTCAGTAAATTTAGAATTTCGGGAAAATTGATGGACTACAGTCGAACCTTTATATAACGAACCTCCATATAGCGAATTTTTCTGTAAAGCGAAATTTTTCCTGGAACCTTGAATAGTTCACGATTTTTTTCGTAAAATAACCTCACTATAGCGAAGTGCATTTTTTATGCAATGAACTTTTTATTTTGTGATTCAATTTTTCTTTCCCCTACTTTTAAAGTATTTCTGAACATTTCAAGTTATTCTGTATTTTAACACATTTTATGGTGGTCATAAATCTTGAACATGATTTATTAGATCGTAGCTTGCAGGGAACAATATAATTCTGGGCTTTTAATCCAAGAAGTGCGATATTTAACCCCCGTTGTCCAGTGCACTAGAAACATCTTCGATATCTCCCTTCCCACTCAGGGGAGCTTTCCCGTGTTCTAATAAAACAATGTATGTTTAATATTACTTGTATGCTTTAAATTATAAAATGTCCTTCAAATTCATTCATTTTATTTTAAATTTATTTTCTTAACATTGGAAATACAGTGTATTCTTCAACATTCCTTTTTCGTGTTTTCCTTGCGGTTTTTTTCATTCTTTTTTTATGTGTAAGATATATAAAATAAACATATATTACAATTTTAAAAAAGGTGTAGATAATTACTTTTTTTAATATATAGTGTTTATGAATTTAAAATTTGTTTTATGGGGTTTATAAAGTATATTGATCGATGAACCTCTATATAACGAATTTCCCATGTAACGAACTTTTTTTCCAGGATTTAGTGGCTTTGTTATACAGAGTCCGACTGTATAAGAGAAATAGTAGGCTTAGAAAAACAAGTGTATGCGATGATTATGTGATAAGAAGGATGGTCATACGATCTCCAACAATTTCCTGCAATAAGAGTATATTTACTCTGCTGGAAAGAGAACCAATTTCAATTTGACTTTTATTTGAAGATGTTTGACTTCAGAATTTTTTTTATTATCTTATAAACATGCAAGGAAACCTCGGTTTACTTCAAATAGAAAAAAAGGAGCGACTAACCTTCACTATATATATCAGAATTAGACAGTACAATTTTATTTCCTAATGCGTCTAACGTACAACAGCAACTTTCTGCACGCGTTACAGGCCTTCTCCACTCAGATGGAAAAAATCTAGGATATATAAACAATTTCAACTATAAAACATCCTCCCAGATTATATGGGATGCATGGTCAATGTCTGATACAGCTTATCTGTACTTTGTGCGACCTAATATAAATTATTATGAGCAATGGCTTTATTCATGCTGTACTGAGTATTGTACTTGTCTTGTTTCTATTCATCGTCGAAGAATGCGCACAAAAAATTCAAACACTTAAAAACAGCCTTCATTTTTGTGTGCTAGCAGGAACCTTGGATGGTGCTACAAGTACACACGATATGAGAGTCTTATGGAGGTTAAGCACGAAGTAACTTCACACCCAAATAAGTCTTTCTTACCGATGTTGCATTTTGGATGGTCAGTAAAACAATTAAACATTACGAAAACTTTCCACAAACATGACTTTTTAGTTGATAAATGGAAAACCAGGAATTTTAAATTTCTTGTACATGATTCTTTTAAAAGATCAATTTGTACATATAACATACATGGGGATTTGAAATCTTATCGAACGAAATGAAGTTTAAAAACTCATTTACAAAATGCTTGATATTTTTTCGATATGTTTAATATGATACATCTTTTTTTTCTAGGTAAGCAACACTTCAGCAAAAAAAAATTTTTTTTCACTAACTTAAAAGAAAAATATGGAGATAATTAGTTATTTTCAGAGCAGCATTTACTTCAATTTTAAAAGATCAAAAGACATTTTACAAACGCTTTTCATACATCAATTTTAAATTCAAACTTGCATTGAACGGATAAAGTTAACAATCATTGTGTTCACACCATTCACATCCTTCTACTAATGTTTCTTATCGTCATCTACACACACACAATAAGGATGATTGCTGCATGAAATCATATCTATAGCACTTTAATATTTTATTGTATATTCTAGTGTTTGAATGTGCTTAAAATCTAACTATCCTGGTATCAAATACTTGAGAATTATTATTATTAGTTGCATACCTTCAAGGAACAACGTTATAGTTAGCAGAAATAAATTAATTAGAATAATATTTCTCTTATATGAAACTAGAAATATTAGAATACACATGTCCATGTAATTTCTAATGTCATGAGTTTTTAACTCTTTCAGGACCAGGCGATGTCTCCTGTTAAGCATGACTTTATTTAAAAACTGATATAAAATCAATTCTGTAATAAAATACGCCAAAATGTATAGTTTATAAATATTTCAAATTCTATAAGCTCTAAATTAGCAACACACCGGTAGAATCACGGGCCTCAGAACAGGCAAAACACAATCTCACATATGTGATACCATGTTCCCTGAAGTGTTCACATATATGTGATGGTAGTCCTGAACGGGTTAAGCTATATTTCCCGATTTATAATGATGATTTAGCAATATTATATTAAAATTTTGAAATATGTGCACACATAAGTTATCTAAACTTTCCAACAGAAAGAAATTTTACATGAGAATAAAAAGCGTTCAAAAATTAATATTTTTTAATTTTAAATCACTTTCTTTTTTCATCTTCTTAAAAATATAGAATAAAAAGTATTTTTTCTGTTTTTTTTTAATGATCTATAAAAAACATTATTGTAAAATAACATTATTCAGATTTTTCAGTTTCAAGGTATTCGACACATTCGGAAACATGATTTAGAAAAAGCTTTTTAATGAATAATGTTTTTTATATTAAGTGTCATTCGAATTAAAATATGCATATGCTTGTTTTAAAAATATCATTATAAAATGCATTTTTAAATAAATGTTTTGGAAAAAATGATGAAAAAAGAACTAATTCCACAAACATTTTACTTTTATATGAAAAATTCTTATGAAAAATAATATATGTTGCCTATATATAGTTATGACCTCTACGTAGCCAGAACTAGGAGTTTGAATGATTTACATTATTTTCAGAGTCAAGTATCAATCGAAATAATAATCGGCATTGCCTGTTATAGATTCTGCTCTCTGATATGTTAAAATATGAACAATTTCTAAGTTATATGTTTCAAAAATTAAATTTTAGGCATTCAAGAACAGTATTAAAACACTTCTATAAAAATTCATATACAGATATGAAAAATCTAATATTTAAATCTCATTTTACAAATTGAATTTTTTTAAAAATAGAGTTTCTTGGGAAATGAAATTAAAGATAAAAATTACAAAGTAAACAAAAATAAGTGTATCAAATAAGCCTTATTTTACAAAAAGTATTATAATATGTTTGTGACGGATGTATACACGCTTTCTTCAATTAATCCTCTTGGGAAATCTTTGGGGCAATCAATTCGCGTTATTCACAACCGACCCTTCGGAAGAAGAGAATCATGATATTTAAATTAACTTACTATAAATAGGCAAATATTTCTAGCCTGTAGAGAGAGAAGGAGAGAAGATATTTTCGAGTCAGGTAAAATTGCTACTCATGGCATAGTATTAGAATTATTCTGATTTGATTCTTATTAGAAGGAAACTTAAAAGTGACGATTGTTCACTAGAATTGATTTAATATTAGATTAAATCAGATGATAGGTTTGATTATTTTTTTAAGGTAAGGATCCAGTTTGATAGTCTCCTAATCACTCATGTATTACCGTCATTGTTCCACTTTCGCGGTTAACACTGGGAAATTCTGTTACTATTATTAGTTGAAATTGTGTCTGTTTTTTGTGAGGAAAATAAATAGATTAATTGGATCAAGTCACCCTATACAAATGCATCTAGGTGCCAGGGAGAGATGCGCGAGCCTCTCACATGTTTTAAAATTTTTAAATGTAGGAAAGAGTTTTTTTTTAAATGTTAAAAAATGACTGTATGAAAATGCTTGAACTTTCGGTTATAAAGTAGCAAGCCCTAGTTTTTTTTTGTTTGTTTGTTTTGAAATCATCTGGCAATGGAACCTTTATAACTCTTTTCCTGCTTTTCGTTGTTCCGAAGGAAGGTCAGTCTTAGATAGCTTAGATTTCTATATTTTACTGGATATAAGAAATAAATATAAAAATTGATATTTTCTCCAAAAGTTTTAAATTTGTAATGCTATTGCGTACCCGTAACATGAAAAATATTAATTTACATAACAAAAATAATAACACTGCCGGAAAATCGTTTGATATAAGTAAATTATGATACAATTTAGTCAAATTGTATCATTGATATATCAACATTGGCATATATTGTTGTGGTATATTGCTTTTTAAGGCAATACTTAGTACAAAAAATTCTAACATATTGTACTAGACATAGAGAGAAAAAGATTCGGTTTCTCCAAATATTTTTTTAAACAACATAGGTTTGTAAACTGTAATAAAACTAAAAACAAAGCATGTTGAGGGTCATTAAAAAAGGCATTTACTATGATAAACACATTTTTTATTGTCTAATATATTTAAACTGTTTTCTTTTGCTATTCCGTTGAGCAACTATTTTTTTTTATGTTTTCAGAATGTTTAGAGTGTGTTCATCGAAGACTTCATATTATTTTTTATGCACTTTTTTCATTAATAGTTTTTTAACCGCTTATTTCCATCTCTAAAAACTAAAATTTCATTACGGAAAAAAAAAGTGTACCGTTGCTATATTTATTTTTTTACGTAACAATTGCGCAGCAATTAAATATTCATCTAGTTTCCATAATATGTTTTTTTTTGTATTCAACTTTTACGTCCCAGTTGATTTACGAGTTTAATATGGTCATTAAAAGCAAATTGAAAAATTCCACGTTTTGTGAGTACCATTAAAGTTGAATGTGAAATGAAAATACTCAGCTCAGATATTTCAAATATTTTAACAAGATGTATTTGAATTAGTGCTCTTAACTGCTATTTGCAATTGAGTACTTTTTTTATTCCTTTTTATCCTTAATTGCTGGTTCATGTCTATCAGTAAATTTTTTTAGTAACTGTTAAATCGCACTGTCACCTGTATGGTGCTCAAGGCCAACGACAGGCGTACCTCTTGCCCATGCCACGATGAATTTCGTGGGCCTCGATCTGACTACGTCAGACAGGTGGCATCAGAAAACAACAACAACAACAAAGTTGAAAATATATAAAGACGGATTCCTATTCTCCTTGTGTTGCACTTTTGCGCATCAGTAATTGAATTAATCGCGATGAAAAAGGAAATGAAAATACTCAGCTCAGATATTTCAAATATTTTAACAAGATGTATTTGAATTAGTGCTCTTAACTGCTATTTGCAATTCAGTATTTTTTTTATTCCTTTTTATCCTTAATTGCTGGTTCATGTCTATCAGTAAATTTTTTTAGTAACTGTTTAATTTTTGCTGGCCATTACTGGTAACAAATGAGATTGTTATTAATTCGTAGTATAAAATTTTCTTAATGAAAAAAGTTTATAATTGAACTTATTTTTTTTGAATTTAATAAACTTTTCTATTTGGTTTAACCTTGGTAAAACAACACAAAAAATTTGGTGCATATTATTCAATATTAATTATTTAATAAGAGATATTTTCTAAAAACATTTAGAATTGTTGTATATCTACTTAAACACTGTTTACGTAGAGACAATGCGGGCAGAAATACGTATTTTTATTATAAATAAACATTATTTTATAAATGATAAGATTAAAGATTAATAATTAAACTTTCTGATGGTTTATATTGTTAGATTTCATTTTAATTGTTTTTCCCTTCTCGATTGAAGAAATAGGATTTAATAGTCATGGCTTTCATTTCTTAATTCTTTTTCTGAAAATGGAAACTGGCAGATACAGTCACATTAATGAAGACTACATTGTTTTGTCGAAAATTAAAATACTAATCATAATTAAATTAATATTCAAGGAACAATTAACTAAATAATTCAACAAATAAAACTTTTGTATTCATAATAATTGTATTTTTTAGAAGCACAGTTTTTATGTTTTCCAATACGGAAAGACTGCCCTACATTTGATTTCGATTCACCTTCATCTAAGGATAAAGTTAAAAAGCTGATACATATGCAATGGAACAACTTTCAGAAACCATCTGTTACTCGCTACGTTTTTCCTGCACACACACATTTGATGTTTTTTTTTTTTGTTTTATCCCTTGTACGTAATATTTCCTTTTCCTGGGTATCTCGCTGCTGGATTCTGGATTTTTGCCAACGAAAGAATGAAAGCTTAATGTTTAGGTTAGAAAAGACTTGTTTTAGTAATAGAGATGGGAATTTTAATTTATATATGTATATATGTATTTATATTACCTCAGAGCTCTCGAGATATATAATCATTACATTAAAGCAGTTTGTATTCGTCTAAAACTTTTATTGATTCTGAAACATAATGTTATTTCAATTTATTTTAAAAACAAAACAAATTTTACACGCATACTTCTTCACACTTTATTTTACAGCTTTACTTTATTTATAATTTTGTTCAAAACGCATAGTTTTGCTTATTCAGGTATATATTTTAATCGGCAGTGTTAGGGCTATTAAAAATGAAGAAATAAGAGGCAATAATCAATTATTTTTGAAAATATTTCTTAGCAAAGTTACTTTAAAAAAAGATGAATCAAGCAGAAAACAATTGATTATAATCTGTCATTATGCTAATTTATATTTTATTCATTTCTCACGTAAAATCAATTTTACAAAATAACACAATTTTAAAACACTTATACAGTTCTAAAAAAGAATATAATTAAAGTTATCTAACATTCAGCAGATTTAAAAAATTTTAAGAATATTTTTAAATTCAAATGATTATATTAATGGATTTTTTAAAATTTTTATATTGAACTTTTGCACCCAAAATGAATTTACTTCCATTATCGTATTCCAACGAGAAAAAAAAATCGAAATGCAGAAATTCTATAAGACATCTTTGTATAACTCTTTGTATTGAAAATGTAATGATAATTGGAACTGATGAGAATAATTCTAATTCTTTTAAGGGGATGTGATATTTATTAAATTGCACAGAAAAGATTGTATGATAAAAGAAGTTAAAATATCCTAATCCCAGTGCTTCTCAAACTTTCAATATTGGCGACCCACTATTCAATCATAATTTTTATCATGCCCCCCTCCATACAATACCAATGTATTCAATTCAGTAATACTATACTTTTGGATGCTACAATTACAATACGACTTTAACCTCTTAAATGCCACCAACGTATGTAAACGTCTCGTTCAGCCAAAGCATTGTGGAGTGAATCCCGTTACTTTTGATCGCCGGTTAAGGGGAATTCATTTTATCAAGATAAGTATTAATTTTTATATATTTTATATAAGCCAAGCCCATGGGTCGCTGGTAATTATTAAACTTGTTTTTAACTTAGTATTGTTAAATTAATCCTAAAACACCTTGTGCAGTGATGATACATTTATAAGTGTATTATAACAGTGTAAATGTCTATTTTATTTTTTTATTATGTCAGAATGGATTTTTTTTGCTTACTTTCATTAAGTTGGTAATTGTTTTAAATAATCTTTTGTTTTCGTTTTTTCAATATGCTCGCTCCCCCCCCCTCGTAGTGATATCACGCCCTCTAAGGGGGGCACCCCACAGTTTGAGAAACGCTGTCCTAGTAATTTTCAAACAGTTATAGGTCAAAACATTACCTTTACTTTGTGTAAAAATGTTTTGTTCAAATAATGGAATCGCTTTAAAATTTTTGATGCAAGTAATACACATCACACTTTCTTAAATTGTTCAGAAATAAATAAATAAATTTATGAGATATTACTCAATAATGTTTGAAAAAATATAAAAAGAAACACAAAACCGTTTAAAAAAACTCGTGTTTCATAAAAATTTTATGAACTGATATACTTTATATATTCGTGTATAAGCTGAGAATTTTTTGGCACTTTTTTAAAGTTAAAATAAGCAGGTCAATTTATATATATGGATCCAGTAATCTCAGAAAAAAACATAGTTTAGAAATACATAAATATATATATATATATATATTTTATCCCATTTTCTAGTAGCCAGAAATATGCGTTTATTCATTTAAATGAGTGGTCACTAAAGTGGTGGTCCACGAGAAAATTTCGCTGGTCCCCAGAAAAAGGTGGATTATATTTTAGGATAATAATTAGGACATAATTCAGGATAATAATTTAAGCATGAATCTCTAAAAGAAAACCTCATAGATCTATCGTCCGACGAAACTCTTAAATCTTCATTCCTCCTTATCATGATCTCAGTTTTGACTTTCCATAAAAAGTTAATACCCTTTTCTTAGTGAGCAAGCAAAGAAAAATCTGATTCATAATTGAATTAGAATTATAAAGGCTTTATATTATTTATGTGAAAGGCCTTTTTTTCATCTGTCACAGGCATCAAAACACGGTACCGATATCAGCTTGGAAAAAATGCAGTTCTCCGTTTTGCAGTAACAACATTGGATCCAAATACCTATAATCTTATTTCAAGTAAGCTGGGACATCCATCACACTAGGAATGTATAATGCTAAAAGTTTGATATACTTAAACCATTTTTAAATTGCTTTGATTTTACAGTTTTTGTTTATTTTATCATGGTTTATTAATAAAGATTTCATAATTTCGTTACAATTAGTTGCTTCATTTTATTAACTAAGTATATTTTATGTGTTCTTAGATCACATTTTTTATAAATGTTTAACACTTAAAAAAATTCTATTATTAGTCCGCGGGATTTAAATTATGAATTTACTGGTTCGTGAGATCAAAAAGTTTGTCGACCACTGTTTTAAATTGTGGGTACTTTAAAATATAACTTTTTATTCTAAACGAAAAAGAAAAGCTTAATTAATCCTTCAAAATTAGGACTGAATCCTAGTTTCACAAAAGAAAGTAAAATTCACATTGACTCATTAGGATGTCTGAAGGTATGTATGATCACCAGGCAACAAGTTTTTATTCCAAGGTATGAAATTCGTGTAGCAATCACGTACCTTGTTTATATATATATATATATATATATATATATATACGTGATTGCTACGTGAAGTATAAAAAAATAAAAGTGAAGAAGTATTAGAACTTACAGTGCTAAAGAAGTAAGAAATTGGAATTCAGCAGACACAAGAAATGTAGATACAAAAAAGTCTTCGGGATAAAGGAGAGACCTAATATGATTTCTAAAGGTGTCGCTGAATTAGGCCAGTGAATTAGGGTTAGCAATGCTTTGTGGATCCTACCTTCCTCGTACAGCAGAAACTTTCGACATAATAGAAAAAAAAGAGCCAAGTTGAAAAGTTAAGCCTATACAACACGTGGATGATGAACCTAATAATATAGTAAACAGAAATTGAGACAAGAGAACAAAAATGAATCTCTCAAGGAGAGGAATAATAAAAAAAATTGTATAGGAAAAATTACGAAAAACTTACTTGTAAAATAAAATCTGGAACTCAAGAAATCAACCTTCTATGTTAAGATTCCACGCGAAATTATGTAAAAGATTGAAATTAGATTGATCGTATATATTATATATATTATTCTTCACTTTTATTTTATTACACTATATATATATATATACGAATTTATCTTCGCACTCATTTAAAAAAACGATACATTAAGTGTGAATAACGCAATGAGCAAGAAAAAAATAATTGAAAAAAAGGTTAGATTAAGATAGGATAACTAGAAATGAAACTAGAATCATTGGCATCTGGTGGATTAGGTTACATCAGTTTTATTGAAAAATGCTCCATCCATTTAAAGGGATGAACTCATTTGACAAAAATCGATTAAAAATAAAATGTAATTTTTTTAGTCTAAATTATCCTTTATATACTTTGCAATTTTCTCACAAAACTTGAAAGCTCTAAGTTATTTTACTATCAGTTATTTCACGTTTTTTTTCCTCACATCCCAATTTCAAATCAAAACTTTAAACTGACTTATCTCAGAAAGATAAAATAACTAGTTTGTCTTTATTTAAAATGCTAAGACTTTTTTCTAGGGTTTAAAATTTTTTCTAAATATTGTTAATAATACATGAAACAAAAGTTGTATGCATTTTTGAATCAAAAAGCAATGCTTACGTTTTTAAAAATTAATTGAAGTTAGAATTTATACATTTTTCAAAGGAATTTACAATAAACGTCCATAAAAAGAAGTAATTTGCGAGTATCAATCGCATGTTATCACAATACCCAAACGAAATTTTGTTATACATAGTTTGTAGTACTTGTAAATCAAATTTCTCATGTGTACGTCCATTTTTGTAGAAGTAACATTTTAAAATCCCTTCAAAATTTTTAAATTTTTCTTTAAAAAATTAAATGGTTAGCATTTTATGATATTTTGAGTACAATACCGGTTTTACATACATACTGATAGGGAGCATCCAGAAAACTTTTGAAAATCCTTAAATTAAAATTTTTTGTATAAATCCTACCATGTTTCCTTAACAACATTTTCGTCCTCATGTCGATTTGTTTAAAAATTATAGGACTTCCTTTTGAGCAGGTTTTTATTTTTGTGTACATTTTTGAAGAATATATGCAGATTCGGCTAATAAAGGAATCAGCTTATAATTGTAAATAAGTACTTTTCCGTTTTACCGGTACAGGCGATAAAGTCGCCAAGAATGATACAGTCGACGACAAATGAAGTAATTCCTTTAGTAATTTTTACCATTACATTTACAAAACAAGTCCAGAGATTTTGTTATCAGTAACGCATTTTTCATAATACATAAACAATACATGAACAAACTATATTGATAGCTAACATTTTTGAACATTTCTTTTATTTGTATATTTTGTATTGTCGCCAACAAAGCCTACTTGGCGAGATGTGCGCACGCAAAGTGGTAAAGTACCTGGACATTTTCGATAGCTTTTTTTATTATTTTCCTTAAATTAAAAATAAAACAAATGCTCTCTCTCTCATTCAAATTATTTTGCAATCACTTTTTATGTGAAAAAAAAGAAATAAATAACAAATATATAGAGACAATATTTTTAATTTCATTTCTTACATCACTTTTGAACGATTCAAATGCAATTTACTACGATTTAGTTTCAGTGTGTGTGAAGTGTAAGATTTCGTATTGAATATTATAAAAGTCAAGATTACGATAGTATGGACATAGTAAAAATACTAAATAAAAATATATTTTGCTAGCTAATAAACTTCAAAATCACCAACACAAGAAGGCAAATATCGAATTTAAACTTCCATTTAAAATTCTCAATCTACTGTATAATGAAATGAAAATATTGATTTAATGTTAGGAAAGCATGCGTTTCTTTTTGACTTGGAAAAAGATTAGTAAATTTATGCAACATTTCTTTGAATTATACAACAATTCTAAACAGGGCCCCAAATCATTAAAAATTAATCATTCATCATCAAAATCATTAATCATTTCATCAGCTAACAGTAGAATCTGTCCTTGTTAAAGAGGTATTTAAATTAGATAAATATTACTTTTATATATTACTCCCCCCTTTTGAAGCGTATCCATTGATTTTGATATTAAAGACAAGAGTTCAAAACATTTTAAATTATGCTTCATTATGATCTAAAATTAAATTATTTTTAATTCTGAACTTCATTATCTTTTAATCTGATACTTCCTGAAAATGTATCCTTAATTGTAAGTGAATCGAAGTACAAGGAAAGGGCGAAACGATACATGGAACTAGTTTTCGTTCTTATTTTAGATTTTTTTAAAGCTGAGTTTTTTTGAATATTTTACATCTTAAATTCCGTGACTTATCATTAGGAAAAATGTAACTTTTTGCCTTATTTAAATGAGTTGTCGATACGTGTTTCACGAGTTTGAAATAAAAGTATGCCTTTCATGCATTCAAAAACGATTTCTTAAAAATTATTAGTTACATTTTAAAAATAGGACATACTTAATTAAACATAAGAGAATAACTCAAAGATCAGGTATCTTAGAAATTATTAAATTGTGAACATTTACAACATTGATAAAAAAAAGTTGAAAAGTTATGCACAGTTATTTCCGAATAAATCAAAATTTATTCTAGAACTCTGTAATAAATGCAACAAACCATATGATTGGCATACATATATAAAAATCCACACTCTCTATTTCAAAATTCATTTAACCCTCTGGCCAGAACATCAACTTTTTAGCTACACTAAGGAACATCAGTCTGACACATGGATATGTAAATTTTTTGAATTTAACTACCTAAAGGACTTTTTTTAAATGTCCGTATAGCTCATGAAATTGAGTATGGCTCAAATAAGATGTGTGGGTTTAAATCAAACTCATCAATATATTTTTATCACAATAATTGTGACTAATATTTTTATAAAAACTGATTAAAAATTATTTATATTCATGTAAAAGTAATTAAAAACAATAATACCAAACATGAAAAAACTATAGGAATATTCGTATGATAGATAAGAAAAATCGCAGGTATGATGAGTTGAAAAAATAGCCCGTTACCACCATGGGATCCTGTTACTGGTTAGAGTCGAACTGAAGAAGTCAAGGCAACCCACGCCAAATATCACACCTCAGCGTTATATCTACAGGTATGAAAGCAAATCATCCCCGTCTGAGAGACGGATGTTCCCATCAGAGGGTTAAGTATACAAGGTCTGTTCAAAAACTATCCGACCTAGAATTTTCTCGCTCAAAATATAGATTATAAGGCAGAGTCAATGTGCACAGTGGGAAGTGGCAGATTAATGTGCGTGCTTGAATATTTTCCCTTTTCGTTTCAGTGTACCAGTTGCTTCTAGCAGGCAGTCGAGTGAGGTACTGTTATATGCACTCGTTGGTTTCTTATTTCTCTAAATGTGAGCAAGTTCGTCTCTGGCAAGAAGAATACTGGCCTTGAAAAGGATTCTAGAGAAGGCCAAGGTCCACCCTGGGCTGTCGAGTCACTAAGTAAGGAAGATAGGAAGAAAAGGTGACTGAACGACTTGAGCAGAAGTACTGCATCAAACTTTGTCAAAATCAACTATTCACAAGAGTCAGCAAATGTTTGGAGACGATTCTAAAGAGTTACATAAATTAAAAAGTGGTTTAACCTATTCAAAAGAGGCCATACGTCGGTAGAGAGTGACCAGTCTTCTGGAAGAACACAAACCACTCGAGATGCAGATGTTGTTGAAAAGGTGGAAATTCTGATAATGAAAGATTGTTCTTTGAAAGTACGATGGATTGCTAAACAAATTGAGATCAGTACAGGTTTTGTACATGCAAGTTTGTGTGAGCATTTGCAGAGTGATTGTGAAATTTGTCCCCAAGCATTTGTCTGGGTAACATTAAAAACTCCATCTTACAGTTACCCAGGACATACTGGTCACCATCAGCATTGAATCTTGCTCCTTGCGGCTTCTGTTTGCTTCCAAAAAGGAAAATGTCATTGAAAGGATTCCGTTTTCAGAGTAAGGATGAGCTAATGAAAAACGCGAAAGTGGATTAAACACCATTTCAAAAGAAGCAATTTAAAAATATGTTTTGTAGTGGAAGGAAACCTGGGGTAAGAGAGAGTGTGTAGCAGGGCAAGGAACGTGCTTTGAATTTGATTAGGATCCCAATCCTGCAAAGTAACTAAAATATTTTTTCTGATGAAAGGTCAGATACTTTTTGAACAGAACTTGTATAACTCAATCATTCAAATTCGTAATTACAATATCACATGGCACAAAAATGAAACAGCAAGTCGCTCTCAAAGTGAACACTTTTCATTTTATGGTTTTTTTTATATGGACTATATGTTATTCTTAAGGAACCAGGACATCATACACATTAAACAAATCGATTTTTCTACTTGAGTATTAATCCCTTCCCGGTATTTCCCGATCTGAAATCGGGCAGGCGAAATGTACCATCCTGGCTTATCCCGAGTGTAGCTCGAGGACTGTTAAATTTTCCACTGTGCAATCTGTCTTTCCCGAATTATTTCACATGTGCTTTCTATGGTTTCAAATGTTTTTTGTTTACTTTTCTGACTATTAGATGGTAGCACTATGCAGTGTTTTCAGCTGTAGATTTATTATAAGATACTATTATGTTTAAAAAGCTATGTTTGTGTGTATGAAAATAGGCATAAAAATTGACATTTTTTGACCTATAATCCCGAAACAAAATGAACATGGAAGGGGTTAAAAAGAAATGCATCTTTTCTGAACCTAAAAATAAGTAACATTTATGTTCGTTGATGAAATAATCTTAAAATATGAAAAAAGTAATTGACAAAAATGTTAACAAACATTTACAAATGTTTAGTTTTTTCACTTCTTCTCCAAAGCATAATTTTTTATTTTTAGGTATACTTAAAAAAAAACTATTACACTATATGTTTCCAAATTTTTTATACTTCTATGTAGGATACCTCTGAATATAGTGAATTTTGTATTTTTGTAGTCTAAGTAAGTATAGATTTTGAAAATAATATTATGTGTAAAAGAGGGGAAAACAATAAAAATTTTCAAAATTAAAAAGTTTTAGAATCTTTTTAAAGAAACTACCTAAATATTTAACTAAAAAAAATAGGTTCACTATATTTTGTGTATTGTTTTATATATGTGCAAAATATATTTTACATATTTAAGAGATACCTTTTTTTAAAAATGGTTTCTAAACATATAAGCATGTATTATGAGATCTCAAAAAATTATGACCAACTTAAATTAAACAGAAAAAAAACATTTTTTTTAAGTAAAGAATTTTTTGTGTGTTTCTACAGAATAATTAAAATATATTTATTAATATCACAAAAAATCTGATCTCCATTGGAAATTTTTAAAGATAAAAAAAGTTGTTCCATAAACAAAGTCTTATTTTTGGTATTTTACTCTTTCGAGCATGTCCCGTAGACTTAATGTTTTAGAGGTGTCTTCTTAATTAATCACTCTTGAACCTTCCAAGATTTGTCTTGGGACATCTACTTTTGTCGCCAAATTTGGTGTTCTGGTGATATTTGACAGTCAAATTTGTTTCTGTGATCTCCCTTAACAATTAAACATTATTGACCTAATATTCTGTATTTGTCTACAAACCATTATTGGTAGGAAACCTTTGATAGGGGCAAAAAATTGGTGAGCAAATCCTTTTTAACAATATTTATTTTTTTTAAAAAAAAACTTTGATGATATATTTAGCAAGATCTCGGAATTGAAAATTTGATTCTTTTTGTGAAATATTCTCAAAACTTCCAGATGTATATTATTCAGCTCTCAAATTCATACCCAGATGATACCATATTTTTTAATGATTTTAAAGGTAATTGTAGCTTTTTTTACAGTACAAATGTAATGTAAGATGCAATTTTAATATCTTTAAATAAAAACGTTCTTCCAAGAATGAATTTAGTTTCGCATATGTCATAAAACCTATACTGATTTACTTCTGTATTTCAGTTTTTATAAAGTATTAAAATCAAACTTAAATTTGAGTTGAGACAGTTTAAGGGGACTTGGCACCCTTTGAGCAAACTTCTTTATTTACGTATTTAAAAATTATATTTTAACATTTTATACAATGTTTCTATTCAAGAAAATGTTACCAGATGAAAATTTTCATATATTATTCACACAATTTTAAAAATTTTAATTTTTTGAAGAAAATTGAGAAAATTTTAAAATCCTACTCCTTTTGTAAAAATTAATTTTTTGACCTGAAATTTTTTTATAATATTTTTATGGATGTTCTTAACATCTTTAGGGATCGATTTTAGAATAACTTCATTCGTTTTCGAAAAAATAAAATGTTGATATACAGGCTAAAAATCAACGAAAAAGCCAACATGTCTTACATTTTATTTTTTTTTAAAAAAAGTTTTCAGTTTATAGCAAAACGGATCCCTAATTTTATTACATGCTTTTTTTTAACTCGCAGGAAAAACAATTGAAGGGATTGGTAAATAATTGTCGAAGGAGTAGCATTTTGAATGCACTTGGGTTTGAAAAAAACACAAACTGAGAAACACCAGTTTAAAGTTTATAATTCTGAAAAAAATAATTATTATGTTTAATTAAAAACTTAAAAATACCATTTTAAGATATTACTTATACGTTTTTCTTTAAAATAATTGCTTTTTCATATGTTTTCAACCCACACATTTTTATAAATGATCAACTTTTAGAGAGTACTAATTGCACAAGAAAACTCAAGAAAAACTTTAAAAAAAATATTTTTTCAGTCACGACAGAAATTTTAGCTGTTTTTCTTCGTATAATATTAAAGTATTACATTTGTATGAAAAATATATCAGGAATGAGAACTGAAATTATAAAATTATTAATATAAAATGCCTTAATTTAAACATTTTACATGCACACATTTCACAAGGAAGAAAAATTACATTATTGTATTGCCTCGGAAATATTCTGCTTTTAATACTACACATTCTTTTTTATAGTTATTATTTCTCTTTAGAAAATAGATTTTTTTTATCATAACGCATTTTTTTAGCTTTTTTTTCTGAAAAGGGGGTGTGGCTGAATTGCCTAATTTGTTTTCAAATGAAGTTTATTCAACTTCTAACTTTCCGACATGCACAAGTGATATATCAATCGAAAGATAATAATGCAAAGAATAAGATTAAATGAAAATAAAAAAACGATAGGTTTGTGATTTGTAGGGTACCAAGTCATCTTAAGAAAGAAAATCACACATGTGTATAGTTAAAACCTTATATAAATGTTCAGAAAACCAATTAATTTGAATTAGGTTTTGAATCCTGATACAAAGGAATTAAGAGATAGTGAAAATTTTTAAAAATTTGATGTACACAAATCCCATGACTAAAGCTAAAAAGTGCAGTGCTTTTTTGTAGTAAGATGTAATAATAAAATATGCAATATAGTGTAATTAAACCTAGATAATTAATTTTTGGATGAAAATATCTGTTCTAAATAATGATTTAACTTATTTTAGAGTCCGAGTGCTACACTATACTGGAGCTGACGTTTTCAAAAATATTCCATATAAGTCCATTAGTTGTAACCTTAAATTATCTTTCTTTTGATACTTTTTTAATTGAAGTAAACTATTTTAGAAAACTTTATATCCACAAAAGACAGACAAAGAACTAAATAGCTGTTTTCGTTAAATAACAAAAGAATGTATAATGCTCGGCAAGATAGGTATCATAAAAGTAAACATTTTGGTGCTTACTGTAGTAACTGCTTATCACATTTGACTCAACTAATTCCAAAGAAAATAAAAACAGTAATTTAATTAAAGTTTAATTAAGAAAATAATAGATTATAACTAAAACTTGATTAGGACTAATAAATAGGACACTTTAAATATTAATCATTAAATAGTTGACATGAGTTTAAAAGAAGCAAGTAAGATCCTTGAGTTCCTAATATAGTTGATAGATGTAGGTATATTCCTCAAGGCTAAGCCATCAGGCGATAACAATTACTATATCAATCGCAATAAGTCTTGTCTTGAGGTAAACGAAATATAAAATAATAGATGCGAAGAAATACAAATTAAGCGAAAATAAAATCAGTGATATTAGGAAATTACTTTAAATTATGCATTGAAATGTAAATGCATGTTGTAATGCCATGACCCTCAAGTTTATTTAATTCCTAGGTAGCGAGGGAGATCACACAGCTTTGATTAAACATTATTTTATTTACATACTTTAGTAGAAATTGACCTTTTTATTAATGTATCTATCAATATGATATTTTACACCTATATACATCAGCTAATTGTAGCAACACACACCTGTATCGCGATTCTTCAACTGGATATCGCAATGTACACACAGTTTTTAGTAGGTTACTAGCAACTCTAAATGACCTTCCTATTTTCCTGAAACACAGATGTTAATCTTCCGCTATATATATCTTCTATAATCTTCTTTTCGCTGGAGAAATTTCAAGTGCAGATCCCTCTTCCTATTGCTAGTCTTCCAGCTGCCAATCAGCCATTCGCCCTTTCAATCGCTGAACATCCCGCTGCCTAGCTGTCTATCGCAGATATCTATCACTGGTTAAGCTGCCCCACAACCTTTGATGGTATCGTAGAAGTCCCAGTCACCTTCTGATTGATTTCTTTCAACCCTCTGGGTTAGCCTCTCTCACGCCCCTACAATTTCTGATGAAAAGGAATACGGGTTGGAATCCGGCACATTTTATTTTAGTCCAAGCTGCCATTGGTTCTGCAGGGGAAAAAGATCTGCGTGGAATGCGATCTTCTATTTTTAATAAACCATAAGGTGGGTCTATAAATCGACCTGACACTTCAACACTCCAGAATACATTCCTTGGCATTTCTTCCTCACAAAGGCTCACTCCTTTTCATACAAGTGCATATAGCTCACATGTGAGAGGGAACTTTCAACCGTCAAAACAGGTGTGTTTCTTTTATAGATCGCTGCAAAGAAATTGCCATCTGGTGAATATATTCTCTTCTGGGAGTCGGAGAAGAAAAATAGGGATAGAGTAAGAGTAGAGTCTGATATATATATATATATATATATATATATATATATATATATATATATACGACTCAGGGCATGAGGGAAGAATCTGTAATTCCTTTTAGAGAAGAAAAATCTCATCGGGAAATTCTGCTTACCCCAGGGAGTCAAAAATGGAAATAGGGGTATCAAACTGCAGTCTAATGAGGCGACGTTACAATGTTAAATAATAAAGCGATTGATATTACTTTAACTATAAGAGCAATGCAACTAAAAAAAAAATCTCTGCTACCCATAGTAATAATCTCCCACCAATATTAAATAACACTGCTACATAAAAAATTTAAATTACACTACTGTAAGAACTGAACCTTATTTCAATTAAAGAGGAATAATGCGTAAAATTGAATATGAAATCTTATTTAATAAATCAGTAAGATCTCAGCATAAAGAAACCTTATAAACAAAAATGATGTAAACAAAATATTGAGTGTAGTTTGCACATTCGTAAGATGAAAAAATTTAAAAAGAAATTTGCAAATGCTGCTTTGGTTTCCTCTACCTGAAAATAATTTTATGAAACACAGTAAACATTTTCATAATTTTACTACCTGCCAATAAAACAAATTCTTAAAAAGCAAATAATTTCTAAATTTACAATAATATCAAGAACCAAGCAGCATACTGAATTGAAAATAGATGTTTATTACTATGTTATATGAATCAGGAACTTAGCAAAATGGAATAAAAAAAATAGTTTAAAAAAATAACCAAAATAACTTCTTATTTCAAAATACCAGAGATGAACTCTAAACGTAATACGATTTTTAAAAAAATACCAAGAATATAAAAATTGCGCAATAAGAGTAAAATAATTTTCATTTCAAAGAACATTCTATATTTTAGCTGAAAATGTAAAAGTTTTTGAAAATCCTTTTCTGTTCTACATCAGGTTTAAGTACAATGTATAAATTACAATTTGTGTCCCAAAATTGTAAATTCCAATTTTTATATTCTACTATTTGATGAAACTTGCTACTATATAGTAAAATTCCATTATTTTTACCAAATTAAGATTCTACTGCAAAAAATATATTACAGTTGCTTTGCTGATCTCTAGAGTTTGTGACAAATAAAAACAAACATCAAAAGCCTGCTTTAAAATCCATGTCCTGCATCTTTAGTATGACATATGAAATTCAAATAAAAGTTCAGGTGAAAAAATGATCAAGATGGCTTATATTTGACCTGTTAGCTAAAAGCAAGAAAGATATATATCACTGATGCGTTTCAAAAACTTACATTTTTTAGTAGAAAAAAAGAACTGATTTCCATTTTTTTTCAAAGAAAGAAAAATATCAGAAGGCAGACGACACACACACACATGCACTGAAACTTTCTAGAAAAACATCTTAATGCGATTTCAATGGTAGCTGATATTTTTTCTTTTACTTTAATCATAATTTTTTTCTGTTTCTTTTTGTGGTGTTACATTTTCCACTTCATGTAATATCATTTACATGTGGTTTTATTCGAGAGAGGCTAAAATCTATTTCTTCTTTAAGGTTTCACTAATCCTTAAGTAGGGATCAATAGTTCTTCTTGTCCTATGGCGTTCTGATTAAATATCATTTAAAGGATATTTATAAAATTCATGACTAAAACTATTAATCGTAGAAAAGTGCATCACACACATATGGTAGAGCAGTAGTAATATGTGTACACATGATTTTATAAAATTATGAAGGAAATTGAAAGTAGAAATGAAAAAAAAAGACATCAATGATAACAATGAAATATTTCAGCTTTAAAAGGCAGAAACCACACATACATATGCATGCCTGATTGTGTCTGTAAAAAATTTCGATCCACTGAGGAAACTGTTTTTTTTTTGTTATTACATTTTTATTCTGAAATTATCAAGATGCATCACTTATTTTTTAATTATTTTAAACACTTAATGGAGTATAGAAGCTTTTCTCAAATTGTGGGGAGGGCCCTTCTAGAGGAGCATGATAACTCTACGAAAGTGGCGCGAGCATATTGAAAGGGTCGAAAAC
>BMAU01014200.1:0-315000 GCA_019973935.1 Trichonephila clavipes
TCACGCAGCATTTTCCCTATCTCCGTAATGTTAAAAATGACCAAGTTTAAGGAACATTTTTTTAAAAATTGGCTGGTTGTACAGTCATGAATTTTTTTTGTGTATTCATTATATTGTTTTTATTATTTTAATGGGAGCATTTTTCAAAATTTTGATTAGTTTTTTTTAAAAATTCATATGTGGAGTAAAACGTCAAAAATTTTAAAACGATGAAAATTCTTGTACATTTTAATCCATAAATATTTTTTGAATAATTTTTTGACAAAATCTCTCATTAAAATATTTATTTGTATAGTGTTAACATATGTGCAAAGTTTCAAGGCTGTAAAATACGTAGTTTTTCAAAATGTTCCTTTTGTGTTGAAATTTACACTTTTGAGAAATAGTGATTTAAAGTACAAACTTACTATTAACTAATGCATACCAGAACTATAAGTTGGATTGTTAGTGTCATCTGCAAGATCATCTTCTTGCCTACATTTTAATTGTTTGTTTTTAATTCTGGCTTCTTTGGTTCATTGTAAAACTGACTATTCTGCTTTCCTAATACACGGATGATCTACTTTTTGCAATGCTCGACATTGGTATAATTCAGGTGTTGAATGTTTAATGCATCTAAAACTTTCAATTTGGTAATGAAGCTTTGATTATGTAAGTATATAGCTTCATGTACTATAGTTTTTGAAGTTCCCAATTGCACAAATACAGTTTTTGGAATTATACACCAAAAACTATTTCCGCTTTCACTAATATTTTGAGTTTTATCAAGCAAGCTTCCAGATAAATGTTCAAGATTAGTGACCTCTAAATACTTTGTTTATGTAATTCCTAATTACAATAGGTAAGTCATGTTTATGCTTGTATGTGTAACCTTTCAGTTTGTGGACATATTAAATCTACACCACAAGTCACATCCCATGGGGCATAAACCGTGTCGTAGATTCAAACCTGTGAACATTTTATCAAAAATTATAGCCCATTTAGCTTGCTTTATGGCTGACAAATTTTCCCGAGTTGTTTTGAACAGCCAAAACATAGCAACTTTGCAATTTGTTTATTTCAGCATCTGTCAAGCCATTACGGCATCCTAGAGATTTTTTGTCTTTAAGCTTTCTGTCCTTTAATTTTAAGGCCCTAAGTCATGTCCCCATCATTTTCTCAACATGATTAACACATTCTAATTGTTCAATATTGACATATCTTTAGATTCTAAAACTGATTTGTATGTTTTAGAGTTCCCATATAGTCCAAATATTGTGCATATCGTAAATTGTGTAATGTCTGCGAGTGATGAGAGATACAAAAAAAAGTGCACCTCTTCAACTTCCATTCCCCTACTATTTTCAATGTAACTTGCTGGACACTCATTGCTATGTACATCGCTGTTAAAATTACACAAACATTTCTGCGATAATATTTTAGCATCAACAACTTTCCCAGTGTCCAAACTAACTGCCGTAACAACACCATTTAGAAATATATAGCTTATTTTTAGCCAGGTACCATTAATAGCCACTGGTACATTTGGTTATCCATTATTAAATATTGTTTCGGCAGCAGCTAAAGCCATAGACACTTTGGTTACTTTCCCTGTCACATTATTTAATGTATGCATGGAATCACAAAACCACTATGGTGTAAGTGACAAATGCATAACTCCGCAAAATATTTTTGCAACTGCTACTTTTAAAATAGACCTCATAGCATATGAAATTCTATTGTGTCCACTTCATATAATTTTGTACCTTTTTTGATTAACTACTGTTTTAGAAAACCTGGTAATAAGAAATGTTTGAATAAGACCACAAAAGTTACAACATATTAACAATTTTGTAGCCAAAACCCTAGATTTGGTGACCAAAATTTATGTGAATACCTTGGTTTTTACATTAATTTTATGTAATTAATGTTGTTTCAAAGCACAAAAGAACAGTATAATGTCAGGAATTTCACAGAAACATTCAAATGAATCTAAAAAAGAAACATACTCTTTATTAACCTTACCTAACTTAGATTTTAAAGCTGATTTATTTATGTTGAAATTGTCTGACTTATCAACATTTAAATCCATAAAAGTTTGGAATGTTGTACATTTCTTTTTCCAAACTCTTTCGTTTTTAAACATTTTATTACTTAACAGAGTTTAAAAACGTTTTGTAAATGTTTTATTAATGTTTTTGATGGAAAACACTATTGAAAACGATCGCAGAAATCCGTTGCATTTAAGGAGGTAAAAATAGGCTGTAAGTAAACAAACATCTATAACTATTCACTTCACTTCTTTCCTGGATAAGCTGCTGATCAAAATAAATTCTTTTAATCAATTTAAACCATTTGATAAGGCTGAAAAGTAGCATGTGTCTTTTGTTTTGATTTGAGAGGGCGTGGCAATCAACGGTTTTGGGGTTTGACAGATGTAAACAACTTTTTAAAAAAAAAATATTAAAAATACTTCTAATTAAGCTAGAGCAAAAAAATTTAAACTGCATTAGAAAGAAAAAGAATGGTATTTTATGTTTCAATCAAAATTGAAAATCGATTATTTAATGGATTTTCGTGAAGTGACCCCCTTAATTTATTACTAAATTTTCTTGGTGTATTAATTTTAAGTGGTTGTATATTTCTAAATGATGATAACATTGGAATTTATTCTCGTTAAGTTATGGATAGGGATGGTTGTTTGAATATTTTCCCTACGAAATTATGTTGAAACTTAATTTTTTTTCGCTCATGTTGTTTTCTTAGGTGAGATGATTGCTAACTTTGATTTAAAATTTTCTGGTGTTTCGGTTAGGTGTTTCAATGCTCATTTAATTTTTGTGTTGTGTGTTTTGCTATAGATTTGGAATTTTTTGTTGTTTATTCAGGGGTTGTGATTAATTGTGGTTGTTAAATTAATGTGCAGTCAATCATTGTGTCTCGCTTGTGTGCTAAACTGTACTAGGAATTGAAGGTTTTGTTTGTCGAGATAGTATTTCTGTTGGTTTAGATTAATTGTGGTTGTTAAATGAATTTGCAGTCAATAATTGTGTCTCGGTTGTGTGCTAAACTACTAAGAATTTTGATGTTTTGGTCGGTCGATATTGTATTTTTTTTCTCGTTGATGCTAGGCTTACATGTGTTGATTTAGGTTGGCGCGCGGGTAGATTATTTAACTGAGTGTTGATGTTGATTTAATTTTTTTGTTCTGGACTTTAATAAGTAGTTCTGCTTGTTATTTGGTAATAAGTTTTTTGTGTTGTTGGTCACATAATGGTGTTGAAATTTTTTTTGTCCATTCGTTTCGAAAACGTGGAGAGAGCGTTTGTCCGCATCTTTTTTCGTCAGTAATCCCCCTCCCCGCACGCGATCCGGGGCGGGATACTGTTTGTTGATTGGAAATTCTGTTTCTTGGTCACTACTTTTTCGCAGGGACTCTCCTCCCCGCGGGCACAGTTCAGGGGTGGAATTTTTGGATGTCGGATTCTTGCCGCTTTAGGAGGGGTTTTCCCTCACCCCCCCCCACTGCTGTCGCGACAGAGATAAGAGACTAAACAAAATTTTTCCAAAGGGTTTTCGTTTTTTCCTCCCCCCCTTGTTTCCTGTTTTACTTTAGAGTGCTGTTGCTATGAGATTCGAGTTCCATGAATTTTTTTTTCTGGTTTGAAAATTTTGGAAGAGGATTGGGTGTGAATTTTTTTTGTTGTTTCACTACTTGTTTAAGGAGTTAGATAAGTTTGAGTTAGGGATTTCGTGGAATATTTGAGAAAGTTATTTGAAGGAGATAGATAAAAGTTTGCATTGATGAATTTGTTGAAGAATTGGGAAAGTTTTTTTTGTTTTTTTTTTCATGGAGATAGATAAGTTTGTTCAAAGTACGTTTATTCGATAGTAGTTTTTTTGTGGAAATGGATAATTGAGTTGAAAAGAAAGTCACTTGGTTTATTTGATAAAATTGTTTGATGTACAGAAGGATGTTTTGATTTAAGGATTTTGGAGCAAGGGAAATTGAGTTGATATAATTATACGGTATAATTGAGAACGTTGTTTTGACGTAGATAGGGTAATTCGAGTCCATAATTTGGTACGGTTTCGAGTAAGAAAGCTGATGAGCATAGATGGTTTTAGTTAATGGTATTGTGGAGCAATCGATTGATTATTTGGAAGTTGCAGATAAGTCTAGTTAGTGTTATTGGGTATGTGAGATTTTGTGTACATAAGCTGATGAGCATAGATGGTTTTAGTTAATGGTATTGTGGAGCAATCAATTGATTATTCGGAAGTTGCAGATAAGTTTAGTTAGTGTTATTAAGGAATAAGATGTGAACGATCTGAGGAAAGGCAATTTTGGATTATCGAGGAATCATTTTAAGGTTACTGAGAATTTTAGGTTGGTGTTATAGAATTATAATTGAGTTATTAGGGGATTTTCGATGAATTGAGTTAGCGGTATTGTTGTAAATCGAAGATCTTGTGTTTTTTTCGTGTTTGTATATTTGTTGCGCGTATAGTGAAACATTTTGAGTTTTTTTTTATTATCTAGACTTGATACATTGTATTACATAGAGTGTTAAAAAGTTATGTTGATTAGTTAAGCGATATTTTTTTTATCTTGGAATTTATGTTTAATTATGTGTAACACTTGCAATAATTTTCTTTTAGTTAAATTACTTTACTCTGTATGTGCCGCCTCATATGACTTGGGTTGCATATCAATTTTATGTTTTTAATTTTTTTTCTGAAATTTTCAACTGCACTTGTGATTTCTGGAATTCATTTCTCAAATGGAAATTCGAATGTGTTGAATGTGAAAGAAATTTTTTTCCTCTCAAATTTATATTAAAGGCATTAATCGCTATAGTTAATATTTTTTTACAATCGGATTTGCAAAAATTTTTTTTTATCTTAATTTCATTCTGTCTCTTGTGCTGGCGTTTGCGGCATGCAGCAAATCGTTTGCGCAAGGAATGGCATGTTTTTTTGTGTGTTGCATTTGTAAACAGTGGGGGTGCATACTGATCACATGCGCACTCATAGTTTGCAATTCTAAATTTAATTACAGTAATTTTTTTTTTCGTAATTTCATTTGTAACCAATGCTCGTAGTGAAGTTTTCTTTTAAAAATTCCTTAGGCTACTCAGCATTCTTACAGGTTATAAAATTTTTTTATCATTTATACGATTCGTTAATTTATAGAATTTTAATTTGCAAATCTTAATTAATTACGTTTATTTTTTTAAACTGTTATTTGTAACCAATGCTTGTAGTGAATTTTTTTTAATTTCTTAGGCTATCAAGCATTCTCCGAGGTTATAAATTTTTTTTTTTTTTTTTCTCCACTTATGCACACCATCGTTTCAATCTCTAAAATTTTTTTTACTTTTACTTAATTATTTTCATTAAATATTGTTATCAATGCTCTTAGTGAACCATTGAAATTTCTTATGCTTTGAGTATGTGAAAGGTTCTGCTAGTATTTTTTTTGGTGGTCTGGAACATTCACTTCACATTAGTCGTGTCAAGATTTCGATGTTAAACGATTATGAGGTGTCTGTTTTTGGGTGCCACGCTTGAATTGTATGTAAATGTTTTCACTAGCGTTTATTTCTTATCAATGTATTTTGTTCATTACTCCTAAGTGTTGTTATTGTGAGTTGCGCAGTTGTTAGATACGCAAATTTTGGATTTTTACGTGTTATTTGTCTTAATATTTTTATTATTTAGTGGCACACGATCTTTGTGATTATTCAATTAATTCTATTTGTCATTCTGTGTTTGATGTTTTTGTAAATTGTTTGGGTGATCCATTCAGTGAATTTTTTTTTTCTCTTCGGACATTAACGTCATTGTCGTTGTTGATAGTTAATTTGGTTTTCCCTCACGGAATTGGGTAGGAACTTCAGAAATTGATTGTATTTTTTTTTACATTCTTATTTTTATTTTATGAGCGGTGAGAGGAGTTGGAGGTTGGTGCTTGGAGTCTTCGACGGCGGTCACAAAGGGCCAAGTTTAATTTTTTTTAATAATTGTGGTTTTATTACTAATATGGTTTCCCTGGGAGACAAAGTTTTTTCTTTATTTTTTGCAGTTTAGCAGATTTCTTTAGAAATATGGAAGCGATGATTGAGCTGCGGACATCATGGACAAGTATGGACAGAACCCCTACAGGATTCAAACAGCACCGGAATACGAACTGCTTTCAGTGAGATTACGACGCTCCAGACAAATTTTTTTTCTCTACCATCAAGACGTGGACAGCTGTTCGTGAACCAGGAGTCTGTGAATTTTTGGACTTTGATATTAACATTTTCTCCATGAATTTTCTTTTATTGCATGTGCCGACGCTAGGCAAATTTTGTATTTATATTTACTTACTGAAATTTTTGTTTTCATTCATTCTAGTTTTGTTAATCTGAAAGAGGGGAGGAGTGATGGGAGGTCGCCGGTCCCTAGGGATTGCAACTGTAATTTTTATATCTGCCCTGTTGTTGTTTACAACGAAAGGAATTTGTTGGGTGCGTCTCTTACCCCACCGAAAAGGGTGACGCGTTCCCACGCCTGGAAGAAGGCAATCTACCCATAAATACATCATGGTTTGGGTAGTTTTTGGGAATTTCCCGCGCTTGGGGGATGTCATTGACCGTGAGAGGATATCCTTCCGCTGACTCTAGACCAATCAGATAAGTTGATTGAATTTCTGTAAAGAATCCGCTCCAGAACACAGGAGAAAACCGCCGCGGAATAAAAGGCGGATGCACCCCGAATTGACGCACTCTCTGGCGTTTTTTCTCTCACACCCACTTGGTCTGACACGTCCCTTCCAATACCGCAGGTGGGGACTCTAGGCACCGTCATGACTCCTCTCTCTCGATCTCTATCAGTTAAGTAATGTTCTGTTATGTATCTCTTTATAATTTAAAGTAATTTCAATCTTATTGTTTTAAAAAATAAATTAATGATTATTTAAAGAATGTCTTTTGATTTAGAGTACAGTTTATTTGTCTTTAAAAGATCTAATGTTTAAACTTAAGTTATAGTGTGACGCCAACAGAAGAATAGAACCGGTTTTTATTTAAAATGGATCTAACGAAATAAATTAATCAATTTAATTAGTTTAAATTAAGTAAGCGTCGCATTACCTCTTACCTACCCGAGCACTGTACGGGCGCTATGCTGAACGGGCAAGAATAGTTACTGCGTTCTGCTAATATTTTTTGTCAGTATTTTTGTTTCTTATTAGTTGACAACTTCTTAAAAGACAGAAAAAGCCCTCCGTTGAAGCACGTTCACTATTCTAATATTTTTTCCCTAGTAAAAATAGTTCCACGCGGAACACACAGTTTTTCAGTAACTTACAGCATGGGCAAAGACTTGCAAAGGAATTTTACGCAGAAACTAATGTAATAAATATTAATGAAATTATAATATTAAGTGACATAGAATCCCTCTTGGGGGAAAAGAAGAAGTTCCAAGAAAAATAAAATGTAATCAAGGGAAATTTATAGAGATCGTCATGCGTACAGGAACTGATAAAATGGCGTGCTTCTATAGATGCAAGAGGGGCTGCGGTAGCCCAGTGGTCAAGGTATCGGATCATGGCAGGCATGTCATGAGTTCGAGCCCAGTACCACTAAATACCGGCATGTAGGGGAGCGATACATGTTAAATCTGTCGAGAGCTCAAACGTCTTCCCATTGTGTGGTAGTTAGGAGAGGTGGTGCCAGCTCAGGTGTCGTCCTCGTCACTTGACCATGGTTCAAAATTACGAGGTCCATCGCCAAAAACCGTCGTGTAGTTGGACAGTGCAACGTCAATATTCACTCATTCACTCTACAGATGTAAGAAAAGCACACCCTGGATTTCCTCAAAACCCAACATTTTTTAGAGGCAAGCAACTGACAAGAAAATAAGATCTGCAAGGTAGTGTTATGTGTGTTCTTTTGAGATGATTCTTAGATAAAGATCCGCTTATAGAACCATATAGGGGAGACCGGGGCAAGACCAATTGTTACCAATTTTTGTTGCTTATTCATTTATTTTTAAGGATAAAAAAAATAATTTTACATTAGGTGTTAAAGTAGTCCTTTATAGTATTAAATGTATTAGCATTTAATTTTTCAATAAAAAAGGATAATTTTATTTTTTCATAACCTTAACAAATCGATACTGGGGCAAGATGACTTCGGCCTTGGGGCAAGGTGACAACACTGAAAAAGGCTGAGCATATTTTATCTTTTGAATATGTTACATGGTTTAGCAAATGATAACTGTGTTTTTTCATCTTACAAACTAAGCGTAATGCATCGTAAAGTAATGTTGAAGTATTTAGTTGTACAGCTAAAAAAATAGTCATAAATTAAAATGACATTTTCATAATTGGAACATTCCTCATGCCACCACTCTTGGCATTTATAGCACATGATCCATTCTTCTGTTGGAGGGTCACAATATTTCTCTTCACAAGTAGGACATCTTATACTAACATCCCTTGAAGTTTATGCAACTGGACTGTTTGGCCTGGATTTTATAAATTTAGGCCTACAGGAACTTAATTTGAGTTTTTTTACTCCCTCTTGTAGCTCCACTAGCTTCTCATCTTAAAGTTTCCTGTTCTTCCTTCTGCTTTTCCCTTTGTTCTAACATTTCTTTGATGAGTGCACTTGTAAGAATGCTTGAGCTCATTTTTTTCTTTTTCTTTTTTCTCACATTGGGATGCTTTAGGCAATGGTTTAAAATAAAAAAAAGAAACTATTTTTACAGTAGTCGCATATGATGTGTAACATCTGACATGTTATAGTGGCAAATACGCAATATTAATTTTTTTCCTGAAAAATATATGAATCGGGTAGCATTGGAAATAATTTTATATCGAATAATTATATCTTTAAGGAAAATTGTATTTAATTATATAACAAAAGGAGTAAAATGCAATATTTTATCAAAAGTAATTGTTCAATTTGGGGAAGAGCGGAGACAATAAACTTATAATAACTGAAATATGACACATATACTTGTGATTTCAAAGTATTTCATCGTTGGGTGGATGACCTGAGTACCCACCTCTTTCGATCTACAACCTCATATCAGTAGGTATTTGAGTGATTGACTTTTGCCCTTTGTCAAGTTTAAATCAGTGGTTCTCAAACTGTGGAGCGCGCCCCCTAGAGGGCATGATAACACTACAAGGGGGCACGATCTTATGAAAAAGTCGAAAATAAAAGTTTGTTTTAAAAAAATTATTAATGTACTGAAATGAAGCAAAAAAAAGAAAGAAAGAAATACATTTTGACATAATAAAAAATAAACTACTCATTTCTATTGACTTATACATGTATCAGTACTGCACCATGTGTTTCATAATAACAGTACTAAGTGAAGAACCAGTTTACTAATTGCTACGGCCGTGTCATCAAATTCTATACACAATTTAGCATTTAGCTTGAGAATTTGTAGGGTTCATAATTACTTCTACCTTTACGTCAAAGTATATTCATTTTGAATTCAATACATGGATATGGAGGGGGGAGCGAGGAAAATTGGGTCGCAAGTATAGAAAGTTTAAGAAACACTGGTTTAAATGCTTTAAAAATAAAAGAAAAATACTGGGGATTTTGAGAAAATAAAAATTTAAAATATTAAAATGCATTAAAATTGAGAAAAGAAGCTTCAAAGTCGGCACAAAGCACCGAAAATAAAGTTAAAATTTCGATCTTGGGTGGGCGGGACTAAACCGACCAATGGGAATGCAGCTAGGATCATGAAAAAGTAGTTGAAAATAAAACAGAAAACAGCTTTTTTAAAAGGTATTAAAAATATACTATCAAGAATAAAAATAGTAGAGCAACATTTAAATAAAAAGAGATCAGTCGGAATAATTTTCCGAGGAAAATTAAAGAGTAAAAGTAAAAATTGAAAAATGGAAGAATCTGGGGATCGAGAGAGAGAGAGAGATCCCGATGCAATGCAAAGTGAGCGAATGACTCTGACCACTAGACCACGGGGGGAGGGGCTCGTGGAAATAGATGAAATAAGCATTTAAGATGGAGGAAACGAGATTTGACAGGAGAAAAATAATTACATGAAGAGGGGGCCTGAGAGAATATTTCTATAGGTCTCTTGAAATTTGGATCAGGGATATACTTTTCAATATCCAAGATCGAGAGATTACTAAAATTATCAATATTTTGAAAGAAGTTTGTTGCAATCTTTTTAATGAACTGTCTAATTGACAGCTAATTAGATTAACTGTGTAATTGACTTGTCTAATTGAACTGCCTAATTTTACTTGTGGTCCGGAGTTCAATTTCAAAGTATTTAAAAACCGTTGAAAAACAGCGTTAATAACAGTACCACTGTTAGGAGTCGAAAGATTCTAATTTGTGTTCATTTCGACCTTGAGTTCATCATTCATAAAAGCTATTAGTGGCTCAGCTTTTGGCAAACTGAAGTTAAAGTTAAAATCACCACTCAAAATCAAGGGAAGCGAGTGATAATTTTTTAAAAGAGCAGAACCACCTTCATTATATGGTAAAAGTACAAAATGCAGGAAATCTTTAATTTTTTTAACCGTTTGATTCGAAAAAATGTATACGACCACCGAAATCAGTGTTTGTCCATTTTCAAATAAGCATTCTGCCGCACTTATGTCCCCCAATATCGTGATTAATGGATTTAGAGTCAAGCGCTCGAGTGCTTGATGGCTACTAGAGTTGAACCCCCAAGCGAGGGTAGCGAAAAAAAAAAGCCACGCAGTATCATTGGTCAAATCAAGTAGCACGCGCTTACGTCACATCCTGTTACGCACATCCGAGGCCTTTTCACGAAATCACTCCCAACAAATATTCAGCAACCGAAGGGAAAGATGTTACACATCAAAAATACCAATGAACAGGAATCGTTCAATGACATTTTTCCTCTAAGATCTCTTTCAAGAGATGATAAATAAGCTTTCTTGAACCGAGAGGAAAGATGATTGTTACGATCATCGATGGTTCAGTTAATCAGTGGTAGAATGCTTTTATATCAATCAACTTTTGCTTATCATCACAATCATTAGACTCAATTAAATTCAATAAATCATCGAAGACAAGTGTAAAATTAAATAATAAGTTTAATGGAATATGGAGTGCGTCTGCACTCGGTCACGTACAGAAGATCTCTGGTGTAAACAAAACATGTTTTTACAAGCAGCGCCCTCTATACTGAGGGGGGTTCTACCAATGATACACATCAAAAACAGTAACAGGCTTCTTTGGTGCATCGGAATCAGCATTTGCCATAAGTTCTGGTTCTTTTCGAGGGTTTCTATGTTGGTTTTCTACTACCAGGGTCTAAGGATTAGCACTATTATTCTCAGCTGCATCGCCAACAACATCATGGTCAGTAGTTTTCCTGCAACCAATTCATATTCTCTAAACACAAGAGGATTATGAGGCTCGATCCCACATTCTTTAAACCCTTTAACGGCATCTCCAACTGTAGCTGCTTTAAAGTAAGCGGTGCTTGAAAGCTCACCAATATTATTGTCTGTGATATAGTTTGTTCTGGATGAGTAACCCTAAAGTTGTCACATGCTTGGCTATAGTAGGTTTTTAATGGGCCGAGATATGACATATCAAGGGGTTGGAGAGGATGTAATGTGTGGCCAACCCTGATGATGTTTTTTTTTCTGCAATATAAGATAGGCTGCAAAGTGAAGTGATTGTCACTAATCAACAGAGCAGGAGATTCTTTGCTTGATTTCACGTCAAGATCAAAGGGATTCAAAAAAAAGAAAAAGGGGCCCTCCTTATCACTACAGTGACCTACAGTTCCTACAAGTTCAGGAAGCATTCGTTTGCTGGCAAAAATCAGAAAAGGTGGCAGGTAGAAGCCACTAGCGATATTGCAACAAATTATTGTTACATTCCTTCCTCTCTCTGCTGAAACGATTTCGGAAAATATTCTAGATCCTGTAGGACTGATAACCATGCGTAGCTTATTAGGCACAGTGGACAGACCTGACTCATCTGCATTGTAGGTTGAAGAAGGGGAATTTTTTTATACTTTTCCCGTTGCTCCCTTAAAATGTCGAAAAACTTGTCTACATTTGGTTTATTCAAGCCCATTGCTCTGACAATCGATGTTGCTTCCGGAGTTGTGTCGATTGCATCATCACGGGTCAAGATGATGAGCTCGTCATCTTGTCCCATGTTTCGGATCGTCATCTTGCCCCGGTCTGTCTGTTTAAAAATATTCGTTTTCATTGCCATGAAGGATGGTGATTAAGTGACATTTATTCATGGTAATAGGTAGTATTTAAACTAAATTACTTATAAATATTAATGAGAAATGATATATGTTATCTGTATTTGTAGCAGAGCTTATTTGCACATGCATAAACGTTATATAGTGGCAGCTCTAAACCAAAAAATCAAAGGTTCACAACTAACACAGAAATGGCTCTATACTATGGTTTAACGAACGGTCAATAGGAGAGTCACTAGTGCACGGTTGATCCTAGTGGAAAACGGAAAAATTAAGACATTCGCTATCTTGCCCCGTTCTTCATTTTCAACCTCCCATTACTGACCAGATTGGGATATTGAGCTGTTTCCCGTCTTGCTTCAATTTTTTATGGAGAGAGACAAAATGCGCGAAAAGTATCAAATTTAAAACAACAAAACAAGAAAAGCGAAAAAGCGCTATACATTGTTATTTATTATAAGTAACACCTATTAATAAAATCGATTGATTTTTCAATCATCTGAGCACTTTTTTGTGAGTTGAGGGATTTTACATTTTTAGAGATTTTTCTTTTTGAGTATATTTCTTTTTTTAACTGTTTTTTTATGTTTTAAAAACATATCTTACTATTCAAATTTTGCTTGAAAGCCACAGTAAGTAAATTTATACACTGGTGTTTGTAAAAAATGCAACACTATGAAGGAATCCTCAGAATTAAATGAACTTTGCAACAAATATCAATTATAGAATGTTACGTGAAATAGTAATGTTTCAGAGTCACCACGCATGCGGGGCGGGCACAGCGCCCTCTGAACTGATGCTGAAAGTGTATAAATAGAGGGCTGTAGTAGGACGCTAAAACTAATTAATGATTATTTGTTAGTGGTGAACGTTTAGTGAGAACTAAGTATGCCTCCACGACGAAATAAGGAGAAATTCCAACAGCTTGTGGAGTTTGGACGGGGGAGGATTGTCAGCCTTTGAGAAGGAAGATTTTCCTATCGCGCAATAGGCGCTCGTGTGCAGTGGAACAGTTCGACAGTGATGCAAGTTTGAAAGCAGTGAACCAATGAGTACCACCGAGCAACTCGAGAAACTGGCAGTGGACGACGGAAGGTGACGTCAGCCCGTGACGATCGACACCTGTTCTGCATGGCGGTGAATGACAGTACAACTTCTTCCAGGCAGTTGGCAGCACGTTGGTCTATTGCTACAGATGTACAAATGTCGACTTCGTCAATTCTTTGACATCTGCTAAACCGTGGAATACGTTCAAAGGTGCCTTTATAGAGGATCCCCTTCACGGCAAACCAACAGATTTTGAATGTCTGCTTGTGAAAGAGAATTCCATATTTCATGTATGCGCAGTAAAAGTTCGTCTTTTGAAGCTGCAGGACGCGGATGACGTGCGAGACTCCGACCAATCAAATCCCACCAATGCTCAATAGGCGACATATCCGGCGAATAAGCAGGCCAAGGCAAAGTTGCATGTGTTGGGCTATACAGAAGTCTCGAATAGTCTTTGCAACACATGGGCGTGTATTATACTGCTGAAAGATAGCTCCAGGAATGCCTTAAAGGAAGGTAATGACTTCGGTCTGTAGCACTTCACGGACGTAACTGTTACTATTGAGATTACCCTCAATTCGTAGCAAATTGGACGATCCAATTTGCTACGAAAATCGTCAACATCAACATTTTTTTCTACTCAAGTAACAGGAATACAGAGCCAGTCATTACCTAGATAATTATACAGTATATCCTGGAATATACACTCTCAATCATTTCTTTTTTGTTTGAACAACAGTACAGAGATTGCCTAGTAGTTTGATACATTGTGTATTTTGATGCGATTTTATTTCAATGTTTCCAATTCCCAGCAGATGGTTAGAAAATATTTGCACAGATTGATCATCTTGCAATTGAACTCACGTGATTATGGTCAATAAAAGTCTTCCAACGTTTCGCCATAAAAATGATTATCTTGAGCTTACGTTAATCTCGTGAGCAAAAGTAGAGCAAAGAATGACTCACAAGGTCTGTCGGAAATCACCAGACAGTAATAGGACAGCACCACCGAATATTTTCTCGTTGCCGTTTAAATCTTTCAAAGTTCTGTGTAAAGCTTCGAGTGATTGTTTATGGGCTATTCCAGATTATGATTGAACTCCTTTGCAATACCGTAGCTATCCCGCTCTTTTTTTTAATATTACACATTGTGTCAGGTTTTTCATAAATGTCTAATGACAGCTGAAATACTGAATGTACATTTGTCCACCATTTAACGAAGTGGCACCAATGCCTGAAGATGCAATTGCCAATGCAATTTTCTGTTGGTCGTATTTTCATAAGGCTACGCCTGAAAGTTTAGTATCTATAGATAATAAAAATACGGACACGGGACTCGAACGCAAAACGAATTGTCCTCATTCCGGCAATATCCAGAAAAATTAAGAAAATTTCCGAAATCTGAATGAAGATTCTCGTTCCCTATCCCTAGATGTACCTAGTGCCCACTTTTGGTGCCCCTGCTCCTGCAAGTTCTGTCCCTGAAGGAAACATTACGGTCATCCGGCTCTATCCGGCAAAGTTACGGGAGTTTCTAAATTACGATTTCAGACTCTTGTTCTCCACCTAGAAAAAACATTTGGAAAACTCTTCTCACACCCCAAGAATTTTAAGGTAAGATCCTGCCACAGTTCGCTTAAAATGATGTCGTTTGGCACTATTTGACATATTAACGGGAATTTTTCGAATTGGATTAAATAATTGGACAGGTCTTCTCAAAATACGTCAGAGACCCCCTTTTTTTCTTCCTTACGTCCGCAAGTTAGACTGATACCGCTCTCCGCGCATATTACGGTCGTCCGGCATTATTCGTTAAAGTTACCGGAACTCCTAAAATCCGATTTCAGATTCTTGCAGACACAGAAAAACACTGGGAGCGCACTTTGCACACACGCCAAGAATTTTAAGGTAAGCCCCTGCCATGATTCGCTTAAAGTGTGGTCGTCTGAGCATTTAACATAGTAATGCGAATTTCTCGAATTGGATTGAATATTCGGATTGGCCTTCTCAAAATACGTCAGGGACCCACTTTTTGCGTCCCTACATTTGCAAATTAAACTGACACCGATGTTCGTGCATATTACGGTCGTCCGGCATTATTCGGTAAAGTTAGCGGAACTCCTAAAATCCGATTTCAGATTCTCCTTCCCCACTCCGAAACACACACGGGACTGAATTTCGGTGCCCTAGCGCGTGCAAATTCAGCCGCTAGAGGGAATGGAAATTCATAAGCGTGACTCGAACACGAAGCCATTCTACCTAATTTCGGCAATATCTGATTCTGAAATCTGATTTCGGATTCTAATTTCCCATCCCTAGACGTAACCGGGGACTACTTTCGGCGCCTCTGAGCCGGCAAGTTCTTTTGAGGAAAGCTCCTGTCACGGACCGCGTAATAGACAGTCGTCCAGAATTATCCGGCAAAGTTGCGACAATTTCTGATATTAGATTCAGATGACCCATCTCAAAATAGCCCAGGGATCAAGTTTTCGTTCTCCAAGGCTTCTAAGGTAAGGCCCTGCCAGAGTGTATATAAATTACGGTCGTCTGACATTATACAGTAAAGTTGTGACAATTTCTCATATCGGGCATCAAATTCAAATTGTCCATCTCAAATTACGCGAAAGACCAAGTTTTCGCGCTCGAAGGCTTCTAATGTAAGGCCGTGCCAGTGTGTCTAAAATACCGTCGACAGGTATTTTAGACACACCCGGGTATTATTGGGATTCAATTCAAAATTGGGATTACCCGCTCCGAGATGCACAAGGCAGTAATTTTTCATGCATCTTGGTCTACAAAATCCGCTTCCGCAGGCACACATGCCTTACGACATTTTGCAAATTTTCCTGTTTCCCGGATTCTATGAATTTTCGGCAATAAAAAAATAATGACGCTAAAAATTGAGATAAAAAGCATTCTATATTTTAAGTTGGACGAGAAATGACACACAATATGCAAAATTATATTGAAATCGGTTGAGCAGTTTTGGAGTCCATCTCGGATAAACACTATGACAGGGGATTTATATAAATACACTCAGGAACATTGAAAATAGCGACCCAAGAAGAAAGCATCGGATTGAGATGAAATTTAATACACATAATGACACAAATGAGAGATTCACTTGATCTCAAAAACAAGACAATTAAACCAATACAGGATGTGCAACGACACAAATACTGGGCAACTTCAATAGCGCGTTGGACCACCTCCAGCTGCAATACATGCCGCCACACGGTTCGGCATTGAGTTGACTAGACACCTTATGTTGTCCTGAGGCAGATGGGCTCACAAATCTTGAACAGTCAACTCTAAATCACATACAGAGTGACACGGTAGCATCTGCCGTTTTAGCTGATCCTACACGTTCTTTACAGGGGACAAATCGGGGTAGCTGGCCGGCCGTGGAAGAGTCTGAAAATGACGTAGGAAGTCTTGAGCAACTCTTGCTGTATGCGGACGAGCATTATCTTGCTGGAAAATTGCCCCTGGGAGACCATTTAGGAAAGGTCCTACATGTAGTCGGAGAATATCATCAACGTAACGTTGGCCCGTTAAGATTCCACGCATCACAATTAAAGTGGACCGGCTATCATAGGCTATGGCCTTTCAGACCATTACACCAGCTGTGCGGGCAGTGTGATGTAGAACAGTGTGGGGAGAATTGTACCGCTCACCAGGGCGCCTCCACACCCGTACACGGTTATCATCTGTCCCCAAAACAAACCGGGATTCATCACTAAACACAACCTTTTGTCAATCTGGGACATTCCCCATTGATCTGGCTTGGCACTACTGTAAACGCAATTGCCGATGTTCCGGTGTTAAAGGGAGTGCACGGAAAGGGCGCTTGGATTTAAGAATTGATTCTGGAAGGTGTCTGGAAATTGTTTGGGGAACAATTTCTACGCCTACGTCTGCTCGTATCGTTGAACGAGTCACTGTGGGGTCCACAAGTGCTTGCCGCACGATCTTTCGATCCTCTGTCCTCGTGGTCTTCCTGGTCGCTCCAGACCCGGTTTTCCGCGCATGAGTACCTTCTCGTATCCACTGCTCCCAACAATTTCTAACGGCACACTCCGAACGAGCCACCTGGCCAGCAACACGGCGCGTCGACCAGCCTGCAGTTTTCATCCCGATGATCAGGCCTCTCCCAAACTCACTTAACTGTGAGAAATGTTTTCTAGCACGTTTACCTGGCATGTTTCGCTTACCAAAGTCATCCTACAATCGGCGGGTAATCGTCACGTTTATGAATCTTCGAATTTGCGCTGGATTATATATCACCCTCTTCCTGATTGTAGCGCCACCTCGGCGTGTATGAGCATGCGTATTGGCACAAAACTTGGATCATTTGCATATCACATTACGCTGTACTTATTTGCAAAGTTTCGCGATTGTACTTAGCTTCCTTCTTGGGTCGCTATTTTCAATGTTCCTGAGTGTATATAAAGATATAGCTGTCCTAAGTCACACACAGCAGTGTTTATAATACTGTAGCACACACATCCATATTTTTATATTTTATAAACTCTAATATATATTTTTAATTTCTCATATATCCTTCTTACGATCTTATGTTTGGTTCAGTTGGTTCAGTTTTGCTTATTGAATATTCATCCCTGTTTAGTAGAGAATTTTGACTCTCTATATAATTATATATTTAAGTCTCCATTTACTATTGATCTGATCGAAATAGACCTTTTATTGAAATATCTGACATTTTTCAACACTTTTGTTTTCGGATAAAAACTCTCTTATCTATTTTTAGAAAGCAGCAAGAGCTTCCTCCCTCCATCTTTGACACTCAAAAGTTGATTGGTTCGAAATAGCTTTTCTTTCGACAGGAGAGAAATTGACGTCAGTGTTTCCTTCTACTGGCTTATTAAAATAATTGGATTTCCAATTTCATGGAAATTCTGAAAGGCGCAGTATAATTTCATCTCCTTCGAGTGAGGTAGAATCAAGTTTGAATAATTTTACATTGAGAAATGACTGAACCAAGCCCTTTTTCATTAATTCAGGTAACATAATAGTCCAACAATGTAAATCTTCATGAATGAGATGAAATCGAAAGATTCCTTTATAAAAAGAAAAAAAAACGAGCGTTATTTTATTGCATTATATATATTCGGATTATCAAGTTGCTACTTCTGTAGTTGAGATACTAGATTGAGCTGTCACGATCATTCCCAATTCACTATAGCACGTTTGACCCGTCTTTCTGTAGCTGCACTTGCCATCTGGCTACAGAACTTTTCAGTGCTATTTGTGTAGTACAGACCTCTATTCTTCGAATATAAGATTTCCACAGGAAATCTTAATCACTCCTTGGTTACTCTCACGGATTACAACTTAGATATGGCACTTGATCAGCAATGGAACATGGAATTGGAACCACAATCACCCTACTCTACCTCATCCACCGAAACTGCTCCCTTACCGGGTGAGGAGCTCACCTCGATGAAGATATACATAAGGAGGCTGCAAATCATTTGCAGCGAAAAGGAAAAAACTGCCTCTTTACTAAGATTGGACCATGGACACAGCGCGAAGCTGACTCTCTCTACCAGCTCGCTTGGAATGATTTCCAGGATATTCAGAGCCACCAAGTGGTGAATGATTTTAACTCTCTTCACCAGCTCACTTGGAATGAATTCCAGGATATTCAGAGCACACTCCAACAAGCAGTGAGTGATTTTGACCCCCTGTACCAACCTCACATCAAATCTCGCCTAAAATTACCCCCTCTAGTACTCCTCCCCACTAGGAGAAGCAATCAACATAAACGTAAAGACGAGGAGGATTTTGAATTTCCTCCGTTAAGAAAATTGCAGGAAAAACTACCGTAGAGCAACCCACTGATTTAAATCCCGAAAATTAATTCTCTCTGCTCCCAAATGTCATAATTAAACAGGTCAACTGACCCCACCAATTACAAACAACACCACGCCTCCTGTCTCAGTCAATCAACAGCCAAGACAGGGCAAAAACGTTCTCCCACCTCCAATAATGCTTTAAAGTCACTAAACACTTCCGCGTTCAAATTGATTCCATCAAAAATATATCCACACTTAAGATTAAAAACTACTGGTGAATACATAAAATTATACTCTAATTAAGTAGAACAAAACAGAATCGTAGCGCAAACGCTTAAGGGCCTTGGCTACGCGAATTCTACGTCATTACTCCCAAAAACGAGGGACCAATTAAAATCGTTATAAAAGAGTTCCCAAAAAGCTCAGACCCCGATCACATTAAAGCTGACCTAGAAGAAGTAGGATTTTTACCTGAAAAGGTAACCCAACTATTCGGACGCCGAACAAAAAAAAATTACCAGTCTTTTTAGTAACACTACCCAGCTCAATAGAAAACCTAAAAATCTTTGATTTTAAAACCCTCGCTCACCTCAATATTATGGTTGATGGTTATAACGGCAAGGAAACCACACTGTGCTTCACTTGCAATAATTTTCATCCCAGCGCTGATTATTGCTTCCTCAAATCCCGCTGCCTTAAATGCGGAAAGAAGTACGTAACGAAATACTGTCCAATCAAACAAAGAACAAATTTTGCATCAACTGCCAGGTTTACTGTCATACGGCCAACTGGCACCTAAGGACACTGCTAAAACTAACAGAAACAGTTACACTAATTTATACAACAGTTTCGTTAGACCGAATTTCTCACAAATAACACAAAAAACAACAAGTGGCACCATGAAGACCTGAGACTTCTCGCCAAATCAAATTCCTCCCATTCAAACTAATACTTCGCAATTAAATTTTAATTGTAATCCAAATTTTAACCTCAACATCCCCAACGGGAATAATAATGATATTAAGTCCCTACTTGGAGTAACTGTACAATGCTTAATTCAGTTACTAAATGCAATGAATACCGCCCACACTCTAGCTAATAACTTCGATCAAGTAAATTCCGCTCAAGTGGATGCAAATCAAATGTACAGCCTAATAGAGGCATCCTGCAACAAAAATAATGATCAATAAGTTCCTAATCGGCCCCGGGTTGTGTTCTTGGAACGCAAACGGCTTATTAGGAAAAATTGTAGAATTAAAAATTTTCCTTGAAAAGCACTCCCCAGACGTAATTTTAATTCAAGAAATACATTTGATACCATCACACAACATTAACATAGATAATTACACTTGTTATAGAAATGACAGACCTACAAACCTTCGGGGGAACTCTAATTCTTGTCAAAAATTCCATTAATCACTACTCGCTCCCCACCCCTCCCCTTCAAGCAATTGAAGCTACTATTGTTCCCATCTTGATCACTATCCTATCTCAATAGTAAGTATTTATACTCGGATGAGTTGACTTTTACTATCGACATTGAAAATCTAATTCAAACCAGCAGTAACTGCGTTTTATTCGGCGATTTTGATGCCACACGCACTGCTTGGAATTGCAAAACTAACTCCTCTAGAGGCGTTCGTCTCATTAACTTTTCTAACATGCTAAATTTGTACATAGTCTACCCGGACTCTCCCACGAGGTACGGACTCCATTCCTCTAATACTTTAGACTTCGCTATTATTAGAAATTTCTATTACCCCTTCACTATATATTCTCTTCATGATCTGTCTTCTCACCACAACCCTGTTCTTCTTAACTTCACACTTAAACTTAATAAAGATATCACTAATCCCAGAGCCATTCATACAAACTGGCAACTTTTTTCCAAATATCTCAATAGTAATTTATAGATACTAAATATCAACTCCAAGGCCAATATAGATAAAAAAATTTCAGAGTTCGCCGATACGGTACGCGCCGCCCATAGCCACGCCTCCCGACCACTAGAAACGCAGCACAAGAGCTACACCGTACATTCACAAACTCATAAAACAGAAAAACCAATATAGAAATTTACACCACAGAACTCTTGATCCACATTTCAAAACACTTTACAATAAAGCACAACGCAACGTTAAAAAAGAACTACGTAACTACAGTAATGAAAACTGGACGACCAGATTAAAAGCACTCAGCACACAAGACAACAGTCTATGCGCGGTGCAAAAATTTCTTAAAAATAAACGCTCGGACATTCCTGCTTTAAATTGCTCAACCGGCAGGGCTGTTACAGGCGACCAAAAAGCTAATATCCTTGCTGATTCTATTCTAACTAACTTTACTGAAAATACTAAACCCAATGATAACTATGACGATGAAGATGAATTAATCAATAACACACTGTTAACATTTTCTTCTCCATTCCCCTCACCACAATTGAAACTGCTTACCCTTCTAAAACTATTTCTTACATTAAAAAATCCAATCCTAAAAAAGCTCCAGGAAAGGATGGCATCAGTAATCGGATGACCAAAAATTTTCCAGTAAAAGCCGTACTAATACTTACCATTCTAATTAACAAAATTCTTAATTTTAAACACTTCCCAACCTCATGGAAAAAAGCTATTATATCTTTCCCATTCTAAAACCTGGTAAAAGCTCTAAGCTTCCCGTTAGTTACAGACCTATTTCCTATTACGGAATCCACCATTCTAACCAGATTAAAAATTTTTATTAATAACAATATAATTAATCCTAATCAATATGGATTCACGAATAAACTCTCAACTCTTCACCCACTAATTAAATTAACCGAGACTATTTCTGAAGGCTTTCAGAAGAAAAAAAAGCACCGGCGTGGTTTACCTGGATATCCAGAAAGCTTTCGACCGCATGCGGCTTGCAGGACTAACATATAAACTAATTTCTTACAATCTACCCCCACCTCTCATTCACCTTCTTCACTCTTATGTAACGAATCGCTCCTTCCAAGTTAGAGTCAAGGATACTCTATCCAATGCTAAAAAAAAACTGTGGTGTATCCCAGGGAATTCTTCTTGGTCCCCTGCTCTTTAACCTTTATACAAACGATATTCCTAACTATTCTTTAACTAATCTCAATATGTACGAGGACGATACAGCTGTGCACACAACTTACAAAAGAATCACTTCAATTACACACATTCGCTCTCAACAAGCACCTCAAATTACTTGAAACTTATGATCGCTGGAAAATCAGCATTAATGTTGATGTGTGTGTGTGAATCCGCCGCCGTACTCTTCACTAAAAAACGCAAAATCCCACCAACAACAACCATGTACAACACTACAATTCCCTGGTCTCAAAGTACAAAATACCTCGGTATTATTTTCGATAAAAACCTCACTTGGAGATCACACATTTTACACACGCGAGCAAAATTCCGGAAAATAATGTTTAAATTATTCCCCCTAATTGGCCGGAATTCTGAATTATCTAGAGATAATAAAGTGCTCCTCTTCACAGCCGTTATGCGTTCAATACTAGCTTACGCTTGTCCAGTGTGGGGATACGCAGCTAAAATTAATCTTAATACTTTAGATACTCTTCAAAATTCAGCCATCTGGATGATCGCAAAAGCTAAAAGATATATGAGAAATAACGACATCCGGGAAGCAATTAAAATCAAAAGTTTTAAATCTCACATACAAAAGATTGCTAGAAATTTCTTGAACTCATTTCCAAACACGAATAATGTCAATATGATTAATATTCTTAAATATAATCCCAATGATCTTACTAAAAGGCCGAGAAGAATTCTTCGCGACTCCATCATAACATTAATTTTAAGTGCAATGTTTTTGCACACCCATTGCTAAAAATTTAACTTAATATTTTCTCTTTTTCATTTATCTCTGCCGTATTCCTCACTTCTGGACTTGCCCCACCTCTTTTAGCCTTAAATTTCTTTCTTAGAGATTTGAGCAGCCAATGAGAGTCATTTTGATCACCTGCCAAGATTCAGTCAGAGAGCGAACACTCAGCTCTCACCCATGCGACCAAAAATCACCAAGATCATGGAACTTTTCAGAACGATTGGCTCGACCAATCAGAAGCTTTCTACTCCCCAGCATGAAAATTTTATGGTCGCTCCACATTTACTTTCCAGATATGGGATGGAGGCTCGCTTCGCGAGCCATACGCCTAGTTATAGCACCGTAGGCACCGTTATTTTATTATATTTTACCTAAAGCTTAAAGCAACTTTATAAGCAAAATTTTCAAATCGATCGGAACTCATTGCTATTAGTGGTGCTCTCTCGATCATGCTCTCAACTCTTATAAGAACAGTATCTAGATCCTGACAGAAGCAGAAGCTCCATCCATTTGAAAAATTGGCCAAAAATTATGGACAGTACCGGTCTAGATATTTTATCTAAATTAGTTAGGCTTGGTCAGAGGAAACAAGTATGTCTCCAGTTGATTCCATCACATGTGGGTGTGCCTGGGAACGAAGCTGCTGATGAGCTGGCTGGTAGGGAATGTGATCTCCCTAATCCCAGTTCCACTGTCTTAACCCATAAGGAAATTCATTCCTTCCAAAGAAATAAAATGAATTTGACTTGGCGAAACCCTCCTGCTCCCCACTGGTACGCAGCTCAGAGTCCTGGTCTATCTATACAGTGCAGGAGTTCCAGGGCTCATCAGACGGCCTTGGCGCGCCTTAGAAGTGGTCACCTGCGTAGTATGACTTTTGTGCAGGGGGTAAAGTCTTTCTTTACCTGTCCCTGCTGTCTCTTTGCTTCTCCTGCTCATCTTCTGGACTGCTGGGGCATTTCCCTGCGAAAGTAGTATGAAGAGCAAGACCTGGTGAGTGAGACTATTACGCGGAAAGGTCAAATGGACTTGGTGTAGGCTTTCCTGCTCCAAGGGGATTGGAAACAACAACAATAACAAGCAAAATTTTATTACTCTTTGTATGGGTTCTTTTCAATGTATGGAATGATTGTAAGAAATAACAATTTCGGTGGTTTTTTTTTTCATTTGGATTGAATGAGAGAAGAGTTCTAATACTCCATCTATAAGAACTCAAGAATTTGGGCTCGAGGGCTACATTGTGGTAACACGGAGGGAGTTAGTTTACTTTGTATCTCAGAAAGTTATAAATACTATTATGTATAAAAATCATATATATATATATATATATATATATATATATATATATATATATATATATATATAGTATATATATATATATACTATATATATATAGTATATATATATAGTATATATATATATATATATATATAGTATATATATATATAGTATATATATATATATCTATAGTATATATATATAGTATATATATATCTATAGTATATATATATAGTATATATATATAGTGATTAAAAAAACACACAGCTTTATTCAATTGATTTGCTGTGCTCATTTCAAATCTTCTGTAGCTGCATGCACGTTGAATTTTAGAATCAGTGGGATGAGACATTTGGCCCTACCACACTTTTTTTTAAAATTAGGTTTAAAAAAACTGTTTCACTATCATATTTTGAAATTCTTATCACAGTCTACAAGTTAATTTCAGCCAGCTTGCATCTATTGGGTTGTACGGAAAGTAATTTCGTTTTTTTGTGTGGAAATGAAAAACAGTTTTCGTATAATAAACAAATACTTTATTAAATTATATATTGGCCGTTCTGGCCCAACACCTTTTGCCATCTTTCTGGTAGTAGCATAATTCCCCGCTCATAAATTTTTTGGTCTTTGCTGGCAAAAAAACTGATCGAGGTGGTTTTTGACCTCCTCATTTGAGGTGAAGGTTTTACCATCTAAAAAATTCTGGAGTGACTGGAACAAATAATAATCTGATGGTGCCAGGTCTGGAGAATATGATGGGTGTGGCATTGTATCCCATTCAAGCTGTAAAAGCTTTTGGCGAGTGACCAAACTTGTGTGAGATCTCGCGTTGTCTTGGTGAAACACTACACCTTTCCTGTTGATTAGTTCTGACCTTTTCTGTTGAAGTGTATCATTCAGTTTGTCCAGCTGATGACAGTAGACTTCCGAATTAATCGTTGTGTTATCCGGTAAAAGCTAAAAAAAGAACGATTCCTTTAAAACCCCACCAAAGAGACAGCATCACCTTTTTTTGGTGAATATCGGCTTTAGGAAATGGTTTGAGCCGGTTTATCTTTTTTGCTCCATGACCTTTTTCGTCCCCAGTGATGATGCGCTTCAAAAACGGATCATTTTCGTGACGTTTGAGAAGAGAATCACAGACGTCAATGCGGCGACACAGATTTCTCTCAGTGAGAACATGGGGAACCCATACATCGAGCTTCGAGGATAACCCCAGGCCTTTCAAGTGGTCATAAACTGTTGAATTTGATAAATTTGACCTCAATCCGAACTCACGTGTTGTTATTCGCCGGTTCGCATCAACTAATGCCTTTATCGCGTCTTTATCAGCTTCAACCGGCCTTCCCGAACGTGGTGCATCTTCGACATCAAAATTGCCGGATTGAAATTTAGCGAACCAGTCCTGGCACTGGCGTACTGTCAACACACCTTCTCCATACACATCGGTCAATTTCTTTCTGGCTTGAACAGCATTTTTACCCTTTCTGTAGTAAAACAGTAAGATATGTCGAAAATGCTGCTTATCGCTCTCCATATTTAAAAGGGCACCAACCAAAAACTACTGCGTAGAATTAATTGGAATTTTTCACACACAAGTCTTGCTATATGAGCTCTCAAAGCATATAAAAATTATACGGCTTTAATGTGAAGTTGGGTGCCAAAAAATACAATTAAATCCTCTGTCGGGAAAAAACGAAATTACTTTCCGAACAACCCAATAGATTTACTCTTGTTGATCTTTATGCAAGAAAAGTTTCGCTCACAAATGGATGGCGACTAAAATATAAAGAACGATTTCCATGCCAATTTCTTTATACATGGAAATTTTTCAGATGATAAAGATTTGTAAAAGTAAATTAATGCCGTATCATTGTGATCTGACTGTAAGTCAATATGTTCAATTTGCAGCTCCTCGGGTGCTGCATCAATATCAGCAAGTAATGGGATTATAGAGAAAATTGAATTTAAGGTCAATTTTCTAAAAATCCTGAAATCTTGTGATATTCTCCTCCAAACTCTCTGCAAAGGATCTCTAACTTTATGAGAAACACTTTCAGTCTTATAAAGGAATTCTGTTTTCGTAATAGTGGAAAAAACGAGACCAATCTTGACTCTTGCTCGAAAAATAAAACTCGGTTCCAATCGGATTTTCTGTCTTGGCTGGTCGCAAAAAAACACTTGCTATTTGCCCACCCTTGCTTAAACTGAATTAAAATTTTAAATGGGTGAGTGAGTGAGTGTAGGATTTTATGGCGCAAGAGCCAATTTTGGCTATACTGCCCCAAACATTTGTTAAAAAAACTTAAAAAATGTTTTATAAAATATGTAAAAATAATGACATTACAGTTTTAAAAAGTTAAAATTTCAAATCACACAAAACCGTTATCAAGTAATTAAAGAAAATAAAATTTGGTGGAAAGTTACCCCACCAAGTCAGACCATATCTTAAAATAAAAACATTGAAAAAGACGAATGGAACATGCAAATTTTAAACAAAGTTAGGCAATACATAGTATAAAAAATTAGCTTCTACTTTTCCTGAATCGGGTGGGAGTTAACGCGCGCATATATTCGTTAGGATTGTTTATAAAACATTCTTTCATGGCAAATTTATCCTCAGGATTTGGTTCTAGTTCCTCCGCCTCCACATCATACATAATCATATCCTCGTCATCTGTTATATATTCTGTAGGTTCTGACTTTCTGGGTTTATGTAAAGCCATTTTTATTTCTATTTCTGGTTTTTGTGCTTTTGTGCGTTTTCTTCGATTTTTTGAATTCTGTTTTACATTCTGTGGGGCTTTAGATGTATTAGAAAGCTCACTATTGGGTGTAGTAGTTGCAGACTCTGATAAGGGAACTGATGGCTGAAGTGCGGTAAACTTATTAGAAGATGTAGGAGCTGGGCATGTTTCCGTTGATAAGGATGAGGTCGAGGTATTTAGGCTATTGTCAGGGGCAGCAGCAGAAGCAGAAATGGGTTCAGGTACCGAGATTAAATTTGTGTAATTGGTTTCATTGAGAGAGAGAGAGAAGCGGAAGGCAAGAGGTTTGCCTGAGTGGTAGAAGACGATATGGAAACTGAAGGAATTGAAGGAGATGCCTTTCTCTGAGGTACGGATGATAGAGGTCGAAGTCATTGTAAAGGTGGGCACTTGATTTTAGTAATATTTTCATCTGTTTGTGTTGTACTGGTAGCAATTGAGAGTTTGGTAACTTGGGCGTAAGTTTGGGATAACAGCCGAGCAATTAATTTTCGGGCTTCAAGGTATGATATATTTCTATTGGTTTTAATGGTTTGAATTTACTTTTCACTTTTCCATTTAGGACAAAGTTTTGAGTCTGAGGAATGAGACTGTGAACAATTGACGCATTTCTGCTCCAGACTGCAATCTGTGGAAGTATGTCCAACAGATGCACATCTAGAGCACGTCAATTGCCCACGGCAGGAAGTTTGTAAGTTTCCGAACCTCTGGCATTTGAATTAGAGCAGAGGGTTCGGTATATAGGGACGGATCTTACAGTTCAAGTAACCTGCTTTTATTGTAGACGGAAGTTTAGGCTATTGAATGTTAGTATTAAATGTTTTGTAGGAATAATTGTGTTATCTTTTTTATCGTAATTCTGACCTGAATCACACCCTGATCATTGAACCCATCAAGGATTTCCGCTTCAGGAGTGCTCAACAAGTCAGGTTCAGAAATGACACCGCGAGAAGTATTAAGTAATTTGTGAGAATTTATTGTTAATGGAGAATCAAGAAAAGATGTGGCAAGAAAAATCGACTTCGCTTGGAGAGCAGAGCTTGTTTCGATTAATAAATCTCCGGATATTTAACGTTTTACTGACTTAGGTTCTCCACCTATTCCAATTAGTGCTTTGTGAATAGCAAATGGCCACTTTTTACTCATTTCATTATTTGGCAGGGATAACATTAAAAATCGTGTATTTCTAGAAATATCGTTGATGTGTAGGTTGGGTAAAATAAGGCCTTTACCCGGGCACAGCAGCATTGGATCCATAAGTACGCGCAAACATTTTCGTTCTGGCGTGCCTCCACCCACCACGGAGTCCAACAAGGGAGGCAGTGTCATCTGGCAAAAACCAGGCACGGCGCTTACCTGGAGTACACCCACAATATAATGCTACAGCATCAGGGCGAGGATCCAACGGGTAAACCCGACACCTCTTATCTGCAGCAATAACCCTACAGCAGTGTCTCTTCGGGGACACCGAAGAGAGGTACCGATTGACAGGAGCGGGCTCACTCCTGCCACCCGTCTACAGTGAAGCGTAGGCCAAAGAGAACGCAGAGCTATCCCTAGGCCACCAATCTCCTCTATACGGGAGAAGTGTGGGCAAAGGGAACGCAAAGGATCCCGAGAACACCATTTTCCTCCTTACGGGACGCCGCACACGGCAAACATGCGGGTTGACAAACCAACGATGTTAGTCGAAAAAAAGTAAAGCAAAATAATCAAAATATTGAAAGAAATATACGAAAAAAAAAGAAACTAAATTAACGCAATACAAAATGTAAACCAAAATATGTTAGTAAAAAAATTGCAAGTTTTTTTATTAGAAAAAACTGAATTTGAACTATGTTCATTTTGTCTTATAGGTCTGTAGTCTAGACGTGAAAAGAAGAAAAGGAGAAATTGGATGACGAGAAAGAGGGTAGAAAATAGAGAAGGATCACTAGGGGTACCCTGGGTTCGTGAAGCCCGTGTTTACCAAAGATAGTAAACCCCTTGGGAAAAGGAAAAGATCACTAGGGTACCTCGGAATTGTGACACCCGTACTCACCTGAAGAAGGTGAGTCCCCCCCTGAGGGGAAATTTTAAATGGGACTAAGATTAGTAAGATTAGAATGGTTTTAGTAAGATTAGAATTTTAGTTAACTAATATCTTTTATACACTGTATTTTCGCCAAATGTAATAAATAAAAATAGACGAAGTCACAATCTATAGAAAGGAGTTTCTTCGAGTTGTAATAAGAAACATCACAACAATGTGTAAAATGATATTTAATTAGTTAAAAATTTATTGTTATGACATTTTACATTGTTCTTATTGGGTCATTTAGTAGGATTTCCTTCCGTTCTATCGTTTAAACTTGTCCTAGTAACTCATTTCAGCCTTTCGATTATGAATTGAAGTAAGGTACGTCTTTTGTATACAAAATTCCTTTCCAAAGCAATTGTGAAAATGGCTTGAATTAATGTGGTGTCTTCGAGGTATATGATGAAAGGTAATCGAGATGAAATTAAGAAAATTTTCCATTGGCATCTTTTACTTGTTTTTTCCTCAAGTAGAGCATTGTGAATCTCAAATTCAAAGATCCGTTCACGAGAGAGCCTAATATAGATTCCTTGCAAGTTAACGAAAAAATACTACTAGTTCAATGTTACATTTGTGACCGTTGTTACGGTAGTCAACTCGTGATCGGATTTCTAAAATAGTAGAGCATGTAGTAAAAGAATAATTCACGTGAAAATATTTATTTTACCTTATCCTTTTGAATGGTTGGGGGATTGGTTTTCAATTCATGTTGCCTGACACACCACTAGGCTGTCAGAGAAGAATCCTCATGAAATCAAAATCTCTTCTAAGAAATGAACACTTTCGCCTAACCACACAAATGCCACCCTCGCTTTCCACACCAGAATCAAGCACAGAGAAAACTGTTAGACGATGACTTTCTTAAACTTAGCAAATTAAATTTCTATTTTGAGATAATCGAAAAAATAGAATAATAGAGTAAGTTATTTGCTTGGATTTTCGGAATCAATAACAAATTTTTTGTTTTCACGAAAGCATTTTTTTATGATTCAATCCCACTTTTGTTTCCAGTGATTCATTTTATTTTTGTTATTTCAATGAACGGTATTGAAAAGAAGTATCGCATTTTAGGACTGTTAATTTTCATTTGGATGTTTCAAATATCTTCTCTTTTTCAAAACAAAATAAAAAAATCCTCTTTTAATATAATAGATGGATTTAATTATTTTTTTAGCAAAATGGTTTTTCTAATACCATGAGGTAAAAAAAATAAGATATTTCAATACGTTATGAACCTTTTCCTATTCTTTAAAAATAACCCAATTCAACATTTAATTGACATTGAGAAATGAACAAGATTTCAAGAGCCTGAGTAAAATACAGTTTTCCATTGAAATAATTCAGCTGATGGATTCCTAACCGCCGTGACAGCTTAGGATGAATGACTCCAATTTTCGTTCCTCCTGTTAGCTCAATGAACGACCTTTGCGGAATGAATAGCGTTTGGATACCTTAGTTGCGTCAACTAAGCTTTGTTTCCATGGCTACCATCATGCATCGTTCACAACAAAATATTCAAGCGCGAAGAGTCAATCAGAAAACTCATAAACGTAGCTCATAGAACAATGAAGAGTATCAAAAATGTTGGACTGGGATCCAGAAGAAAACACATTCAATAATTTGAAATAGTTTAGGACTCATCCGGATTTATTTTGAGGTAAATACCCGTTTCATTCCCTCAAATTTTGGGAAAAAATGTCCTTTATGTTTCTTTTTGCCTTGTTTTATATTGCTAAATGTTTATATATACATACTGCTGTTCCTAAAGATTTTCTAGTAAATATTAACATTTCAGCTGTCAAATTTTTAAACATATCATGATTTGTTAGTACTGAATAATTACATTTTCGCAGTGAACAGCATAAACGGGGATCAAGATATACGAAATTTAATATTTCGTTTACTTTTTTGAACTTAATTTTCAAAAACTCTTTGAATTACTCTCTTTTCTCCTAAAGTTTTTTTTAAGAAGGAATTTTCTCAAATGAAATGAAAGCGGTATCTTTTAAAAGATTTTGATGATAAAATTAACATTTTCTGGCATAGTAAACAAACAATAAAATTATTCAGTTGTGAGAATATTCAAATCTCAAAAATATAAATTATGGTCTGTAATGTATGCATACAAAAAATAAATGTGCATGATTTTTTAAAAGAAATCTGAATTCATGAAAAATAGAATAAAAAAGATTTCCTTTCGGTTTGAAAATTAATACAAGCTGAAAGTTGAGAATTAGACTTGTAATTAAAAAATATACTTTTTGATTGTTTTTCTACGAGTAGGATATTTGTCAGTTATTTTAAACGCGCTTTTTTAAGAAGGTAACTCATTTATAGACCTAAGAGTTTCAAATTTTGAAATGAAATTTTTAAATATACACCCTACTCGTCTTTGCTCGCATATAATTTCGAAATAGCAGTGCAAGATCTAGCCATGTTTTTTTCCTAACTCACAGTTAATTTACTCTAAAGGCTGATTGTTCAGCAACGGGATGAGGAGGAAATTCCCCAACAATTACTTTAATTTTTCAGGCCTGAAACTTGAAACAGGTTCGTTATTATTATTATTGTTTAAACATTGATTCAAAAGAAGAACGTATCCAAAAATTCTAATAAGATCTGTTTAGCTAAGTACCAAGAATTGTATACAAAACTTGGAATATATTCAATCAATGAACAATGGATTTTTTGATAAAAAAGTCGAAATCTTCTCTCTGCATATTACCAGACGAAACTTTAATGGATTCAAGCCAATTGTTTCTGACATTTTTAATTCAATTTTTTCAGCCTTTTTCAGCAGTCTGTGTATATATCCTTAATTTTTTATTTTAGCTTATTAACTAATGCATATGTAAATTTAATATTAATATTAAACATATAATATTGTCATATATATGTGTATGTGCATGAGAATGTAAACTTAGGCATTTTTAGCACTTTTTATACGACTTTCTGAATGAAATAATGATCCTTATTTCATCTTCCATACCTTTTCAATAACTTTCCACTTTTGATTATATAATCCAGTGCTTCTCAAACTTTCAATACTGGCGCCCCCTTATCAATCACAATTTTTATCGCGCCCCCTTATACATTAATAATGTACTGAATGCAATAATAATGCACTTTTTTTTACGCTAAAGCAATAATCTTAATTATAAACCGTACAAATTCATGACATAAGTATTAAATTTTGTATATGTTGCTTTTAAGCAAAAAAAATAATAAGTAATAGGATAATTATTACGTTATTTTTCCTTTCTCTAATTTTTAAATTGGAACATATTGCAAAATGCGGTGGCTGCTTAGAAGACAAAATGGAGATATCAGCTTTTTTTTAGAAATAACTCATTGGGTCAATTTCTAATCATAAGCATTCCTTTGAAAAATTTGCTCTGTAAGACAAGCCCATGGAAGTCGCTAATACTTATTAAACTTGTTCATAATTTAGCATTAATTAATTAGTTATAAAATACTCTGTGCAGCACTGATACATTAAAAGTATACCGGCTGAAGTACCCGCTATTTGAACGAGTTCATTTATAAGAAAATAAAACATTATTGATATAATCGCTGAATTTTAAGGAGAGTAAAGCCAAGTGCGCAACAATGCTTACAAAAATGTAAAATGATTTTTTTAAATGATTGCTCAAATTATAATTAGTTTCAAGCGAATTGTAATTTTAAGCCTCACAGAAATAGCATTTAGAATTGATGTTGAATAATGAACAATAATATAAAATTCCGATGAGAAATAATTGTATTTTTTTTAATATTTAAAGTGATAAGACTTCAACATGTTTTAAACCTGGAGCAGGCACGCACTCGATACTAATGGTCGAGTGGGGTTATTGAGCCACCCCAATTTTTTATAATTATTTTTTAAAGTACACAATAAAAATCGTAATTACAGTGAATAATTTACTTAAGAGAAAATATACTCACCTACTTTCAAGAACACAGAAAATATTTCGCAAAATAAGTTATCCCACCGGGAACTCAGTCAAAACAAGTACCTTAAGATTGTAAAAAAAAACGTTTGTTACTCCCAAAAAAGGGGAGATATGTGACAAATATATTTTAGTTCACACGTTAAGACTGTCAAACAGGAGGATAGTGTCAGAGCCATTGGTAACAATTAAACAGTTTTGCCAGAATTACCGATTTCGTGCATTCTGTGCTCGGCGTGACAGCTCCGGAATAAAAGTGTATTTATTACAATATGGATGTTCAAAAAAATTATGTATAACGTTTTTCATTATGCTTTTATATGTTTGGGAATAACTCATAGAAATAAATCTTGGCAAAGTAATCCTTCAAAAAGCTCTCTGTGCTTTTCAAAAATCATAAAAATATTTTACAAGGAAAAAATCGCAGCAGAAATAGTTTATTTGCAACTGCCTAAATGAAAAACAAATACATAAGAGCAGGGACGTAACTAACCGTACAAGTAAGTTCGAAGGTCAAAACCGCAGCAACTACATTCTACTGCCTACAGCTGATGACAATAATATAACAGTGATGAATTGTTTATCTTCCTAAAATTTTTTTTTCGATTATGGGTCTGGGTTTTGTTTTTTCTCATTTTGGTTTGAAAAGAAACCGTAATAGAAGTAGAAGCTTTAATTTTTTTATGACGTAATATCGCAGATATATAAATTATATCAGTGTAAATGTGTATTTTTTTATCATGTCAGAAAGTATTCTGTTTTACTTCATTCCAGTAAATAAATTTTTTTTAATCTTTTATTTTCGATACGCTCGCGCCCTCCTTGTACGTTTATCGCGCCCCCCAGGGGGGCGCGCCCCACAGTTTGCGAAACACTGATATAATCCAATTCTGTCCAGTGACTTAAGCGGTTTTTTGAAGAACCGCAGAAGAAAAAGTAAATCTTTACGAAACAAAATCTTTCGAATAACCAATTGAAGTTAACAATTGAATCTTTTATAGATACTGTACGCAAATGGATCATCAAATTATATTCGATCAGAAAAGAACATTTGCATTGCATTTCTGATCCTTAGTGCTAATAAAAAGTATTGTATTAGACTGATGTAACAGAGATATGCTTAAAGGAAAAACTAAAAGGACGCTATTTAGAGCTGTTTTATGGATTCTTGTCATGGAACCAATTTGAGAAAAGTGAACCGTTATACACTGCGAGAGCAATGGCCTTTGGGATGTGAACGAGTATTTCGACTATCTAGACCAGTGATTCCCAAAATGGTCTATATTGACCCCCAGGGGTCGATGACGACTCACAAGGGGTCTACGGCAGGGAAAAATAAATTGGGGGTCCACGAAGGGTAAATAGGGGTCTACGAGAGCATCTTCAGGAATTTTTTTTTTGTATTTACATGGACATTGAAATATTTCTGATTTACGTGTTTACAATTTTTTTTGCAACTTTCTCCCATTCCTAGAGTGGGGTCGTAATAGACATCCCTAACGCTCACAGGATGTCCGGTGTCATATAACTAACTAAAAAGGGACGGGAGAGCTTCTGAAAGCAGGGACCCACACAGTAGATGTTTTACTTTATTTCTAAGGGTTACTTTAAGACAAACGGTTGTGATTTCTAGAATCAAAAGACTTATTTCAGTTGGCCAATTTCTTTGAAAATAAGCACACAATTCCATGTTTTACATTTTACGCGCTTGAAATAACCACAGGTAATTATGTTTTTAATTATTTTTTATTTTTTAATAATCTTTAATATTTGTATTTTTTAAGATTTCAAAGATAAATTTGTGTTTCTCTTTAAATAAATCAAATAAATACGGGCTAAAGCTGACACAATACATAGGCTTTCAAAAAAAATCTGTGCAACTAATTATTTTCAATAAATTTCTGTAAGTACAAAATTCGATTATTTCAAACATGAGATGATTAAACTTTTTCAATTAAGAATTTTGATTTTACATAGCTTCAAAATTTAAAAAAAAATACTTGTGACTAAGGTACTTACTTATATATATTTTATGTAAGGCCTGATGCAGTTTGAATTTCTAATTAAATTACATTTCTTAGTGTTAAAGGACAAAATATGTAATGTCTGATCTGGTGGTTGTCCTTCATTAGGCTGGTTAGGTTAAATTTCCTGCACTAGGACATATTGTGTCAAACACTAAGTCCCTTATTGGGGGGTACTACTGTATTTTTACCATAATACGATAAGTGTGAAGGAATGTCTTATTGTATTTGTTTTTATGAAAAAAATCAAAATAAATTCAAATAAATGAATAGCGACGATACTGAGTTAAATGAAAACTAGGCTATTTTATTGTCAATGAACTTATTTTGCATATATGCATCCAGTAGCGCACAGGAATTTTTCAAGGGGGTCCGGGGTCGAAAGTTCACCATTCTTGTATCATGCTCCTTTTGATTTTGTCGATTTTCGGGAACAAAACACAGTAAAAAACTAATTATTGAATAAATAATTAGCATTAATTAATAAAATTAATCTTTAATAACAAATACTTAATTAAATTTTACGTACTATATACATAGAATTATAATCAATCGGAAAAAAAATCAAGGGCTTTGGGGAGGTGTCCGGATCCCCTCCCCCTTGTGTGCGCCACTGTATGTATCCAGTTATACTTAGTAGTATATGGATTGTAAAATCTTTTCTTTGGATTTAATTGAAATAATAATGTTGACACGCGAATCCTTTCTTGTAAGAGAACTTTCACTTTTGGAACGAAACGTTGTACAGTCATCATTACTGTTTTCAGTATTAAAAAAAAATTGCAGTTCCTTTGTCTGTTGCCTATAGTAAATTTCGGTTTTTTTTTCCACCTGAATCATCAAATGTGAAATCAATATGAAATAAATATTTGCAGATTTTTCTTCTCATTTAAATACATCAAGAGAAAAACCTTGTAATCATATTGTTATTATTAGTACATTTTTGAAAGTCATTGTGTTATCGTTGATTAAATTATCCGAAAAGCATTTTTTTTAAATTCTTTCTGAATATTCAAAGCTTGAAGATCAGTGTAATTAATATGTCATTTCAATGTTTTCTTTTTTTTACGTTAAAGAGAGATAAATTTAATAATATTATTTTGTTATTGTTTCTAGTATATTTTTTAATGATTGCATGTGTTATAATTAATTTCGATTTAAGTATTAAAAATATTTCAAAATGACAAAATATTTTTTTAGGAAGCTAAAAAACAGGACTCTATTGGACTGAGAAATATAATACATTTATTATTATTATTTAAGAATCGCAGTCTACTTTTTGAATATTTTTTTATTAGTGTTAGTTTTTTTAAGATTGATTACTATGGTCATTAATTTCTAGGGTTATATTAATGAGATTTAAAAAAGTATTTTTTCTTTGTGGGAGATGTAGAAGTAAAACATCTTTTTTAAATTCAAATTTATGTAATTTCATGCAATTTTTTGTGCGCGCTGTATACATATTTATATGTGGGTTTGTTGAAAAAAAAAGTTAAATGTTATATTCTCAGACGGCATAATTTTTGTTTGAAAAATCTACTTTGTTAGAATGTATTGCCATGTTATTACCATTTCCAAATATATTAAGTATATATGTAAATACAGTGTTTCAATGAAAGTAAAAAATATGGGCTTCTTATTCTTTGTTTTAAATTTACGATAGGATTTTGAAAAGTCTCATCAATATATATATATAATATTGTCATGCTGTCTTTCTGTTAGCGCGAACTATTCAGATTTTGTACGCGTGTATCTATGTGTGAGTGTGTGTGAACAATTTATCTTTTTTAATATTTTTTTATTTTGAAAGGAGGGGTGGCATTATGCCTTTTTGTCCCAGGTAGCAAAATTTCTCGAGTCGACCCTGTTATATGTTTAAATGTAAAATAAAGTTATACAGAATATTTTTTTTTGCCATGTCTAGTTTAAATAACTAAATTTTTACACAGGAAACTAATTCTAAACATGGCCGGATCTAAAAAGAAATGTAGACTGCACAGTGTTGATTATTTGAAGTTTGGTTTTATTGAGTCCGTTTCTGACAAAAGATTGCCTGTGTGTCTTTTATGTAACAGAGTCTTAAGTAATGACGCTATGAAACCATCTAAGTTGGAGGATCATTTGAGAAGATGTCACCCTGATAAAAGTAGTAAAGATTTGAAGTACTTTCAAATACTCAAAGTAAAACTTCAGAATCGATCCACGATGGACATAATGTTTGCTTCGACTTTACAAAGAGACGATAATGGTTTGCAGACATCTCATAATATTTCGCTACTTATAGCAAAATCAGGAAAATCGCACACAATTGGAGAAGAGTTGATTTTGCCAGCCCATGAGGAGGTTTTAAAAACTGTTATACCTAAATCAGCATCCGATATAATTAGAAGAATTCCCTTAAGCAACAACACTGTTCAAAGACGTATTGATGAAATGAGTCAAGATGTTGAAAGTTTTTTGTGTGATTATTTGCAAACGACGCATTTCTCTCTTCAGCTGGACGAGTCAACCTTACCTGGAAATGAATCATTATTGGCTTATATTCGCTTTACTATGGATCAGGAGCACCACGAAGAAATGCTCTTTGCAAGAACTTTGACAACCGACACTAAAGGCGAATCCATATTTAACGTTTTGAAGGAATTTTTAATTGCTTTTCCATCCTCGTACCTTGTTAAAAGAGGTTTCAGCGCGGTGGCCAATCTCCTAACAAAAAAACAAATAGACTGGGCATTACTAATCGAGGAGATTTAAGGCTGAATCTCACTAAATTGATGCCAAATGTTCAAAAATTGTTATTACAGCATCAGGTTCATCCATCCCATTAAAAGCATTTATTTTTTGCTGAGTTATTTTTTTGTAACAAATTGATTTTAAATTTAAATTTAAATTTAATTAATTGTGATTTTAACTTAATTGTGATTTTTATTTAACTGCGATTTTTATTTAATTGTGATTTTTATTTAGTTAATTGCGATTTTTATTTAAATAATTAATTGTGCTTTTAATTAAATTAATTAATTGTGATGTTAATTAAATTAATTAATTGTGATGTTAATTAAATTTATTAATTGTGATGTTAATTAAATTAATTAATTGTGATTTTAATTACATTAATTGTGATGTTAATTAAATTAATTAATTGTGATTTTAATTAAATTAATTGTGATTTTTATTTAATTAATAAATTGAGATTTTAACTTAATTAATAAACGTTTAAAATTAACATGAGTTATCTATGATGAATTTGCAAAAAATCAATATTAAGTAAGCAGGGTTCTACCCCAAACCTGAAAACATGACAAGGGGTCTATGAGACAAAAAAAGTTTGGGAAACTATGATCTATATAGACGCTCTAGCGACCATGTCGCAAAAATAGTAGTGTGGATATTTGTCATACTCGAATTTTGCACGATGAAATGTTTCGTGCTAAAGCAATAAAAAATTGTTATGTACATGATCTTTTGTAAAGGGAAGAAATGGACATAAATGTATAGAAATGAGATGAATGATTGGTTTTCTTGAATGTAATTTTGCACATAATTTGTTTTATAGAACACAGAACTTGAATCTCTGTAAAATCTTGAATCTCTGGAAAGAAACCTGTTTGTATGATACATTTCCAATGACAAAATGGTGTCTTCAACAATCAACTGCACGAATAAAGAAATCCTTTTATATATGTGTATTGAATGTTTTTGGGTTTTTACCAATCCCTTCCTTTTCTTTCGTAAGTGTTCATAGAGATTACAGAAATTGTTGTCCGCTGTTGGTTATGGAATGCAGATATTCCAAGTAATTTCATTTAGACGGGAAATAAATTACGGTTTTTTAAATTATAAATCGGAATTCTTACATAAAGTTGTAATGCCTGTTTTTTTATAGTTTTTGTAGATATGCTTTTATTTATTCAATTTTTATATGCTTCTATTTTTTTCCTTTCGTGAATTCTATAAAAACTATAAATTAATTTTATTAAATGTTTTTAGATTGGCGACTTTAAACAATTTTATCCATGTATTTATTTTCTTAAAACATAAAAATAACTCAGAAAAAGAGGCATGAATATAATAAAAATTTCCCTCAAATGATAAATATAATTGAAACATATAGATAGTTCTTAATAAGTAATTGCAATTTTTAGTAAAAAATACTTTATCGATTCTATTTAATCCTAGAAATGCGAAAGGGGAGATCCGAAAGTATTATGAGTTGAAAAATTTCTTACGTAATATTTGGACATAATGACATTCGGAGGTATTCCAGTGATTTCGTAAAACATCCAATTCCCAACACGACATGTGGCCGCGGTAGCCGAGTGGTATAGGTATCGGATCGTGGCTTGCCTAGTCACGAGTTCGAGCCCAGTACCACTAAAGACCCGCCGTGTAGGGCAGCGATGCACGTTAAATCTGTTGAGAGTTGAAACATTTTCCCGTTGGTGTGGTGTGGTAGTTAGGAGAGGGGGTGCCTGCTCAGGTGTCGTCCACGTCACTTGACCATGGTTCAAAATTATGTTGTTCGTCGCCAAAAGCCCTCATGCAGCTGAACAGTGCGACCTGAATATTCAATCAAACCCAACAAGGCAGATTTTAATTGAAACGGATTATTGTAGTGAAATATATGGAAATTGATCTTGAAGCAATTTCCACTTTTTCTTCAAGATTACGTGAAAGCAAATCTTATTGGGAAAAAAAATTCTTTTGGGTCTTTTTAACTCTAATTTTGATCACAAATTATTTCGCATGACGTTCAACTTTCTGAGATGATGGAATTTTTATTTTTAAAAAAATTATCACTGTAGAAAATAAGTTTCAATGTGGATAAATTAAATTAAAATTTTGGAAAAGAGGATTTGAACTTTATATTATTTTTTAAAAATTTAGAAAAACTATTTAATATATGTCCGGTTGAATACATGGGTGTGTAAATGTTTTTCGGTAAATGAGACAACGTCTGGCAGCAAGAGATTTCTAAAAAGTGGTTGAGTTTTGAATTGCACAGTGTCCTGCTACAAAAAGACTGATTTCAATTTATTTCCTACTTTTTAAGGCACTTATTCAGAACAGTTCTTCTGTCAATGCATTTTTATTGTTTCGAAACTATTTTCCTCTACAAAGAAATCATGTTTTGAAATTATAAAAAGGAATCAAAGTAGCATCCAAGTAAGTGGATTCATTCATAAGGGGGAAATCCTCTCAATACTGAAAAGCATCTCTTCTAATGGCAAAGCTACTTTCAAAGCAATGTCATTGTAAGAACTGAAAACATTGATCCAGCTAATCCATAAATACAGGCGAGCAACAAGTGGAGGCGACGAGAGGAAAGAACTGGGTTATATATATATTCAAAGGAGCTTTAATAATGTTGAGATAATTTTAAAAAATGTGCTTTTTTCATTAAGGATTTCAGCTTCCATTACTTTAGCTATGTAAAAATGTTTTGAAAATAATTTATTCTCCATCATTTGAAAAAAATATTCGTAAATGGACAAATGATAAATTACGTTTAAACATTTCAAACCCATTCATCTATAGGAGATTTCCAAGAAATATTAATATATGCATATCCCAAAAATGAACTAATATCACACATTTAATTCCTATGATCTATATATATCATATATTTTTAAAAAAATACAATGAAGGATTCCTCGAGGTATCCTCGAACCACCGAACCTTTTATAATTCAACTACCATAATTGATGGGTTTTTCCATTCAAACATGATATCATTATCCCATGACTTACTTTATAAATTTAAAAAAAAAAAACTTGCTATATTATTATAAAAGTGGATATATGTCCCATTTTAACAGTAATACGAGATTACAAAATCAGGAATCCAGCTGCAGATTATTTAACACATTTTTGAAATCTTTTTTCAACCATTCGTTTGGTGAATTTCCCTATACTATCTAAAATTTTCCAGTTTAGATGATATTTACTTTTAAAACTCTGCTTTTTTCGACAAATTTTTTCTTATACTATTTTATGTGTTCTTAATACGAGTTAACAGCTGGTACATTTTAAAAATTAATAATGCAACGTTTTTTAATATTATCCCTCCCTTTTTAGAAGGAAGACAATCTAACCGTGAAAAAAAGTTCCTTTAAAATCATTGTTTGCTTTTCTACCCTTTTATGCATGAAGTTGTAGTGATTCGAGCTGTTGGTGAAGAAACAGAACAGTAGGGCAAATAGTAGGACTTGATTGACCCAAATTTTTAGAATGCACACTTGTCTCGGCTTACACGGTTTTATTAACATAAAGTGTTACAAACAATTGAGGATACACCTTACTTTTACTTGAGAAATCCAACTTTCAATCGAAATAACCACATTAACTAGAAGTGCAAACGTGTTTTTATTTTCACATGTAACAAAAGGGTTAATTTACAGTAAAAACAACGAAAATCAACAAAAAAATATCTAAAATTAAAAGTTTCACAAGTATTTGAAATAAACATAGACAGATCTTTACCTCAAAAAGTTAAGGATACACCAATTAAATGTTTAACTACCACTAGATTTTTTTCTGCTTGCTACTATAATAGCATAAGTCCAGCAAGACAACGACCCCACTGGATTCAATAGGGTTACTACTTCATTACGCGATTGAAACATTTCGGATCATTCTGTACTATTTGTCGTTTTGGAAATCACGGGTTGAACCCGATTATTCTGACTCCTGTAGCCCTTTTCAGGGCTATACTGACAGAGCAGACTCTTATTATCTCTACCCCTCTGGAATTAACGTTAACGACTCGGAAATGGCCAACCTTCCCACCGACATGGAACTGGAATTTGCTCTCTCGTAACGGAACTCAACTAGGACTCCATCGCCACAGTCACACCATGTGAGCAGCTTAAATACAACAAGGCGCAACTGGCAAAAATGGAAACATTCCGCAGATGCAAACAGGCCTGTGTCGATGCACTCATGATGATGCCCGACCACTACCCAGAAGAGCCCTTCTACGTCCGAGCACTCACGGAGCTGCAAGACGTTGAAGAAACCATGGGACTAGCGGTAAGTGACATTGACTCCTTCGAACCTTGTAATATCCCTGGCTGCCCTCATCACGAAAAAACCCCTCAAAATTCTCCTTTGAAAATGACTCAGTCAACCCCCAAAATTAATCCTCATGATAATAATTCTGGAAAAAGGAAAAATAACTCTAACTTTGAATATCCCCCACTTAGAAAAACTGCAAGAAAAATAATACTCGATATCCCTGATAACGAGGAAATAAATTTGTCCCCAAATAAATTCGCCCTGCCACAGGGAGCTCAAATAAATAACCTCGAAAACACAGGTCCAGTCGCCAGCGGAAGCAACCTCGCATCCCCCGTGAAGTAACCACAAATAACGGCTCGAATAATTCAGCCAATCAGAACGCCCCTCAAAATCAACTCCCGCCATCCATCATGCTCTTCATCGAAGAGAACTACAAAGTTCAAATGGCCGTAATTACCAAGGAATTCCCCAAGATAAGATCCCGCCTAACGGGAGACTTTTTAAAATTGTACACAGACAGCGCAGAAGAACGACGCTTAGTAAGTAGTCCAACTTCTTAAAAGACTAAAATTCCAATTTTACACGATAAAGGCAAAAGCTGAACGCCCCATAAAGGTAGTTATCAAAGGTCTTCCGCGAACCACCAATCCAGAAGAAATTAAGCAAGATTTAGAAATGCTTGGATACACGCCGGAACGAGTAAATCAATTAATAGGTAGAAAAACTAAACGCGCCCTCCCAATCTTTTAATCACTCTCCCGCAATTTAGACAATCTAAAAATTTTCGATCTTAAAACCTTAAGTTACCTCAGTATCAGAGTTGAGGGCTATGATGGTAAGGGTGTAACGCAATGTTACACTTGTAACAATTTTAACCACAGCTCTGAGAACTGTTATTTAAATCCAAGATACCTCAAATGTGGTGAAAACCACATCACCCGAGATTGCCCCATAAAACAAAAATTAGAAACTGCATCCTGCATTAATTGCCAGATCTACGGGCATATGGCAAACTACAAAGGATGCCCCTCATTCCCCAAACCCCCCAAAGGAGCCGCAAAAAACAATAGAAACTCCTATACCAACATTTATAACAGTAGTTAGGCCAAATATCTCCTACGCCCAAGCAACTACCGGAACAGTTAACTCTAAAAATATCCCACGGATGGCGACACGCGGCACAAACCCAACTAACAGATGTAACAATCATTTTCCAAATTTTAATCATAGAAATAACAACTTTAATAATTTTAAAAATAGCAATAATTTTAATGTACAAACCACGCTGCAAATGACAATACATTGTCTTATGCAGCTATCCCAAATCCTTTGCAACAATAATAATTTAAATACAAACCAACAATTAAATCCTAACCAGATGTACGCCCAAATAGAGGCATCATGTAACAATATTAATAATGTATAGTTTCTCCCCGATGGGTCTCAGTTTGTGTTCATGGAACGCAAACGGTTTGTTAAGACGAAATGCGGAATTGCGTATCTTTATAGAGAAGCACTCCCCGGATATTTTTCTCATACAAGAAACCCACCTGAGACCCTCTCACACCTTTAATATTGCAAACTACCCCTGCCACAGAAACGACAGAATCTCCGACGGACCGCGAACCGCCGGTGGAACTCTGATTCTAGTTAAAAATTCTCTCAAGCACTACTGTCTCCCCACCCCTCCCCTCCGAGCACTGGAAGCAACTAACATAATATTGGCCCCCCCAAGCATGATCCCATATCTATTACATGTGTTTATATTCCCCCCTCTTCCGATGAAAATTTATTTACAATAGATATTGAATATTTTATTCAAACCGCTAGTAATTGTATTCTCTTCGGAGATTTTAACGCCTCTCATAACGCATGGAATTGTAAGAATAATACTAACAGAGGAAGATACCTCTTTAACTTCGCTGATATGCTCAACTTAAATATCGCCTTTCCCTCTACTCCTACTAGATTTGGTCACAATTCCGCTAACACAACAGACATCACCCTTATTAAAAACTTCTATTACCCCTTTACTATTAACTCCATCGACGATCTTTCTTCTGTCCTCAATCCAGTATTCTTAAATTTCAACTTCAAACTAGCGGTGGAACCCCCAAATCCCAGAGCGGTTTCCACCGACTGGAATGTTTTCAAAACTAATCTAAATAAGAATCTTTCTCTCTTTGATTTCCATCCTTATAGTATTAATAGCACTAACGACTTGGAGCAAAAAATCACAGAATTCCCCGAAGCGGTCATCGATACTCATAACCACGCCTCCCGACCAATAGAAACAGACCGTAGGAACTTCACTCCGCATCATATTAACCAGCTACTAAAAATCAAAAATTACTTCCGAAAACGTTACCATCAAACCCTCAATCCCATTTTTAAATCCCATTACAATAGAGCACAATCGGATCTTAAAAAATAACTTAAAAAATATAATGATAACATTTGGCAAAAAAGACTTGAAGCTCTAAATACTACAGCCAATAGCCTTTGGCGCACGCAAAGATTTTTTAAAAATAAAAGACCAAAAATCCCAACACTAAATTGTGGAACAGGTACGGCAGTCACTGATCAGCAAAAAGCTAACCTCCTCGCTACTAACATTAAAAATAATTTTGTCGAAAATGAACGCGAAAATGATAATTACAATCAAAATGATGAATTAATTAACACTACCGTAAATAACTTCCTTTCTACCCCTCCTACCTCCTTCATTGAACCTGCTCTTCCGGCCGAAATAATCCACTATATTAAACATGTTAATGCCCAAAAAGCTCCTGGTAAAGACTCAATTACTAACCGCATGTTAAAAAATTTTCCCATTAAATTAATCCTTATTTTAACAATTCTAATTAACAAAATCCTCAAATTCAATCACTTTCCAGACAACTGGAAAGAAGCCATTATTTTTCCCATTAACAAACCTGGCAAGGATCTCCACCTAGCATGCAGTTACAGGCCCATATCTCTCCTTTCCACTATCGGTAAACTAACCGAATCTATTATTCTTCATAGACTAAAAAATTTCATCAATGAAAATAACCTTCTCAATCCCAATCAATATGGTTTCACTAACAAGTTCTCTACCTTACACCCACTTTTAAGATTAACTGAACATATCTCGGAAGGTTTCCAGAAAAAGAAAAGCACGGGAGCTGTTTTTCTGGATATCCAGAAAGCCTTCGACCGTGTTTGGATTAATATTGACTCACTTTCAAATTAATATCCTATAAAATTCCACCCCCACTGATTCACCTCATTCACTCCTATCTCACTAATCGTTCCTTCAGAATTAGAATTAACGAGACCCTTTCCAACGAATACTCTGTATCTGCAGGGTGTCCTCAAGGTTCCTTGCTCGGTCCCTTGCTCTTTAATCTTTATATTAATGATATCTCCGACTACTCACTAACAAAAATTAACCTTTACGCCGATGATACTGCCATTCATGCTACGTTTAAAAAACTATCAACAATTTCCTATGCAATAAACAAACACTCCACCTGCAAAACTTCTATGACAAATGGAAAATAAGTATAAACGTAGAAAAATCCACAGCCATCATTTTCACGAAAAAGCTTTCACTCCCACCACCAATCATCATGTACAATAAACAGATCCCCTGGTCTCAGGAAGCCAAATACCTTGGAATAATTTTCGATACGCACCTAACTTGGAAACAACATATTTTATACGTTCGCGATAAGTTCCGAAAAATTATGTGTTTAAACTTTACCCCCTCATTTAAGTATAGAAAACAAAGTGCTTCTCTATACAGCCGTTATGCGTCCCATTTTAGCTTACGCAAGTCCAGTATGGGGTTTTTTATGCCGCTAAAACTAATATCAATATCCTAGATACCCTGCAGAATTCTCTTATACGTATGATCATCAAAGCCGCAAGATACATGCGTAATGACGACATACGTAATGCTCTTAAAATTAATAGTTTCAAATCTCATATTCAGAAAGTAGCAATTAACTTTTTTAACGATTTACAAGCAACCAATAATTTCAATATGCAAAATTTATCTCAATACACCCCTAATGACAATACAAAAAGACCAAGAAGAATTCTTCTTGATTCCTACAACCCCCCGTAATTCTTTTTATTCGTGCAATAATTTTTATTGCACACCTTATAGCTAAAATTTTACTTTCTTTTATTTTTGTCAATATTTTTCTCTTGTTCTCACCACTGGACTTGCACCTCCCCATTTTCTAAAACCCAGCCCCCAGGGCAGCCAATTGGAGTCAATGTTCACTGTACCCAGCATCCAATCAGAGAGCAACCTCTAAGCTCTCAGCCAAGTCAAAAAAACTCAAAAAACTTTCCACCCAGATGAAGCACCATAGCCACTCCTCCCGGATTCCATCGTTCGACCAATCACCATCATGCCACTCAGCTGAATGGAAAACACCACTTCTGCCATGCCCAGCATCATAGACTTTCACGATATGGGATTGAAGACTGTTTTTACAGTCCGGACGCCCAAAGGAAAACGCCTATTCAACGACAACGACCCCAAACATACGGCACGTAATGTCAAAATGTGGTGTCTTTTTCATTCTAAACAGCAATTGCACACACCACCTCAGTCCCCTGACATCAATGTCACTGAATATTTGTGGGTGACACTCGAAACAGTGGTCCAAAAAACACCAAATTAGGAACAAAGTCCATTTAAAGCAAGTGTTACAAGAAGAATGGGATAAAATATCTCCAGATACTACCAAAAAATTGGTCGAATCGGTACCAAGACGTTTGGAGGAAATTATAAAAGCCAAAGAACATGCAACCAAATATTGACACTGTCTTTGTATGTGATGTGTCACACAAATTTCATTGATGTATCCTCAATTTTTTGAGGTAAAGATCTGCCAATGTTTATTTCAAATACTTGTGAAATTTTTAATTTTAAATATGTTTTTGTTGATTTTCGTTATTTTTACTGTAAATTAACCCTTTTGTTACGTATGAAAATAAAAATACGTTTGCACTGCTAGTTAATGTGTTATTTCTATTGAAAGTTGGATTTATCAAGTAAAAGTAAGGTGTATCCTCAATTGTTTGTACCACTGTATATATGCTACGGTGAGTTTATAATTTGGCATGAGAGAGAGTGAGAGACGTTCAGGCGTGTTTCAATGTAATTTTTCTCATTGTGTGATGTGAATACATAGTCACCCTATAAAATGTATAATGCAAGTAGTTAAACACACTCGCAATAACAAAGTTCGCGAAATACAATAATTTTCACAAAGTGGCACAATTTAGCATGATGTACAACCAGTGGCGCACACAAGGGGAGGGTCCTGGCGGTCCGGACCCCCCCCCAAAGCCCTTGATTTTTCTTCCGACTGATTATAATTCTAAGTAAATAGTACGTAAAATTTAATTAATTCCTTGTTATTAATGATTAATTGTATTAATGAATGCTAATTATTGATTCAAAAATTAGTTTTTGACTGTGTTTTGTTCCCCCCAATCAAAAGGAAGGGTGAACTTTCGACCCCCTTGAAAAATTCTTGCGTGCGCTACTGTGTACAACCAAATGGTGCGTGGTTGGGAAACAATGCGCTAGTCCATTACAATTTTTTTTCGAGGCATGGAAAATTCACTTTATGTATTTTTCAAAACGCTTAAATTAATGAAATTTTGTATGAAAATTTTTTCAATCCTTATCCAGAATTTTTGCATCCAAAAGATAAACAAAACGCGACTAAAAATAATTCTTATGCTTTATATGAGAAATATCCTACATCTTTTTCAATGTACATCTTTTTCCTCCATTCAAACTCGGCTGTTTTTATCTTCTTTTCAATGCATTCGGAACTCCTATGTATTATGAAACATTTCATCCAGTTCAATGGCATTGAGTTAAAAAGGAACATGTAATCAAATAAAGAGAAAAAAATGCAAATATTGTCATATACTAGATAAAAATGCTATATGAGTAGTCAGCTACTACAGTAGATATTATTGTGACTTATTTTTAGCTTCTGGACGCACATATAAGAAATTATACTAAATATTAATGATTTTTTCGTACAATATTCTGTTAGGTAATACATTAACTCACTTTAGTAAGGTTTAATTTGGAATATTTTGGGCTTGAAATGTTTCATTTTGCTTTTTGTAAGACTTTTCCTTTACAATTCGTGTAAAAAGTTTTAATTATTTGTTTACTTTTTCCTTAAAGTGTTGAGTATCTTTTAAAACAATATTAATACAATTTTGAAAAATTATCTCTTCTTAAAAGATTGCAATTTTCAAATATAATGCCAATTTTGATATGAAAAATGCAGCATTTGCTTCCAAAGTGAGTGGCTACGGTGATCCCGTCTGGAACTTTTGGCCCCCATTGAGGGATTCGAAACCCGACTTTCAGAGGGCATGTTTGGAAATGAGATGCAGACTCAGATTTCATTGGACCACCATTCAAAATGACGTCACCAAAATAGGCTGCTTCAAATACTACGTTATAAAAAGTCAAACCGAGTAAAGATATCATGAAAATAATTCTGAAATCCTTTTCAAAATATTTGATTCCGTGTTTTTTAAAAAGCACTTCTGAAGCAAGTATTTATTCTTATTGCTACGAAACGAGGAGTAAGTTACGGGCACATCTGTGTAAGAGGTACACTGCATTAGTTAACATCATTAATTAGTTTCAAAAAACATAAGAATTCTAAATTAGGTCTCAAACACGCACAGTTAGAATGCAAATCTCAGTCTTACATTTGCTAATATATTTAACAGACTTATTTCTGAAATATCGAAGCGAAAGACGTTAAGACATGACATTTAAGCCAAATGTATTTACGTTAAAGACTAAAACACAACCATGAAAAAAAGATATTTAAAAATGGAAAGGTTTCGGTTTCCTCAGTCGGAAGAGTTCTTGGTTTCTACGAGTTCAAAAACTGTTACTTTAGCAAATACTATTTTTACTTTCTCCAAATCATACACTCTCCTAAAAATGGATCGAAAAATATTCTATAATAATGCATTTTGTCAATCGACGTCTCTTTATAAAACTTGAAAATTAAGGCTACACAGTACCCTAAAAATTTCATTTTTACCGAAAAAATACATGTTTTGGTGGCCCATATCATTGAGATGCTTGCCACAAAATTTCAGATCTGTTAGCAGATTAGTTTTTAAGATGTTTGAAGTTTTATGAGCTATGGTTTTGGTTTCGGTTTCCTTTTAAAGCATTTTTTCACACTTAAGTTGAATTAATTAAAAATATTTTTGAGCTTTTAGTTTGAAATGGTTATTAATTCCAATTTTCATTACTAAAATCATTTCTTCTTGATTATGTTTTGAGTTTTTTGAGTTCTCATAATTAATTAATAAAGATTAATTTCATGGCCAATTTTTGCTTTAAAAATAGTTTATATAACTTAAAAGCTTTATCATTAATTTTTCCTGTAGAGAAAATGCCATGGCAAATGCGTTCTGGGTTTCTGTGAGAAACAATATTTCGAAGAGATGGAATATTACTGAAAATGATGTATCTAAAAATTAGTCCTCAGCTGATTCTGCAATTACACTTCCGAATACAAGTATTCTGAATTCAAATGCTGCAGATATAACTGAATATTTCCTTGATGTATATACCAAACTACATTATACTAAACATATTGTAGTACTATATTTTAGTATTTTAAAGTCGTACGACAAGAGCTAAAACTTCCTAAACTACCCCAATTTAAAACTGAAAAAAAATTAAATTTTATGAGCAAACCTGACTATTTTTAGTTTAAGTTAGTATCATTATTATTTTGTACATAAATGCTTCGTGTTTCAAAACTTTTGTGAAATATTAGGTTAAGATAAAGCTGAATAAACTGACGTCTTAACAAATGCTATCAATATTATGCAAAAATATATTTTGAATTAAAAATATAATTTTCAGTCATATTTAATAAAAATAAAGTTTTAATGTGGAACATACATTGGAAAATAACATATTAAAAAATTACAGTTTTACGGGCATTATAAGTTTTTGTTTTATGACTTTACAAACTTTAAATGCGTTTTTCTCAGACTTTTAATTTTGAAGGTATAAGTGTTTTCTAATCCCTAAGGCTTTTTTCCTGTTCAAGATAGAGCCTTAAATTTTTTTGTATATACTCCCAAATGTATGTTCTATAAAAGTTAGTATGGATTTAGGGCTGAGAACTCTAGTTATTTTTCTAAAAAATGCTAAAGTTGATATTTTAAAAATTTTCGTGTTTTTCCCAGGTTTTTCTAGAAAAATAATTATTAAAAATCAACAAGGGAATAGATTTTCAAATCCGTACTAAATATTGGTTGTTATAATCTAAGAATCATAAATAACTTAAAATTACTAAAAAATTTTAAAAATTGAATATTTTATAAAAGTTTGAAAAAACTTCAAAAATTCCTAATTTTTTAAAATTGTAAAATAATGGATAGTCAAACTGACTTTTTGCTTACAGAATCAGCTTAATAATGTAATCTAAATAAAAAACATCAATTATTTTTACTGTAACTGTCTCCAAAATTTTTTTTGAAAAAGGGTACCGTGTAGCCTTAAATGTCGAAAATGAGGAGAAGTGAATATCAACAATATCTCATTCTAGAAAGAGTAGAAAAAGAAAAATGTTGCTTCCAGTATTCGGATATTTTTCAAAAGCTAATGAATACAGAATATTTTCTTAAAATTCTCAAGTTTTAAAATGCAAGTCTTTGCTTATGCAATAGCGAATGAAATGTGATATTACATGACATTGAATTACTATATAATAACGAAAAAGGCTGTTTTTTCAAAAAAGGGAATGAATTTCCATTGAGCGTATTTCTGTTTTAGATAGGACTTATTTAGGATGAATAACTCACGGGGTAAATTCAAAATGGGCAGTATTTTTAACTTTGCACAAGCGTAATTATGAATTTATAAAAAAAAAAAGAGTGAATTGAAAAATAATTATAACAATAAAAAAAAACTTAAAACATATTAATGCTATTCAGAAACAATATTTTACCCGCTCATTCTAGTTTGAATGATTATCATTTGCTTAAAAATTCGAAACAGTTTATTAGGGGCCATATATTATGATAATGAAGTACTAAAGTTTGAGATCATTGAAAAGCCCGTGTTCTATCAGATTTGAGATCTGAAAACAATATAGTTTCAGTTTCATGATTAAAAAATTATTTAAGGGGATGTTCCATTTTTTATATGTGTGACCCCGTATAGAAATGGGATTCCTTTTGCTTTTATGAAATATAATTAAAAGAATTTATTCAGAAATTGATTAAAATTTTTTTTTGCACGTGCCAGAAATGGATCTTCCTTTAGTAAATATACATGAAATTGTTAAAGTATGTTTTTTTTATATTCAGTTAAAAAACTTTTATTTTATACATTATTTTATTTAAAAATTGAAAAATAATTAGTACAAAGCATTCGTATTAAAGATATACCGACTTTAAAATTGTTTACAAATTCTATAGAACATCCGCTCCTAAAAAATTTGATTCATAACTGTTCCAGATTAATTAATTGTTTGTTGATAAATAACAAGTGAATGTCTTTATTGAAGTTATGAATCGAATCTAATAACTTAAGGTATCCGGCTACTTGCGACAGCTTTTTTTTAAGAAATGGAGATTTTTTTGTGGTTTTTAGATTTATTTAATTAAATTATTACTACTAAAAAGGGAAAAAATGGGTAAACATTGACAAAAAATTACATAAACGGAGCCCGCTCTGTACAAATAGTAAATGAATAAATTCTCAATTTTTCAACTTTGATGTATTAATTTGCTATAACTTTTCGAAATGACTTTCTGTATAAGAGATATTTTAATTTTTACAAAAACTACAGCACTTCATCTTAGTTATTATATGAAATTGCTTAAAAAGATAGTGATTATATTCACATAAAGAACTGTAAATTTTGTAATAAAACAGTTATTGGTAAATCTGAAGGTTATACAGAACATACACAAAAGATTTGAGCAAATTATTTTCAAAACTTTTGAGCAATCGCTATCCTCGTTTGAGCTTTTTGAAAAAAAAAATACATTTCGAGTGAAACGCATTTTAAAGTTTGACATCTTATGTAAAGTTATGGCCTCTGAGCCTTTACTAAAACACTTGTAGTTTTTGTTCTAGTGAATGGAAAACAAAAAACTTATTTTATAAGGCTAATAAGATGGTTTATAAAATAAAATCATATTTTTTTTTCAATTTTTAAAAAAAAATCATGATTTTAGGGCAGTCGGATACCTTAAATAATGCAATTTCTTCCAAGAGAAAATTTTTATGACTTCTGAATTTACATTTTTAGTACAAACAGAAACAACAAAAAATTTTGGTTTTCCTTCTACGAAATTTTGTCGTGTGTGAATTCATCGGGCTCAATCATTTTTTAAGTTTGAAAGTATTTTTTAAGCCATTTGCTTTTTAAGATATTAAATAATATAGAACTATAAGCAAACAAAAGATGTCATTATTGCTAATAAATTTACTCAAATATGGGACCATTAAACATCTAGATTTTCTTTCCCCCCTTTTCAATTTAGTCTTTTATTTTGAATATTATAATTTAAAAAAAAAAAAAGCTATATTTGTAATTATTTGTATCTAAAAGTACACGCATTTTGGTGAATGTTCCCGTGTGTAATGACATTTTGATGTTCAGCCAAAGGCAGTGCAAGTTATTGACCGCGACGAGTCAGCGAGCGAGACAAGCTCCTGCTATCGATCCACCGAAATGAAATTCCTCTCCCTAGATCCTGCTCGAAACTCATTAATTCTCTTCATTAGTCAAAATTTCATTATCCATCAGTCAACGCGAATTAATCTCGAGTCACTGGAACTGATGAGGGGAATTCGTAAGAATCCTTTTTTCTATAGTGTTTGAAATGCAAAGTCTTTTACGTTAATTAATTAAAAGGAGCTCAGATTTACGAATACTTTCTGTAAAATATTTATTAAAAGATACATAGAAAAGAAACATGCAGATTTTTTGACCATTTAGAGAGAGTGTCGACTTTTGGACGAATCCAACTTAGCATGAGATATCTCGATTTCGTTTTTTTCTTTTTCATCATGTTTTTCTCTGTTTTTTATCTTTAAAAAATTCTGTAAATATCAAAGATTTATAAAAAAATTTCAATAAAATGCATTAAAACAAACATTGTAAATTATTTCAAGTTTACTGCTTTTTATTTTGAAATGTCTGATGAAATAAATTTTTCCTGTAGTTCTTTGAGGGGAATTGAATCCAATGAGTAAGTTCTTGTTTTCTGATGCTACGGGATAAATTCACTTCATTTAAAAATTCACTATTCAAATTTTCAATCCTTCCTTTAAAAATAAGACACATTATGTGATACCAAATGATCAATATTTACTATAACATCGATCATAATTAGGATTCACAAACCTTTAAGAGATTCTTTACTTTCTACAGTATCGTTTCAAGTGAAATTCTGAAGAACTGAAATTAAGTAAAATATAATTTATTTTAATTTAATTTAAATCGTACTGAAATTGCTGAATATTTTATTGAGATGGAGCTTCATAATACGAAACAATGATTAAATGAGAAGAACTCCCTGATATCAGCAATAAGCAACTGTTTGAAATTCAAGTGACATAACATTGAAAGTCAAAAACGAATTGGTTTGCAAGAAGAATAAAATCTTCTTACTATAAGGATGTACATGTTTATCAGTTCAAGACCAAGACACTGATTCTAACGAACGTTCAAAAGTTTTTTTTGTAGAAGAAGTAAATAAGGTATCGTTGGAGAAATTTCATCCGAAAGAAAAAATTCATTTCGGCAGGATAATGTTCTATCTGGAATAGAAAGCAGTCGGTTGCTCATTTTTTGTGTAGAAAACCTTAGAATGGATGGAAAACACACATTATCTAGCAATAGAAGTAAAACTCTTTAATCCGTTATTTAGATATCACAGACACACACTAGAATGCATTATTTATTCAATGGAAGAATAATTGCTGAAATATGCAATTAGTTATACATGAAGAATGAATTTTATTTATATAAAATTTCTTATGGATGACACATTGATCCAATATAAAACTTTTATTTATCATATTCTATCTCATTATATCTTGTACATACGATAAAAAATATTAAAAAATATTAACAATATATGATTTGAATTTTTCAAAGCAAATTTTTATGCGTAGCAATGCGTTTTGAAAGACAGTCTTGCTTTAAAATGAAAATATCTGTTTTAAAACTAAATTCCTTTGCTCGTTCTGATCAAGATGGGCAATTAATTTCCGATTCTTGAAAAGAGTAAATTCTTTGGGTATGGTACTGTTTGACTTCCTCACCTTGAAACTGAAATGATTTGAATCAATTCAACTGAAATTACCTTCGGGAGGGAGAATTAGTAATTGACTCCATTCTCTCTTGGCGATGAAAGACAATGACAAACCTTGGTATTTGGCTCGATAGGGTCTCGTTTCCAACCTTATAGTTGGCGATCATCAAAATAGTTAGCCAAAAGGATTAAATATCAAAAACTACAGTTATCAAATAATTGACAAAAATAAGGTCATTGTATGAACAGAGACTGACGAGAATAAAACTTTGGTGCTTTTGGGATAGTGTGTGTTTGTGAAATTATCCATTTTCATCGAGAATATGGCAAAAAATTTAAAATAATGAAAATATTGAAAAGTTTTCTGTGTTTCTAAAATAAATTTGAAGCAAAACAATATATTGAATAATGTAAGGTGTGATTATATTTTGAGTTCATTTTGCTTTTTCGTTATTGAAATTATTTTATTCTTTCTAAAAAAAATCTTTGTACTTTTTTAATATCAGCAGTACATTATAAAATACTTTTGAGTACTGAAGCTTTCAAATGGGAAATTATATTAATTAGTAATTTCTCCCATTGTTTTCAAAAAAGCTGTACTTCTATAAAAACTTTTGTGGAATTCGTTTTCAGTTTCAGTTTTTGTGGTTATAGTTCAGAATTTAAAATTATACATTCTTGCACATTATGGTGTAATTTTAATTAAATGTTAACATTGAATAGTTGATGATTTTTTTAGTATCGAAGTAACTTAGAATAGATAAGGAATATTCTATAAAAATTAGCAGTGAATAAGAAAGCTGATTATATAATAAAATGTTTATCCGTTAAAATAATTTTTGATCTAATGTATTTTTTTTCAATTGTTCCATAAGTTATGACCTGATTATAACAATATTCTTAAAAAAATTACTATGATTTACGAGCAACAACTCTCTTCTCAGGTATTACTGGAAAATTTGTCAGACACGAATTTTTCATAAGAATTGAATTGAAATGTCATGGAATTGAAACTTTTTTATACCCCTTCATCTTAATCGAAAGCCCTCATTAACGAAGTGGTTTGCCAAGTTGACTTTTATCTTTTCAAGGTAAGAATTGCTATAAGCGTCAATTTCCTGATATACGCACATCTTCATTAGAGCAGATTTGTTGCCAAATAAGTAAGTCCTCATGTGGAATAATAATTAATTGGCCTTTTTTTCTCACCCGTAGTACTCCACTGCTTATCAATGATGAGATGTTTATTAAAATATAAACCCGTGATTTCAAATTCCAACATGAAAAATCATTTTTGCCAATTTATTCTACTGCACAAAGAAGCTTCGAACGAAGATAAAGTAGATAGAAAATAAACTGGTCGATATTTTCATGTTGCAATTTACAGACGCAGATGTATAATACTATAACAGGACTTCATCCCCTGAATTGAATCGAATAATCACCACTATTATGACTTTAATAATAATCTGACTAGATTACATCTAATCTTTATCTACTACACAAACTCTTTTTCATATCTTAAAGAACGTCCAGAAAATGCATTATTTGAAGTATTGGCGTTTTTTCTTGAATTTTCCCCTTATCTTTCGGAATCCATTAAAATTAAAACTTATAAAAAGTCTAGATATTTGAATTTTCTATGCTTATAAGACTATTTTTAAAAGGAAGCCAAAAAGAGTTTACTCAAAATCACAAATGAGATTGTTATTGGGTAAAATGGAATGAAATCTCTCTATCATAAAGAAAATACTTTGCACACATAAATTCAGAATTTTCTGCTCAAGGGTTTTGTTAATGTGTGTAAAACTCCCGCAAATAAACTCTCTTAAATAAAGGCCTATAGATAAGTTACTTCTATGATCCAATTTTATGACGGGAAATCAATGAATTCGTTGGATATTACCTCGGAAGGAAAGCTAAATAAGTTAGTTATTTCAAATTATTTCTTCCCACGAAGTTTCTGGGAATCATTACTACCATTACAAGAAGATCTTTTATGGGAATCCCTTTTCCAGTGGAATCAGATCAGGTTAAAGAGGAGGACATTCTTCGACACCACCATGACCAACATGATCAAGTGCCTGCTCACACGAGTGAAGCAGTACCTCGTTAAAATTTCGCGAATCAAATAATTGAGCATTGTGGTGTAGAAAATTGCCCTAAGCATTCTCCTGATCCAACTCTATTGAACTTTTTCTTGTGAAGAAGCAGCAAGTATATGCGATCCTTTTACAAGCATTGCGGGACCTTAAGATCTCAAATCTTTTTTCTCACGTCACAGTGCAGAAAATCACGAAAGAACAAATGCGCTGTTTAACCGTACCCATTAATGCTCACAAGATGTGTCTTTTCGTACTAAATCGAAATGATGTTCTACAACTTTGTACTCGTAAATCACTTTTTTTCTCCTAACTTGTTCCATTTTGGAGATAGGAATACTGCGTCCACAGTTTACCACCGGGGGTGTCGTAGAGGATTTTATTCAGTAGAGAATGGGGACTAGACACCACTTTTATGAATATAGTACCAGCAGTTCCCAAGTTAAGAGGACTTAAGATATCCGACAACTTTTTTTTGAAAAAATGGAGATATGGGAATTTTTTTGTGATTTTTAGATTTATATAGTATATTTCAAGGAAAAAAATTCTAAACTTGAAAACAAAAAAAAATTTATTATTAAAATGGGAAAAAACTGGTAAAAATTTACAAAAAATTACATATAAACAAAGGGGCTTGCTCTGTACAAAAAATTTATGAACAAATTCTCAATTTTTCAATTTTGTTGTGTTATTTTGTTATTCATGTTTGAAATGAACTTCAGGATAAAAGACATTTTAATTTTTACAAGAACTAGTTCACTTTATCTTAATGACTATATGAAATTGCATAAAAAACAACGATTTTATTCACATAAAGGACAATAAATTTTGAAATAAAACAGTGAATGAGAAATCTGAAGGTCAAAACACTTCTACTGTTATACAGAACATACACAAAAAATTTCAGCAACTTATTTTCAAAACTGTTTCAGCAATCGCTGTCCCCGTTTGAGTTTTTCGAAGAAAAAACACATTTCGAGTAAAACGCCATAAAAGTTTGACATCTTGTGTAAAGTTATGGCATCTGCTTTTACTAAAACACTTGTAGTTTTTGTTCTAGTGAATGGAGAATAAAAAACTTGGTATTTTTATGAAGTTAGTAAGATGAACTATAAAATAAAATGATGAAAAAAATTGTCAATTTTTGAAAAATTCAAGATTTTAGGGTAGTCGGATACCTTAAGTGGGCCTACTGTATACACATTGCTGTTCAAAATTAAGATTACAAATATAAAAAATGAAATATTTGGAGAAAAATTTGATTGAATACATGGAAATTCGGTATACGATTACCTTATGCTGTAAGGCAGAAAATAGTAACAAAAGATTGCACAGGAGTTGAATGCCCCACACATGCAAATGAGAGCTGCATTAATCAAAATATAATGCTTCCTAACTATGTAGTGCTCGTCTAATAAGAGTTATGCCCTCCAAAAACTCGTATACCATATATAAGCATACCAACGTGCTCTCATACTGTTAATGATGCTATAGGTCAACGATTATAGCGACAATTTCCATTCTTTCTAAAGATCCAATTTGAACGACTGAAGAGCCCTTAGAGAGTGTTGTCGAAATACAATGCTCTTTCTTGAGCATCCCACAAGGTCTATATGGGATTGGAGTTTGGATATGTCGCTGGCTTCAGCATAAATTTCTTCTTCCAGATAATTGGTGATTAGAGTAGTTCTATATGTGTTTTTGTGTCCAACAAAGGAATTTTTCTTCTTGAAAAAGTTGTTTTAAAAGCTCATCTTAATAGTGTCATCTGTACCAGTGAGTGAGTAGGTGAAGATTAACGTCGCACTGTTCAGCTACATGAGGGATTTTGGCAATGGACCTAGGTAATTTGGACCATGGTCAAGTGACCAAGTCGACACCTGAGCTGGCACTCCCTCTCCTAACTACCACACCACACGAACGGGAAGACGTTTGAGCTCTCGACACATTTAACATGCATCGCTCCCTTATCCGGCGGATCTTAAGTGGTACTGGGCCCCAACTCATGACATGGCTGCCGTGATCCGATACATTGACCACTGGGCTGCCGCTACCCTGTCATCTGTACCAACAGAGAAAATACAGAAGGGTGTAAGTGTATTCAACATTACCCCTTGTTATAAAAGGATGTTAGTCCCATTAAAGTGATCGATTTCTCTGATGTTTGCAGAATGATAGTATTTCCCCATTCAGTTGAAAACGCATCACGAATGGCTTTGTGTACTGAATTGCAATACGTCTTTGAAGAGGATTCGGAGCCAATCTTGTCCATTCCAGAGTGGTGTTGGAGTCGTCAACACCACTCTGTGTTCTTGTGAAATTGCATAAAAGAAGGACACATCACTGGTTTCCGCGGGTATAAAAGCATCTCTTAGCTAGCCATCTATACACGGTCTGTCTAGGTACCATTGTTCCAGACGCAGCATCAAGGTTTTGAGACATCTGCCTAACAGTCATATTTCTATGGCCCCGTGCATTTAAAGCCACCCACACATCCCAGTAGGTTTTTGGACTCTTGGGCGATTTTGTCGATTCCGCCTAGTTTGAAACTGTTGCTATAATATGGTGTATCCAATGGTGATTGTCCATCTTCTAGCCTCTCTCGTCGTTTCAACTTGAAGTCTAATAGTTTCAACTGCAATCTATACGGCTGGAGATGGAACAAATAAACAGAATTCACAAGATACATTGGGTAGTTTCACACAGAAAACCTCAAATTCCATTTCCTTTTTCTTTTTTTTTTCTTTCTTTCTTTCTTTTTTTTAGAAAACTGTTAGACAGAAATTCGATGCATAAATTGAAATAGTTTTTTTAAATTACACTAAGAACAGCAATTTAAAAATAATAGTGGCGCATATTTCTGTTTATTGCAAATAAAGTGCTTGTAACTTTGATTTTGGAGTATAAATGCAAACATATACATATTCTACATTCAATATTTAAGTATAATGTTCCAATAATTTTATTTCGAGTTGGATCGAGAAATAATTTTGTGTTACGAGTAATGATTAGTTCTTGTAAGAATTTTTAATTAGTATGCTTCTAAGTCTCCAAATTCTATAAGTTTGTGAAATACAGTCAATGAACCGAATGATTTGGGAACTAATGTCATTGGGTTACTTTAATTAAAAAAGTTTTCAATCCAAATCCCAATACTCTTAAGAGTAAAAATGCCCGTTAATGAAATGTACTCTCAGTAGAAATATTTTAAAATAAAATATCTCTTTTGTATGACATGATTTTAAAAAATAGATGATTGAAAAGGTTTTATAAAAGTGCGTTTGAACTACAAGTAAAAAAGGTTGTCATAGTTTACACAAAAAACAAGTAATATATATCAAAATAAAAAAAAACATTAAGTCATTTCCTACTTAGGTCAACAAAGAAAAATTTTATTTTAGTTAATTTTTATTAATAGTTACAATTAATATAAATATGTATATACATATAACAGAATCACAACATTAAATGACAAAATAGAAAGCCATTTTCCTAGCAATTTTCCTTTCTGTATATGATGTTGGACTGTTATTTCTGCTACAATTTATTCATTTGACTTCCTACTATTAGTTCACTCTCTCCTTATATGCATACATATACTTATATATATATACACTTACTACCTAACTTACCTAATATCGCGTAAGGTCCTCGATTAATGTCCTGGAGCTAATAGACACCATAAAATATGCTGCATAAATCAGTAGGAATAAGAAGGGTTGGAGATCTCTTCTGTACATAATCCCAGATATGTTCAATAATAGTCATGTCTAGGGATTTGGGTGGCCAGCGGAAGTGTCTAAATTCAGAAGAGTGCTTCTGGAACCACTCTGCAGCAATTTTGGACGTGTGGGGTGTCGAACTGTTTTACTGAAATTCCCCAATTCCGTCGGAATGCACAATGTACATGAATGGGTGTTGGTAATCAGACAGGATGCTTACGTACCTGTCACCTATCAGAGTCGAATCTAAAAGTATCATGGGTCCCATATCCCGCCAACTGCAAACGTCCCATACCATCACAGAGACTCCACCAGCTTGAACAATCCCTTGTTGACATGTAGGGTCCATGAATTCATGAGGTTGTCTCCATAACCATACACGTCCATCAGCTCGATTCAATTGGAAACGAGACTCGTCTGACCAGGCAACGTCTTTCCAGTCATCAACAGTTCAATGTTGGTGTTGACGGGCACAGGCAAGGCGTGAAGCTTTGTGTCGTGCAGTCAACAAGGATACACGAGGGAGCCTTCGACTCCGAAAGCCCATATCAATGATGTTTAGTTGAATGGTTCACACGGTAACACTTGTTGATGGTCCAGCATTAAAATCGGCAGCAATTTGCGGAAGGGTTGCACGTCTGTCACGCTTAATGATTCTCGTCAGTCGTCGTTGGTCTCGTTCTTGCATGATCTTTTTCTGGCCGCAGCGATGTCGTAGATTTGATGTTTTACCGGATTCCCGATATCCACGATACACTCGTGAAATGGTCGTACGTGAAAATCCCAATTTCATTGTGATCTCGGAGATGCTATGTCCCATCTCTCGTGTGCCAACTATAACACCACGTTCAAATTCACTTAAATATTGATAACCTGCCATTGTAGCTGCAGTAACCTATCTAACAACGGTGTCTACGGTGCAATAACTGGGCATATGGCTCGCGAAACGAGCCTCCATCCCTTATCTGGAAAGTAGATGTGCAGCGACTGTGATGTTATCATGCTGGGGAGTAGCTAGCTTCTGATTGGTCGAGCCAATCGTTTGCAAAAGTTCCAAGTTCATGATGGTTTTGGATACTTGGGTGAGAGCTGAGTGTGCGCTCTCTGATTGGATCATGGCGGGTGAGGACAGTGACTCTCATTGGCTGCTCAAATCTCTCAAGAATAAATTTAACACTAAAAGGGGGCGGCAAGCCTAGATGTGGGGAATATGACAAAGGTAAATGAAAAAATTGAAAATGTTTAAGAAAATAAATTTATCAGTGGGTGTGCAATAAAAATGCACAAAATATTAAAGTTAAGGTGGATTGTAAGAATCGAGAAGAATTTTTCTCGGCCTTTTAGTAGTATCATTGGTATTGTAGTTTGGCAGATTAATTATATTAATATTATTAGTATATTGCAGAGAGCTAAAGAAACTTTTTGCAATCTTCTGGATGTGGGATTTAAAACTATTGATTTTAATGGCTTTCCGGATGTCGTCGTTTCTCATATATCTAGTTGCTTTACGATCATCCAGATGGTTGAATTTAACAATGGTGTCAGACACTCGTTGTATTATATAGGCTTTGCTGACCACAGCGCCATACTCTGATAGGTTTCATATGTCTTTATTTGCATACGCATGCCTGTACCAGTTTTTTGGCTCTTCTGTATATATATATATATATATATATATATATATATATATATATATATATATATATATATATATATACAGGGTGTCCAGCCTTAAAGTGACCCAATAGCTAATTCACGAACCGTTCGGTTTACACATGCACTTCAAATTTGAAAAATGTTTTATAAAAGGTAAATAATTTTTTTACGTGCTTTCCGAAACCCAAACTCCATTCACAAAAAAATTACAAAAATTAATTTTTTATACGGTCCCCGGGTCCTATCAACTATATATATAGGAAAAGATGCAGTACACAAAAACAAAATAAACACAAAATGTTTCATTTTATTACGATAAAAACTAACCAAGTTATGCCTACATAAAGTTCAAGCATCTGAATTGTTCAGAAAAGGGGGTCGTATACAAACTGAGTTTAGAGAACAGTAATTCACTATCTACAGAAAGATAAAAAGAAACACATCATAGTAATATAAAAAACGTAGTAGTAAACATCACAGATTGATAATTTGCATTGGCAAACAATAAAAATTAAATTAAAGAAATACAACTTGTACTGAAAAGATTTAAACAGCTTGTTTAAACAAATAGCAGCAATAGAATACGTGATTTGAGGTTCATATTATAGCATAATGTGAAATGATGCTCCAATCATGAATCAGGGGCTTTATTGTATCAGAATGACTAAATTAAAATAATGTTCAAAATGATTGCCTTCCGCAGAAATGCAATACCAAATCCGCGTCAGAAACTCCGCCTGTAGCTTCTGCCACCTCTTGACTTCCATAGCCGATTATTCGAGTGTCAAATGTCAGCACCAAAAATGTACATGGTTGCGCAGATTTGTGTGCGGGGGCACCATCATATGCTGGTACCACATGCGTGACAAATTCCGTAAGGAAACTTCATCTTCTAAGAAATCGGCTAACAGTCCAGATAAAATGTCCGTGCATGATTTTCATGTTAAAGGTCCGTCGAATTTATTGGGCCAATTAAGGTGCCCTTCCATATTCCGCACCACACATTCACCGACCAACGCACTTGAGGGTGATTCGGTCGTATTAGATGTGGGTTTTCGAGCGACCAATAATACCTTTTCTGTGTATTAATAGTGCCTTGCTTCGAGAACTGGCATTCATCCGACCACAAAACTTCATTCAAAAAATCTGGATTTTCATCCAGTGTGTTAAACAGGAAATTGCAAAAATTAAAACGACGATCCTGGTTTCCGGGCATTAGTTCCTGCGCCAGGACTGGACGATGAGGATATGCACCGTACGTATGTAATATGTTCCACACTGTCGATTTTGAGTAGGAACAAGCCATGCTAATATCCCGGACATTACTTTCAGGATGAGCCAGGGCATATCGTAGAACATCCTCAGTGGGTATCCGCTGAAGGTGTGGCACGAGACAAGGGTTTATGACAACACCCAGTTTGATACAAGCGTTGAACAGCATGGGCAATTGTACAATAAGATGGATGTCTTCGACTGGGAAATTTATAGGCATAAAGTCTTGCCGCCTCTCTTATTTCTATTATACTGCCCATACAACAGTGCCATTTCGCAGTATTCTTCCTTTGTCTACATCTCGTTCTCCCGTACTAGAATTCGTAATATTAGAATACGATTGTATGCAATTGCAAACGACTACACAACATATTTTTAATGTTCACCATGATCAATACCGCAGCAAAGCAGTCTGAAGCCGCAGCAAATAAACCTATTTTTTTGAACCTGCTTTTGAAATGTTTTCTTACTCCAAAATATTTTATTTTGTCTATGTTTTACATTAACGCATAATAAATTTTATTTCTTAAGTACTCAATTTTTTGTAGTATTTACTTTAAATTTAGAAACAATTTACATAAGAGTGACGTGCAAGAGCGAAAGTTTCCTGGCAAAGTTCCAATTAATTTCACTTTGGAGACGGCTCCTTATTAGCTTCTTGAAAATTGCTCAGAAAATGAATGGATTGTATGACTTTCACAAAGTTCCATAACTCGACCAATTTTTATCGTAATAAAATGAAACTTTTTGTGTTTACTTTTTTTGTTTTTGTGTTATGCATTTTTTCCTAAATATAAGTGATAGGACCTGGGGAGAGTATAAAAATTTAATTTCTTATTTTTTTCTAATTGGGTTCTTTGTTTCGAAAAGCACGTAAAAACATTCTTTACCTTTTTAAAAATATTTTTCAAACTGGAAGTTCATGTCTAAACTGAACGGTTCGGGAATTAGCTATTGGGCCACTTTAAGGCTGGACACCCTGTATATATATATATATATACATATATGTTCAAATTTTCCATCTCGTTATTAAAATATTTTCTATTCATCCCTTCAAGTTCAAATACATTTTTTAAGCTTGTAGTGGATGACACTTGATGATAATACAGTTTTTTTCAAATATTAATAATTAAATTTAAATAATGAATAAATAACAACAAACAAAACTAATAGTCCAACAGCATATATAGAAAGGAAAATTGTTCATTATGTCTCTGTAGCGCAATGGATAGCGCGTTAGGTCGCAATGGATAGGTCGTGGGTTCGAAACCAACATGGGATGGCCTGATTTCTGAGAATGTGATTTCTTTTTTACAATACTGTTTTATTAAAATAACTAAATATAGAAAAGAAATATATAGAAAAGAAAATGGAAAATTGCAAGAAAAATCGCTTTCTATTTTGTCACTTAATATTGCGATTTTGTCATATGTATATACATATTTATATTAATTTTAACTATTTAGTAAAAAGTTACTAAAACAAAATTTTTCTTTGTTGACCTAAGTAGGGAGATTGACTTATATACTTTTTTTTATCTATTACTTGTTTTTTAATTTAATTAGCGAATTAATATTTGAAAAATCTGTATTAACATCTAGTGTCATCCACTCCAAGTTTTAAGAAATGTACTTGAACTAGAATGGATGAATAGAAAGTATATTTCCTTAAGGATTGAAATTTTGAATAAGCTCTATTTATAAAGAAATCAATATCTGTATGGGGGCACCGAGAGTAGGAATGGAAATAAACTTTTTCTCATTGTGCGAAAATAAACCCAAAATATCCTTTAAAATAAGTTGTATCATCGATATAAGCTTCAAATAGATTTTTTCTTAGTGAGAAATAACTTTTTTCAGTTCAATTTCAACTTTAATTAATTGATGAACTAAGAATGCAAGTTATTAAATTTCTGTTTGTACAGAAATTAAAACTAATAAAGTTTTTCAGAAGGATGAATATGTATAAAAACATTCCACCTATATGCTACTAATTTCTTAATAAAAATTGGATTATTTTAGGGGATGAAAAAATAACTGTCATCATAGTTAAATCTTATTTCCAGATTCACTTACAGGAGGAAATCATATATATAATGACAAGAGTCATCTTTTAAAAATAACTCCAAACTAAAACCGATTTTTTGTGAGTGATTATTCCTATTTTTGTGAGTGATTTTTGCTGTTTATCGAAACTAATGCGAATTCTAAATTGAGTGTAATTTTTTATGTTACGATATATTTCTCCTCGTCGGTGTGTGTGTATATTATAATCTCTATGAAACGGATCCATTATTTGGGATTCTCGTTGAATTTGAAGATCCCATTGATTTCTTCTCCAAAGTAAACAAATCCTTGTCAATTGATATCGAATTGGAAATTCGTTGAATCCAGATGTCATTTCTATGGATTCAACGAACGCATTCATCGAGGAAAAAATGATCCCAACTCAACTAATTGTAGTTTTCTCCCTTAGGAAAACGAATCTTAGTTATGGGATGTGGCGGAACAAAGCCAGCAGCTTTTCAACAGGTGAGATATACAATTCACAGATTCTATGCTTTATACCACTAATATACAAAGAATGGACCCAATTTAAAAAAATCATATCATACTGAACATATTACAATAAGTGACACATGAATGTAAAGACAAACACTCCCAGTTTTTTTTCCTCTTACAAATGCCAGATGTGTTACGCGGCATGTGTCAAATGTGTAATCGATTTCGCTCCATACATTTTGTAACATCACTCTATCGATGGTTCGTAATGCTGCACAAATGCTTACAAGTTGTCCTCTGTTATTTCTTGTGTCAATTGCAAACAATACGGCTTGAAATTTAATTTGTTTCCTCAAATTTTCCATGCCTTTTTCTGAGGCATTCCAAGTTCACAGGCGGTAATTCTCGTAGACTTGGAACAAAATGCCTCCCCCTCGCCACTACTTCTTCCGAGACGCTTGGTTGGCCTCTTCTTTTCTTTTTACACAAGCAACTTGTTTCCTTCAATTGATGATATCATTGCAGAATGCTCTTGTTGGTTGGTCCGTAGAGGTTTCTTAATGCACCGAAAACATCTGTGCTCTCTCTCTCTCTCTCTGTTACTATCACCGTGTTACAGCGGTCTTGAATGTGCTGTGGATCATTGGGGGAAAACACTTTTCTTTACATTCATCTATCACTTATTGTAATGTATGAAAACTTCAAAAATATCATTTCTTTTCAAATCGGGTCCATCATTTGTACTGATCCTGTATTTACATACAAATATTATGCTGTCATGCTAAGTTTATATTTTTTGGGTCCTTCTAAGAAACATGTTTTGATTGTTTGAATATTTTTATTCATTTTCTTTGGAAAGCACAAACTGGAAAGCAACAAGAAAAAAGATAAGTAATTAAAATATTTATTAAAACTATCAATACCTCTTGCCTTAAATTGTAGATACACCAGTGTTTATTATTTACGAAAACAATATTGTCTGGTGCAGTCTGTCTTGATTCATCGAAGATGCTTTTCATGAATTTTAGATGTCAGCCGAAATTCAATTGAAATATCCATCAAAAAATCTTAGAATAACGTTTTCTTTAAATAACAACATTCTTAAAAAAACAGATATTTAGAGGTTTCTTGAGAAAAAAGTACATCGGGTATACTTCAACAGAAAATTGATCTGCTCTTAAATGTTTCCAATACCTATGTGTCCTTTGCAATGCTTTTTTAAATTTAGAGTTACAAGAAACAATCGGCTTGATACATTTCTTGCAAATGATTGGAAGAAGTACGCATGAGTTGATAGCCTAAAGGAAATTGAGGAAACTGAGTGGTTTCGAATCCGATTCACCAGCCAAGAAATTGTCTCGTACTAAAATAACTTTTCTTTATCTTCTAAATCGAGGAAAGAAACTGTCGATTAGAAGATAAGTGGATATCTCATTCAATGGCTTTTTCAATAATATATTTATTTTACGAAATAAGAGAAATTTTAATCGTACATTTCTCGTAACATATTGTGCATCAGAGGAATCACTCGATTGTTAATTTCAAATATCTGTGTGTAATAGGAAATTTCATCCAACTTATTATTTTAGGGAATAAAGTTGCAACATTTTTCATTCGAAAAATATGCCATGGGAACTTACGGTCAATCAACAAAAGGACAATCATTTTTCTTCCAATTTTTATGTAATGAGTTGGATTTTTTTACTCTTAATATTATTTCTCCAATTGGTAGGAATCTTACAATGAAAATAATTTTTTTGAATTTATTTCATTAATTAAAGGTAATCTATTTACAAAAAATTTTAAAAAATGATTCAAAATCGAGTATTTTGTCTGTGTATTTTTTTTTTGCCATTAGCTTCTTTTTTGTATGTGTGTGGAGTTTCCTTTTTTCATTTTCTTTAAAAAAATTGATGATTATATTTTTGAATTATTTTTTAAATTAACACACAATGAAATTTTTAGTGAAAATAATTTTTCTAGGGACTACTCATTTCAAATTTTTTATCAAACTCTTAATTGTATGCTTAAGAGAGAATGAAAAAGAAATTTGATACTCACAGAATTTATAAAATATTTAAGTTGTTTCGATTCATTCTTACAGTTTTATATAATAGGCAAATAATAAAACTAATTTATTTTACAATATGAATTTGCAATTGCACTACACACTAACTGCTAAGAAACATCATTTGGAACAGATTAAAGACATTGGTTGGAGAGTTTTAAATACAGGGAATGTTTTAATATGACAAAGAATGAAAAAATGGCACTCTCCAGAGAAATTGTGAAGAGTGTCGCGAAATCAGACTAGATATGGCATCCGTGCCCTCTCAACCGATCCCACGCGTTGTGTAGCGCCAAAGCATGGATCCCTCTTGTTGCTAATAAACAGACCATTTGGAGGAGGTTCAATGAAATTTCTATCTTGCCATCAATGCATTTTCCTGTCAACGTCTTGGATTTTTTCAGTTGCCTTGTATATTATCATACATGAAGAGAAGAAAATGGCTGTCGTTGCAAAATAAAGAAAAAAAAAAGATACTATAAATATATAAATTTTCATCCCACTTACAGATATTAGAGTTATAGGCTAAAAGACTATTTTAAATTAAGATATTAATGGATTCATTTTCTTAGCATGGTTAATTAACATATAAAAACATCTAAAGTAGAAAATGTTTTAAATATCCCATGTTTTTGAAATTTCATTTGAATCTTGCATTTATTTCAGACACAGTTGGGGACTGCCTTGAGCAAATGATTAATCATTATTTTCCAAATACCGTTAACATTAATAACATTTTAGCAGAAAGTGTTTTCTGATAAGCTTTTAGTTTCATACTTTTCTCATTTTGTTTTACGTTTATTTAAATGAGAGATATTTTTAAATTAAGAGTTTTTAGTTTATAAACAAGTATATATATATATATATATATATATATATATATATAAAAAAATGAAGTAAATTCCTACTTAGGTCAACAATGAAAAAATTATTTTAGTTAATTCAATTTAATTAATGAATTAATACTTGAAAAAACGGCATCAACATCGAGTGTCCCCCACTACAAGTTTACAAATATGAGTTTCAACTTGAGTGGATTGAAAGTTCTCATAATATTTTTTTTTCACGATTAAAGATAAAAAATGAATCTTTAAACATTAGCTATGGTCCTGGCCATGAACTCGTGTCAAGTCATGAGTTGGAGTCAGCTAAGCACCCAAATCCAATTTTCAATGGCAGCTTTCAAATACGACGTTAAAAACAATCCAATCCAATTTTCTGTAAGACACTTGGATTGGATAGAACAAGTTCACCTTGGGAAGGATGCAAATGGTATCGAAACAGAATGGGTGTTAGTTTTAGAGTAGAACAACTGTGTTGATGATTCCTTAGGGAATGTATTAGAATAAGAGGATTCGAGTCGAGTTGTCTTAGAGATAAAACCATCAAAAAAGTATTCTTATAATCTCAAGGGAATAAGATTTCGGTCAGGAAAACCGATAGCATAGTCCAGTCGAGTTATTTTTGAGATTTCCTTCACGAATTGAATAAAGAAACTGCCACGCCTCTTGTTATTTGCGATCCGATTATTTCTTTCTACCTGGCCTCACGTCAAATTTCGTTTAGGTCTTTGAGATGCGTATTTATCCTGTGCAGAAATCCTACCAAGGAAAGAAGAGTTTCTATCTTTATTGATCTTAAGTAATTGGGAGATGATATTTTTTCAACATATTGATTGCTTAGATGAAATAACCACAAAACGCATTTCTTATACTTTCCTATAAATATAGGTATTTTTCAAGACTTTACCTTTTACGTTTTAATTTGAATTTTATTTTTCTAAGCATTTTGTCTGACATTTTTGTAGAAAATATTCTAGACATCGATTTATTTCACTATCTAAAATGTGCTTAGATGCTAATCCTTTTCTTAAAAATAAATATTTCTCAACGTATAAACTAAAAATTATACAGAAATAAGGCTTGATATTTTCTTTAAAAATTTTATTTTGCATTTATTTATATTTTAACTTAACACATTATGCATGTTTCAGTTTTCTTGTTCACAACTTGCTTCAAAAAGTCCTTTTCTCATTGTCTGACATTTGTAGCTAAGTTCCAGAAAAAGTTATATTAATAAAATAGGTTTAACCTATTTATAATTATCAGCATAGCCGAGAAAAATGTTGAAGGAGTGTTGTGACAGTTTTCTAACTCAATGTAATTAGAAAAAGAAAGCCAACAACAATACAAAACATGAATTTTCCTACTTACGAGCTATATGAATATTACTTTTTTCTCAGTGGCTTTTGAACTAACTTATAACAGTAGTCTAAAGAGTAGGGTTTATTGCTCCTATATTTGCTCCAGAAATGAGAAAAAAGCATCATTTTCTTTCATAGACTTCTGGTTCCTAGACAGCTCTTACAGTCATTGGGAATTCACATTCGAGACACTTCTATCTATTCTAACCAGTGGGATCCAAAGGATTAATATATTTCTCTATTGTGCATTCTCTATTGTGCAAACCATTCTATGTTGGAGTCAGCAAAATCCATTGCGGAATGTTCAAATGAGTGTGGCGTTAGTGTAGATGGTACATGGCAAAAACGTGGCTGCTCTTCATTGAATGGATGTGTTTCGACAATTTCTGTGGACACTGGAAAAATATTAGACATTGAAGTCAATATTGCCGAGTGTGTACGAAAACCGAAAAAACATCGGGATTCTGCAAAAATGCGTAGTCTCACATCTTTGTAAAAATCACAAAGGATCAGCGTCTAATATGGAAACTGTCGGTGCTTATAGGATTTTTGAAAGGCCTGAAGCAAACCGCAGTCTTCGATATACGTCTTACTACGGGGATGGGGATTCAAAGGCGTTCAATAATGTGAAAGACATTTATGGTTATGATAGCGTAGTTAAGAGCATAGGACATGTGCAGAAGAAAGTTGGCTCTCGTTTACGAAAGCTGAAAAAATCTACAAAAGGCTTAGGCGGAAAGGGTAAATTGACCGACAAATTCATCGACACACTTCAAAATTATTTTGGAATTGCAATTCGGAGTAATGTCGACAATTTGTCTAACATGCAGACTGCAGGCATTGCTGCATTTTTTCATTGTTGCTCCACCGACAAAAACCCATGCATGGACAATGTCCTTCTGGATCCGATACATGGTGTAAATACCAAAAGGCCAAGCAAGAAGGAAAACTGTATAAACATAGAACAGCTGGCTTACCAAATGCTGTATTGAACACAGTGAAAACCACCTATATGGATTTATGTGACCAATCAATTCTTGAAAAATGTTTGCACGGAAAGACCCAAAATGCCAATGAAAGTTTTAATGGTGTTTTGTGGAGCATAATCCCAAAAGAAACTTTTGTTGAACTTCTGACATTACAATTTGGTGCATTCTTGGTTGCATTACAGTTCAATGATGGATCTGAAGGGATTCTTTCCGTGTTGGAATATTTACACATCCCAATGGGTTATTTCATTCTGAAGGGATTTTCAAAGGTTGATGACGAAAGAATTGTCGACTCGGAGAGACATTCATTGCCAACTACAAAAAACAAGAGAAAAAAACTCAGATGACTTAAAAATAGGAACTGTGCATTATCTGAGTAAAAGGAAGGTGTCACGTATAAATCTGGAGAATTTTAAACCTGTATGTAAGTATTAATATTTAGAAAAAAAGTATTTCAAACTTTAAAATGTGTTTTATACTCAAAATGTTCAAACGGGGACAAGGATTGCTGAAAAAGTTTTGAAAATAATTTACTGAAATTTCTTGTGTATGTTCTGTATAATAGTAGAATTGTTTTGATCTTCAGATTTTAAAATCACTGCATTATTACAAAATTTACAGTCCCTTATGTGAATATAACCACTGTGTTTTTTTAAGCAATTTCGTATAATAACTAAGATAAAGTGCTCTATTTTTTGTAAAAATTAAAATATCTCTTATCCTGAAGATCATTTCAAACATGAATAACAAAGCAACATATCAAAAATTGAAAAATTGAGGATTTGTTCATAAAATTTTTTACAGAGCAATTTTTTTACCCCGTTTATGTAATTTTTTGTAAATTTTCACCAGTTTTTCCCAATTTTCATAATAATAAAAACAAATTCTTTTTTTAATTTTAGAATTTTTTTCTTAAAATATACCAAATAAATCTAAAAATCACAAAAAAATCTCCATTTCTTCAAAAAAAAGTTGTCGCAAGTAGTCGGATACCTTAAGTTACCTTAATGCTATTTGTTTATCTAAAAAGTAAAAATGGATGTTTGCAGGTATGTATGACCTCGCTTCACTCCAACACTGTTCAACCGATCACTATGAAAAATGGCATTTATATGTATTTTTTTTGTGGAGAAGAGTTTATTCTATCTTCTTCGTTGCAGCTCCACACGAGGTGGTGCTACAGAATATCGACTGCTGCACAGTTCAATCAATTGCCAAGTTGCAAGAGAGTTAAGGGGCGTTATAAATAAAAAAATAATTTTTATCAGTTATTAGATCTACATACTTAAAATTTAACAAACATGTGTGTTTTTTTCCGTTTAATATGCATTTCGAGTAAAATTAACTCATTAAAAACTTCTTTATCCTTCAATCTGTATTGTTTAATTTTTCAATTCACCCGTGCGAAGAACGGGTATATCAGCTAGTAACTTATATATTATTAACACAGCTCCTGTAATCTTATAGAAAGCGTTATATCAAAATGTTGTTAATAACTTTTTTTATCGTTATAATTACTTATTCAGGATTAAAAAAATTATGTAATACTGGTTGGTGATTTTGGAAACTTTTAAAATGGGTCACCAAACCATCTCAAGGGTTGGCAAAAATAAGGTTTGTTATAATGAAATCATTAACAAACAAAAAATGGCATCACCCCAGCATTCTATATTTAATCTTCCCTCTTATTTTACTTCTGTCTCAGTCATATATACAAATAAATTCAGGTATAATACTGAATAAAGGAAAAGTGTCATATTGATATTTACATTACTTAAGTTTTACCTTTGTATGCCTTCAAAAAACTTAATTTAAAAATAACTTTCAACATCTGTTGTTAAATGTGCAGATTTGTGAATGTAATTGAATCATCTCCACTGACCATGATTCTTAAACACTGCGAAAAATAGAAAATTTGTCTCCAAAATAAATAAAATAATAATATAAAATAATTATGATAATAATATGAGCAATTTATCAAATCTTATATGTTTGCAGGTGTAAAATAGTAAATTAGTTTAGATATAGTGGAGATAGAAATTCCGCATTTATTTACAGAGAATACATATTTATATGTTACGATTCAGGAATTCTATATATGTAGGATTTAAAGTATTAGGGAATATAAATATATTCTCTCCGATCAGTAAGGTTACAACCTCACCAATAGATGGCGCTACCAGCAAATATATGTACCCCCCTCCCCGGAATGGTTGGTTTTAGGGGAGAAACGATAGCGACAGGGAACGAAAAAGACGCGAAACAGACTCCGGTTTACAGGCGATAGGTCACGTTTTCGGCCAACGTGGTGGTCAATAGGCTTCGCGACAATTGAGAGTATGCTCCGTGAAATAACTCATAAAGTTTTAATTGTAAATAATCTAATGTTTCATTAAACAGTAATTTTATTCTAATCAGCTTATTTCTTTGAATATCAAGATCCTGGACTTACCCCTAGACAACAAAAGGAAGCCACTTGTATAAATAAAATACACCCCTACATATTTTATGGGGACTCGGCCGGGATAATTCTTTTTTTAAATTAAAAAAAAATGCAGAATTTGTAAATAGTTATTGACCCCACACCCGACCTTTCACCTGTAGAAAAATTATCTACCAGATAATATAAACGAACTCTTTAGTTTGAAGACTAGTGTGTCAGCCTGACACGAATTAATTCCAGATTGCTAAAAAAGGATTACCTTCTTTATCGCGAAGTGTAATGTGCATCCTGCCACGAATGACATTTGTTTTTACTTCTCTAGCGTTGGGGTGACTGTTGGAGCTCTTAGTCCTTCCGGACTCTAATCTCCTATCCTGGAATTTTAAGATGACTGTACAGAATTTTACCATTGCCCTTTTTAGAAAAGTATTAATTTAAATGAATAATAAATATGGGTAGATCTAGAATATATAAGAATTTAATGGGTGTAAAACATTTAACTTATATTAAAAAGAGAATAAAAAGCTCTTTTAAGAGCTAGAAAATCAAAGATTGAAGCGTCCATTAAGTGGGTGGAGTTACGTTGGCCAATCGGGTTGCAGCAAGAACCGAGATCAGAAAGTGCGGGAAAAAATATCTGGAGGTGGGAACATGAGCTGGGGAATGAGAGAAAGCATTTTTATTGGTCGACCAGGGGTATGGTTAATGGGGTATAAGACATTGCTAGAAATGGTAGCCAATCAGAGCAAACTGCGATTCAACAGAGTTGGATCGCAGTGAAGAAGGAATATAATTTTTTGACTTGTAAAAAATGAAAAGAAAATAAATAAAATAAAATAAAAAGATAAAATGATTAAATTAAATAAAATCGGGATCTACCAAGATGTCTCTTGGTCTACGAATGAATGGGTACGTGGGATATGTTGAGATGGCTTTGATAGTTGGGTTGTCATGCCCATCTATGTTGCTAAAAAAGTTAATTGCGATATTTCTGATACTTTGTCTGATGGTTGGGATATTACATGACGTTCTTATATCTACATTTCTCATATACCAGTGGGCATCGAGTATCTGTCTAAGGATTGTATTTTGAGAGCTTTCAATGAGGTTGATATTGGTTCTTGCTGCATGCGCCCAGATTGGGGAAGCATATGTCAGAAGGGGTTTTAAGATCAGAGTGTAGATAAGCATTTTATTATGTCTATTCAATTTAGACTTTCTACCAATTAGGGAATAAAGTTGACGCGAAGCATTTTTAAATTTATTTCTAATGTGTGTAATGTGTTGTCTGAACGTGAGATTTTTTTATCAATTATAACACCAAGATATTTGGTGTGCTGAGACCAGGGGATTCTTTGATATTGAAGCGTAATTTCAGGGGGTGGACGCTTTCGAGAAAAGGATACTGCTTCAGTTTTTGAAGTGTTCAGGGCTATTTTCCAAACGGAGAACCATTTTTCAAGGTGAGCCAGGTGATCATTTAGATTTTTTGTAAGTGTGTTGGGGTCGTAGTGTCTGCTTAGTATTGCAGTGTCATCTGCATACATACAAATCATTGTATTAGTGCTTTTAGTAATATCGTTTACGTAGAGGTTCAAGAGAACCTGGCCAAGAATAGAGCCTTGGGCAATACCGGCTTTTGCCGATTTTATTTGTGAGTAGGTTCTGTTAATTTTTCCAGTAAAAGATCTGTCGTTGATATAGGACTTTAGGAGGAGTATTAGTGGGGGTGGAATTTTATATTTTATTAGTTTGAAGAGGAGGCCAGTGTGCCAAACTCTATCGAAAGCTTTCTGAATGTCAAGGAACACTGCAGCTGTATACTGATTTCTATCTATTGCATCTTTAATGTATTCTACTACTCTGAGTAGCTGATGGGAGGTGGAGAGACGAGGGCGGAACCCGTGCTGCTCCGGAGTGAGGATGTTATTCCTCTCAAGGTAGTCATTAAGTCTCTGGCAGAGATAATTTTCTCTGCCAGTTTACTTAGGATTGGTAGTAGAGAGATCGGTCTGTGGGATTTTACTTCTAATTGCCGCCCTGGTAATAGAATTCCTTCAGTGCATGCCGCCCTGGTATTAGAATTTCTTTAGTGAATGCCATCATGGTGAAATAGTTTTTTCAGTGCCTGCCGTCCTGGTAATAGAGTTTCTTCAGTGCATGCCGTCCTGGTAATAGAGTTTCTTCAGTGCATGCCGTCCTGGTAATAGAGTTTCTTCAGTGCATGCCGTCCTGGTAATAGAGTTTCTTCAGTGCATGCCGTCCTGGCCAAGCGGAAAGTGCAGTCCCTGCATTTTGAAATTGTAAAGACTTGTGTGTGCGCGAAAGTGAAAAACCTTGAAGATTGTGTAAAGGCCTCGTATCCGCCATTTTGCACGGGAGCAATAAATATTTACAAGGACAGATCAGGTTGATGGAGGAACGGACTTTTGTGACGTAGGAAAAGAAGGGATGTTAGTTTCTCCTTCCCTCTCTCATGTGAAACCCTCAGATCGACGTCAAAAGGTCAGACTTATTTATGTTTACTTATTTGTTATGGTTTTTGACAATCCGTATTTTGATGATTTTCCTTTTTGAATCTATGTTTTTTTTTTCATCTGAGCAAATATTTGAATTGAAATTGATTTTTGTTATTTCTATCATCTATAACTTTGTATGAACATATTATTTATCTAATTTTGCCATTATATACTTTCATATTTTTTTCTTTCTTTTTGAAATTGTATTTAATAACTATTAATTTTGAATTATGTATCCCAATTTAAATTATTACTTGATGTGTTTTAAATTATTGATGCATGATATATTATTTGAATTTTACATTCGTTTTTGGAAATTTTTAATTGAAATTTTTACTTGCATAACTTTTGTATATTTGGAAGTGTGGGTAAAATTTAGCAGATCTAGCACCCTATACCTTTCACAGTATTTAGTACTTTACCTGTTATTCTCCAGTACATTAATTCTTGTATAAATTCTTAACTCCTTAATTAAAAAGGGGAAAAACATGTCTTTCTTGTTAAAAGGGAAAAAGGAGGATTTGTTAGAGTTAGCTACAGAGTTATGTTTAGAGGCGACAGTCGACATGACTCAGCCAATGTTAAAAAATTTAATAATCAAAAGTGCAGGGTAAGATGAGGAAGACACCAAATTGTTGTACGAAGGTATCGTTGAAGAGAGAAAGGAGGGAGAATTATTAGAAGAAAGAAAACGACGGGATAATTTAGAGTTAGAGAAACTTAGAATCGAAGCTCAGATCGGACGAAATCAGGAAATATTGAGTAGGAATAATCGTACAACTAGTAATGAATTGAACAGACTGCTACATAAATTTTATATGAAAGAGGATATCAGCTTATACTTAATATTGTTTGAGCGCCAAGCATGTATGATGGATGTGCCGAAAGAGTTTTGGGTCTCACACCTGTTAGGCCTACTCCCAAAGGAAATCACACAGTTGATCACTAGAGAACCTGAACAAGAGGCGAGGGATTATGACCACGTGAGGTCTTTGCTTTTGAAAAGGTTTAAATTGACCCCAGAGAAGTTCAGACAGCTATTTGTTACACATCAGAAAAGTTCGGATAAAACATGGCGAGATTTCTACCAAGAAGTTCAAAATTCTTTAATGAATGGATTGAAGGATTGGACGTAAAAACATTTGACAAACTACGGGATCTGATGATAACTGACCAGATGAAGAAAAGAGCCCCTGGGGAATTCAAAGAACGTCACCTAGACGAATGGCCAAGTATCAATTGCCCAGTTGAATTAGCCGAGAGACTTGAAGAATTTGAGGATGTTCGTAGAACGTTGAAACAGAAAACACATACTTTATCACCTGCTCGAAGACCTGAAGTTAGGGGATCGAATCAAGCGGAGCATTTTATGAAATTTGATAATCACAAAACAAGAACAGGAAATTTCAATTCTGACAGATATTTAGACACTCCTCCGAGTAGAGATTTTGATAGAAGTGCACCTAGGAGATGTTACATATGTCATTCCTTACATCAATTGAGTTTTAATTGCCCTAAAGCAATGAAAGAGATCAAAAGAGAACAACCCAATTCCCAAGTACAAAGCTGTTCTGTCACACCGCAGAAAGGACTACACTTAAAAAACATCATGTTAGGCAATGAAATTGTATCGGCACTTATAGATACTGTTAGTACAATTAGTCTAATAAGCGAAGAGGTAAGCACGAAAATTGTTGACCATTCAAGACTATCCAAAATAAACACTGTGTTATACGGGGTTTAGGACAAACTAAAGTAGTAACCAAGGGCTCCTTCAAGTATGATTTTGTTTTGGACAAAGATCAATATTCTTTAACGTGGCATGTGGTGCCAACCAAACAGCTCAATTTTGAAGCCATTATAGGTGCAGACATTTTGGGACAAGCTTCTTTGAATTTCACCCAAGATGGTGTTATGTTTCATAAGCATGAGGAAAAGGCATGACTAATGCAAATATTTGGAGTACATTCTGAAGATGAGTTAGATTTCAGTCACATCCTTGACTCACAAGTGAAAATGATCTAACCAGAATAATTTCATCGTACAATCCTGAGAAGACTCAATCCACAGATGTGACGATGAGAATAATACTGAACGATGATATCCCAGTCTATCTACTAGCACGTCGGTTGTCATACGCGGAAAAGCAAATTGTGAACAAACACGTTGAAGAATGGCTCGAACAAGGAATAATCAGACCAAGTTCATCCAAGTATACTAGTCCCATAGTACTTGGTGAAGAAGAAGAATGGCTACCCATAGTGAAGAAGAAGAGAATGGACATTCTAGACTTTGTGTAGACTACCGTCAACTGAATCCCAAGCTTGTTAAGGATATATATATATTTTCCCTTTATCTGTAATAGACGATGTTCTTGATAGATTACAAGAAGCGAAAGTATGCACCACCCTGGATCTAAAGAACGGATTTTTTCATGTTGACGTAAATGAAGACTGTCGAAAGTTCACTTCCTTTACTGTCCCTGATGGCTAATTCGAATTCAATAAGGTACCATTTGGCTTGAGTACCAGTCCTGGTGTTTTCCAAAGATTCATCTACAGTATTTTTCGGAACTGAATGAATAAAGGCTTGATAATAATTTATATGGATGATCTAATAGTTCCATCTGTGGATGAAGAGGAAGGATTGAGAAAGTTAAGAACCGTCTTTGAAGTAGCATCAAAATATGTGGGCTGGAGATCCAATTCAAGAAGTGCCAGTTTTTAAAAAGGAAGGTAGAGTTTCTGGGGCATATTGTTGAAAATGGTACTATAAGTCCATCACTCTCTAAAACACTGTCAGTGAGAAAATTTCCTCAACCAACAACCCTCAAACAAGTTCAAAGCTTTTGGGGTCTGGCTGGTTACTTTCGAAAATTCATACCAGAATATTCTAAAATTGTGAAGCCCCCTTAGTGATTTATTAAGAAAAGATAATTCATTTGTTTTTGAACAACCCCAAATCGAAGCTTTTGGAAAACTCAAAGAAATCTCAATGTCCAGTCCAGTCTTACACATTTTTAAACCTGGGAAGAAAACAGAATTACACACAGATGAAAGCCAACAGGGTTATGCTGCTGTTCTGCTCCAAGAGGCAGATGATGGGAGGCTGCATCCCGTGTACTATATGTCCAAGAGAACCAACACTGCTGAAGAGAAGTACAGTAGTTATGAGTTAGAGGTTCTTGCTATTGTTGCAGCCCTGAAGAAATTGCGAGTGTACCTGCTAGGGCACAAGGTCAAGATAGTTACAGATTGTTCTGAGTTCCAGAGAACCATGGGCAAGAAAAATTTGGTCACACAAATCGCAAGCTCGGCAATGCTTCTTGAAGAGTTTGACTATGAAATAATACACCGTCCAGGTCAGAGAATGAAGCACGTGGATGCCTTGAGCAGGTATCCGGTCATGGTTATGAGGGATACCCTAACCCTCAGTTTGAAGAATGCCCAATCAGAAGATGAAGGATCTGTCACATTGAAAGCTTTCTTGGGTAGTGGAAACTCGCAAGACTTTTTTGAAAGAAATGAGATACTATACAAATTTGTAAATGGACGTGAACTCATAGTTGCCCCTAGTGGCATGCAGACTGAGATAATTAAAACAATTCATGAAAAGGGTCACTTTTCTGTCGCAAAAACTCAAGAAGTTGTTAAGCAAGAGTTTTTCATCCCAAATTTAAACAAACTTGCCCAACAAGTAATCACTAATTGTGTGCCTTGCATTCAAGCCAACAGAAAATCAGGCAAAAGGGAAGAATTTGTAAATCCAATACCTAAGTATGAAACACCCTTACATACTTATCATGTAGACTTTATCGGCCCACTGGAATCAACCAACAAAAACTACCAACACATTCTAATGGTAATCGATGCTTTCACCAAATTTTCCTGGTTGCACCCAGTAAAAACCGTTTCCGCAGACAGTGTGTGATGTACCTCCCCTTGGAAGTACATCCCTCGAAGTATCAGCGTGAGCTAGATGTGTAGGATTCACGTAAGAACTAGAATCAAACATTATCTTAATATGACTTTATTAAGATATTCAACTTAAACTTTGAACAAATATATAAATGAGAAAATCTACGATAACACAATGCGCAACACATAATATAAAACTGACCTATATCAATAACTGAACCACCTAATCTTCAATTATGATTATACTAAGTAATCAATCCTACCTTATATTATTCTGTAATAAACTTGTCTTTAGCTACAGCGGTATGCAGCTGTACCTTTAACTTCTAATAGATCACCAATATGTTTATCCACGACACGTAGAACTTGAATCTTTAAACAGCGAACTTCAATTATCTTCCAATACCACAACGCACTTTAATTGTCGAACATTCCTTTACACTACCATTATATTGCTATCATTGCCCTCATTGTCATTATTGCCCTTTCGCTTACTCTAAGATCCTATATTTATCCTATATTATTTGCATCTCTTCACTTCTCGTTTCTTAGATTTGGTTGGAAAAGAGTTACCATTAATTTTGGCCAAAGAACCCAAATGACTTGTTAAAGAAAAGACGCGTAAGTCGTCACAAGTGTACTGGATAAGTTAAGGTTGCAGCAGAAGACATTTGGAAATCCGAAACGGATAATAACAGATTGAGGATCTGCATTCACTTCAAAGGCCTTTAATGATTATTGAGTCGAGTAAGAAATACAACATCTACAGATAGCGACAGGAGTTTCACGAGGCAATGGTCAAGTAGAAAGAATTCACAGCACTCTTATCCCAGTGTTAACAAAGTTATCACTTGATGATCCTACTAAATGGTATCGACATGTTGACAGGCTACAAAGAATCCTGAACAGAACAGTTAGCCGTAGCACCAAATGGACACCATTTGAGTTACTAACTGGCATTCAGATGCGAAATAAAGACTTAAAAATCAGAGACCTGCTGATGCAGGAGCTAGAAGAGCAATATTTAGATCAAAGAGAAAGCATGCGCCAAGATGCAAAACGAAACATCCTCAAAATCCAATCTGAGAACAAGAAAACTTATAATAAGGAAAGGAAAAAGACTCCCGAGTACCAAGTTGGTGATTTGGTAGCGGTCCAACGTACGCAATTTGGTGGAGGCCTAAAACTTAGACTTAAATTTTTCGGACCATATCAGATTACTGAAGTCAAACCTAGAGACAGACATACAGTTGAGAAAGTAGGGGATAATGCTGGGCCAAATGTAATTGCTACTTCCGCTGATTTAATGTGAAGTATTTTTCTCTCTCATGAATAGAATAGTATTTACGAAAGTATACATTTAATTTTAATAAATATAGAGTATACCCTTCACTTTATACTGTGGAGACCCCCCCTGGGTCTCACCTTGGATACCAAGATTAATTTGAGGCAAAGAACCACTAAGAGCCATTTTGAATAATAATAATATTTATTATTTTCAATTTCTCAAAAAAAAAAAAAAAAAAAACTCCAATAACATATAATACTTTTCATGTTACGTCAACTAAAGGGATTTACCTTTATATTAAATTAAATTACGAATAATGTAATTAATTACTAATTAAGCTCAAGATCAAGTAAGGTCTACCGAAATAGGAGATCCGAGAAATACACATACTCGAATTCTTAACTCTCATTAACGTTAACTAATTCGACTAAACTAACGCTTCTTTTAAGCGTAAGTAAATTATATTTACCGCTGGCTATATTAGCTTTCTGGTACTTCCTTAGAATCACAGCAATTCTGCACTATTCTAATCTCTTGGAATCCTCTAATATTGCGGTTAAAGTTGCTGGCTCAATAACCTTCCATCTTCTACATTGCTAGCTTACAACGCTCGACTTAAATACCTTATCTATTTTGCATATCCCATTCATCTTTTTGAAGTTGATTGGAAATAAACGTGAACTTATATTCCCCAAAAAGACGCCTAAGAAGATTAGTGGAAAGGTTCCGTACAGATTTGTCACAATATATCTTATGCATATTGTGCACTTTCTTATATATTTTGTAATGTAATACGATATGTAATCATGAGAGCATTCTCAAGCGTTGCTGAGGTCATCGACAGTCAGGATTGGTCCAGTTTGTAGGATTTAAAGTATTAGGGAATATATGTATAGTCTCCGATCAGTGAGGTTACAACCTCACCAATAGATGGCTCTATCAGCAAACATATGTATCCCCCGGAATGGTGGGTTTTAGGGGAGAAACGATAGAGACGGGGAACGAGGGAGACACGAAACAGACAGACTCCGGTTACAGGTCACGTTTTCGGCCAACGTGGTGGTCAATAGGCTTAGTGACAATTGAGAGTATGCTCTGCGAAATAACTCATAAATTTTTAATTGTAAATAATCTAATGTTTCATTAAACAGTAATTTTATTCTAATCAGCTTATTTCTTTGAATATCAAGATCCTGGACATAATGACTTACCCCTAGACAACAAAAGGAAGCCACTTGTATAAATAAAATCCAACCCTACATATATTTTAAACTTTTTTGGAAACTAAAAACTTTAGGTATTTTAGACTTTAACTGTGCCAATAGTTTGCATTAAGCAATTTCTTTTCATACAAAAAGCGTACATTTAATTTTGTGTTTCTCCCTATTTTTCTCATTCATAAATTGCCTCAAGTTTGAAGTATTTGAATGAATTCTAAAGACGATAGATCAAGCACACGAACAATTTATGCATTATGCAAAATGCATTCGGGCACCCGATTATCCTTTCAGAATGCATTTGCAAATTATACCCTTGACATTAACCTTCATTTTGTCATAGCAAACAACAACTACGATGGAAAAAAATAGTTTATCGATTAATAAATTATGTGACTGTCATTGGAAAGGCGATCATTTAAAATATTTGTTTTAGTTTTTAAAAGGATATTCTTTGTGAAAACATTTAGACAGTTCCATTAAGAAAAAGATTACAAAACTTTATATCTTTGTTTGCTTGAAATAAGTTTAGAGAAATTTGTCACCTTTAATAGAAATTCTGGAAATTAGTGGGTGAGAACAGGGAGTACAGAAATTCTGTTCAGTTAATACAAAGAGTAAGAAAAGTAATGTAGGCTGTGCATCTTAAAGATAAGAAGAAAACAAGCCATTTCATTTTTAATAGCAAAGTCAGTATAAAAAATGACAAATATTCGACCCTAACTTTTGCTCCTATAATAATGGAGGTGTAATTTTATGCATTTGTATAGACGGCCTTAATGTGAATTTCTTCGGCTTGTGCAAAAGCTGCTTAGTATCCGGCAAACTACATGAGTGAAAAAGAGAAACTAGATTCGTCCACTTTTCGTTTTTGACAAAATGACAAAAAATATTAGAAAAACTCTATTGCATTAAGTTTTACGTAAAACTTGACGATATTCCAAAGTGGAAACAATCCGCAAAATTCAACAAATCTTCAGGGATGATGCAATGAGACCACACACAAAATGAAGGGGAGTAACAACAGCAATGCTTAGTCATCCTTATCGAAGGCTCCAGCATCCTTGAGGCTACAGTATTTTCAAAGTCATTTTCTTTGACCATCTTCTTTGCTTTCGATGGCATGATTCTTCGCGATTCTTGGAATAACCATTCCCAAGAAATACTACTAAGAGGGTCACGTAATGTCGCAGTGAGATGCAAATGGTTGACAGTAGGCAGTTGGCAGCTCTATCATAATAATGCTGTGTTTCTCAAACTGCGGGGCGCGCCCCCTAGTAGGGGCATGATAACCCTACAAGGGGGGCGAGAGCATATCTAAAAGTCGAAAACAAAAGATTATTTAAAAAAATATCAATTTACTGAAAGAAAGCAAAACAAAACACATTCTGACATAATAAAAAGTAAAATATACATTTAGACTGATATAATACACTTATATATGTAACAGTCCTGTGCAATATGTTTCATGATTAATTTAACAGTATTAAGTTAAAAACAAGTTTAATAATTACCAATGACCCTATGGGCATGTCGTAAAATTATATACAAAATTTAATGCTTATCTTGATCCTTTGAACGGTTTATAATTCAAGTCGTATTGTAGTTTTACAACAAAAAATATTATTATTGAATTCAATACATTATTATCTAGTGGAAGGGGGCGCGATGAAAATTATGCTTTAAACTTGGGTCGCAAGTATAGAAAGTTTGAGAAACACTGTAATAATGCATTATCAAGTTCTTTACATCTAACGCAAAGTTCAACACATTAAATGTGAACTTGGTCAGACTCCTTACTCTTCGGACATTATTTCGTGTGACTTCTGGCTTTTCTTCAGCTTTGATCTCTTTGAATCTGACAAAATTTCAATCCACAGAAGATAAAAGGTTACGCTCTAAGTGCACGCCATCTTAAAAAGAAGCACTACAGGGCTGCTTCCAATAGTGGTAGAATCTTTGGGAGAAGTGTGTAACAGAACCAAAGGAAAAACTTTACTTTGAAAGAGATTAAAGTAAGATTGCTGTGTGTATTTCTGAGTACGATTATTTTTTTAAGAGTATAGATCGAATATTTTTAAACACATATCTCGCATATGCATATACCCGATATAACACACAAGTACATACAAATTGCATTCACATACATCAAACAATACAGACCTTTCAATTGATATAGATATCTTGTAAAATGAAACTGGTTGATTTAGATTCTTGATTTTAAACTTGCAATACCTGTAGGATGCATTTGAATTTTCATGCAGTAGGTTTATAAGATTTGCAATAATGGGTCATATCGTTGATTACACAAGGGTACAAAATTAAAGTTTTGGAAAAATGCAAAAGATGTTTTCAGTGATTTTTGTATTATTTAATGTGCGGATTTCGAATATGCCTTCCATTTTTTTTTCTCATCATGTTAGAATTTTTTGTAATATTTTATTAATATTTTATTTATTAATATTTTTATTTATTAATATTTTATTAATATTTTTTTTATTTATTAATATTTTTGCTACAAACCTGTTTGAAAAGGAATTCTCTCGTACAATTTGGCCTGGGAAACTTGACAACGGTGGTTTTTATTAAGTTAAATCTATGTAAATATTGGTTCTTTTGGTGAAGCAAATTAATTTCTCAGCAATTAGATGAAAACCATTGTTTCTAGACCTCACAGGCTGTCTTTGATCGTGAGAAAAACAAGAAATTCCCTTAAGATTTATACATTTTACAACCAATTATGGTGTAATTTCTAAAAGAAAATAATTAACAAACTATTTTAATTTGTTTTTAGTAAAATATTTACATTAAATAGATGATTGACCAAGAAGAGCAAAATTATGCTTGTGTGCATACAAGTTTGAAGCATATTTAAAATGCACAAGAAAGTAAAACAAAGTTTTCCCTTCGGTACGTTCTCTTTTTTTTTTGAAACTTCTTTTTGATGTTTTTCTTTTATATTTAATCTCAGGCCTATCTCGTTTAGCATCCAACAATAGTCAGCTAGCATGTTTTTGTCCATTCTTCCTTGATATTTGTGCGCTCCATACCTTTGATACTTTGATGGAACCGTTCCCCCTGCTTTTCACTGACTAATCCTAAATTTTCGGGGGGAAAGACCACATGTGATTGAAGGAATTGTATTTTCACACTCATGGAGCAACCTAACTCTTAAAATTTCTCCAGCTTATTCATTGCAATTCTTTTACAGCCAGGATCCTTGCAATTGACAAGAAACTTTCTGCGATATCTGAAAATAACTCATACTTCTTTTTCCTTTGCTGTCATGCAAGTCTCAAACTCGTTAGACTTCAGCTTTTGATTTTTGTGGTTATGCCTATGGATAAGATAGGAACAAAAGTAACAATCATCAGAGTGGTTTTTCCACTCCCTCTATGTCATAGAAACTCCAAATTTTGCTGCAGTCTTCTTTCCTTTGAGTCAGAAGTGTAGATCGTTCAGGCACTCTCCCCAGATTTTATGATGAATCCATGAAATTTGTTCATGTTTCCTGCCAAAATACGCAAGATAAAGATGTTTTACATGGTATATAATGCTTCTCATACGATTTTTAATTAAGCTATTTTTGCCGTACATCAGTGGTTCTCAAACTTTCACTACTGGTGACCCAATTTTCTATCATAATTTTTATTGCACCCCCCCCAAATAATGTATTGAGTGCAATAATAATGCCCTTTGGGGGGGGGCGCTAAAGCTACAGTACGATCATAATTATAAACCGTACAAATTAACAAGATAATTATTATATTTCATATATGTTATTTTTAAGTAATATATATTTTTATTCATTTATTTTTTTTTTTTTTTACTTTTTAGTTCGATTCACTATAAAAGCGTGTTTTTTAGTTTGTTTTAAAACTATAATTTATTTTATAATTATTTTTATTATACACGATAAAAATCACAATTCCAGTGAATAATTTAATTAAAAGAAAATATACTTACCTACTTCCAAAGACTTTTCAATTTTTCTTCGAAAATTTGAAAAAAAGTCCAATAAAACTAAAGAAAATGTTCCAAATGTGGGTGTCCTTAATAAAGGACATAAATCACAGACACTTTTCGCTAACAACACAGGAACGTTATTTTCATGCAAAACTGTCATATTTTGTTCACGTTTTTGTAGTTTTGCTGTTGTGTTGATCATCTCTTCCCTGTGTCTTTTTGAGAAGGCAAAGTGCTACATTATGGCTTCATAGTTTTCTTCATAGAGATCTTTAGGCAGCTTTTGAAAATTTCAAATCAACTCAAACGTTTCATGTCTAACGCTTTTCTGATATTTACTTTCGCTATATTGATTTGCATTATTTCAGTAGATTCTTCAATTGCTTGATCAGTTTCAACTTCCTTCAATAGGGATCACAGATGCCCATTTTTTTAATATTCTGCTAATTTACAACCATAATAAGTCGTACAACACAGCAATCAAAACCGCAAAATTGTTCACGGGTAAAGTGTAGCATGTTATAAACAATAATTGCGTAAAACGTTTTTCATTATGCATTATATGTTTCAGAATACTCATAAAAATAAATCTTGGCCAAATAATTCTTCAAAGTGTTCAATATGCTTATCCATATATCATAAAACTCTTTCACATGAAAAAAGGTGAAACAGAAATGTATAAAATATTTACAACTTCCCTAAAAAAAGGACGGAGATAACCATACCAGTAAGTTCGAAGGTTAGCTAAAGTAATATTTTAGGTTAAAAGAAACATAATAAAAAAATCTCTCACCGTGGGATTACAGCAAAGCAAACAAAATATTTTTTTTTAATTTGGTTATAGGATCAAAGATGGCTAATGAGCGTTTGAAGTGGAATATTTTATTTTTGATGATCACCAGATGATAAAAATAAATTATATCAGTGTAAATGTGTATTTCTTATAAAGTCAGAAAACATTTTGTTTTACTTCATCCCCAAAAAATTATTTTCTTAAACCTTTTATTTTCAATATGATCGCGCCCCCTCGCAGGGTTAACGCCCCCCCCCAGGGGCGCGCCCACAGTTTGAGAAACACTGCCGTACATGTAACAAAAGTCATCTGGCAAATTTTCCCAACGTCTCGAACTCAATGCAAAACGTATAGAAAAAAAACACAACTGTTAAAAGTGTTTCTGAGATGAAGCCTCTACTTACGTACTACAATAAATTACATATGAAAGCAAAATTGAAACCAAGTTCAAAATTTCGGCGTCTTACTATCAGTAGTGTTTAAAACTTAATTTAATTAATTAACATGTTCTTAAAATTTAATTAATTCATAAAATAACTGAACAACAAACAAATTCTTTGAATGGGAGGGATGATTCTTCAGTAACAAACATTTGGTAACAATTTTGACAGGTTTAACCTCTGTCCAGTAAATATTTGATTTCTTTTTTTTGTTTGTTTTGGAGATAAACCACCGTGCTGATACTCCTTCTCACTTGGAAAAGCAATTAAACATTTTCTCACGATATTCCATAATGAGGGGCAAATTACAGGTATTTCTTTTTTAAGTCAAAATTGCTTTTCTAAACTTTACTTTAAGATATGCATTAGTGCCTATTCCAATCAGTTCCTATTGTAATACATTTTTTTCCATCTCACCATAATAATTCATTGCCTACTGGGAGAATTATAATAGTAAAAGCATTCTCAAACATAGTTTTAATCTTGAATAAAAGACATTTAAATGTGTTGAACGTAGGTTAATACGTCCTGACAGATTATATCTGGGATAATCTGTTGTAAATAAATCTATTGTATAGATAAGTTCTGGTTTCTTTGATTAAATTTTCTTTAAAATTAAATTCACGATCTGGCTTAATGAGAGTCTTTATCTTAGACCTCCATTTACACTTCATGGACCCCCAAATAATTTTTTGCTGACGTGGAGCCCTTGCAGGTCATCCTATACTCCTGGGGGTCAATATAGACCACTTTGGGTCTAGGGAGATCAACATGAGGAATTTAAAGCCCATGCGCATGAAAAAGTAGGAAGTTTAGCCCTTTGAGAGACCCTTTGAAAAAAAATATTACACATTGCTCACTTTACATTTGAATTCAAAATATAAGTTTATATTTGAATTTTAAAGGCATGTATATTTTTCAAATAAATGAATAAATTAATATCTGCCCACCCCATACCTCTATGTAGTGCGGTAAAACTTATTATTCTTTTCATTTTAGCTATAAAAAAGTCGGACAATTGCTGATCTTTCTCTTTTGAAAGAAACGCAAAGATTCACATTTAATGGTAAAATAGAAAATATTCAATGAGCCTGAATATTAAAATCCAAATCCAAATGAAAATCAATCTACATCAATTGGTGGGTAGGTGTGGTTTGGTCATTAATTAACATATTGAACAAGCTCACTTTTTCTTGTTACCGATGAAAAAGATCAGCTTTAGAGAGTATTCTGTTTCAATACTTATCTTAGCACGGTTTCGAACACTGTTTTAATTTATTATAAATAATCCCCGGGATCCTATATGCAGAATCGCATTTATTGGGATAAACTACTAACGATTGGTTTTCTTAATTACACTCATGTACAAAGAAATTAGCGCACCAAGAGGGAGTCGTCAAAATGAAGCGAAATTTTTCGTACGTAATGACTACTTTGATATAAGTAAATGATTAGTAAATCAACGAAAAAGGATCATTTATATTTCAGAGAAAAAGGCAAAAAAAAAAAGAACGGATGATTTAATACCCTGTTGAACCCCCTCTAGCGCGTATGCACTATGCAATACGATCGGGCATTGAGGCATACAAGTTCTGCATGATGTCCTGAGACATTTCGTTCCATATTTGCTGTAACCTTGCCTCTAGTTCATTCAAACTCGTGGGATGCCCGACTCGTCATCCCAAATGATCCCAGATATGCTCTATTGGAGACACATCTGGGGATCGGGCAGGACAAGGAAGGATAGTAAGAGTGCGGACACAGTCTTGTGATACTATTGCCGTGTGAGGGGGAGAGGAAGGGATATAGGTGAATCGAGAAGTAGATCGATATTCAGAAACATCTTACGACGACACTGACTAGCATTCAAAATTTTTTCTTCATTCTTCTGTATTCTATAAGCTTATTGTATTGCAAAATATTTCCATTTTTGACACATTTAAATGTCTTATTAAGAAGCAAACATAATATCTTATTATGACAACCTTTAAACCAAATGATCACTTGAACTACTCTTATCAAATTATAAAAAAAATAACTGTTGTATTTAAAGTTTTTTAAGGAATTTTTCACTTTAGCTCGATAAAAAGTAAAAAAAAAAAGTTAATTTTTTTATCAAATCAGATTTTATATTAACAGCATTACCTTAATGTTAAAAATCAGTTAATATTTTTTCTATACAGTAACTTTTTTAGAGCTATGTAAATAAAATGGTATTGTTCATAAAATCGATGCTTCATTTATATAACCTTGGCTCGTAAGAGGTTAACTATTCAAACCAAATTTCATGAAGTTGAAATAAATATCAAACTTTAACCATGTTAATTCAAATATCCAATTATAGAATATTTCTTTATTTTGTGTTCTTGTTTGTAATATTCTTGTATCTTACAGTGAAGCTTTTATTATCAATGTATTTGCATAAAGTGATTTATCTTTCGTAAGATAAAAGCTTTCCAAAAACAAGCTTAAAATTTCAGGAGAGTGACAAAATGATCGATATTTTTTTTCTTCAAAATAATATAGATGCTTTGAAATATACACATTCGAATTAAATAATAATCCAAAAGGAGCAATATAAAGAATATTGGAAATTTATTGTCATTCCAAGGATATCTTGGAGTTTCCATCAATTGTTAAGTATTTCTTAGTAGCTAAATATAAGTTGAGAATAATTCAAAACGATTTCGATTGTTTGATGCTGATGTCGTGAAAACCGACTGAGATCCAGTTAAATGTATATTTTCTTACGAAAACTTTAATGATGTTCGAATGAAGTTTAAGAAAGAAGATTTACCCGTTTTATATGAAATTTGAAACAAACCAGAAACATATTGATAGAATTAATACGGTACTATCAAAAGGAATTTTAACATTGGAAAGTCCTTTTAATAACAGTTTATTTTAGCAATTTTTATTCCTAATTGAATGACTTTCTGTTTGAAATTTCTTTATATTTGATTTGATTCTTATTGGCTGCAAATAATTTTTTAATTTTTTTTTAAAAAAAATCTTTTCCTAATAGGATTTTAAAAAGAAATATCTGAGAAAATTTTTAGTCAAGTTTTGTTTTTATTTGTGCAACGATGGGGAGTACTTTCTAATAATTATTTTCTGGAATTTATAAATACTAAAATAAATCGAGTAAATTTCAATGAAAGGATTACAAAATATCAAACATGCATTTATACATGCATATATTTCATTCATTTATAAAATATGTATTTCTATCTGTTTTAACATTATAACGTTAACCCGCATTAGTATAACTTAACATTTCTGGTTTAAAAGTTGTCTCATTGATCCGTTACTTTAAAAAAATTATTCTTACGTCAGGAGATCGTGGTAGCCATTGTCATAAACTCAGTATTTCTTTCATGTCATGAGTTGGAGTCTTAGTGCCACTAAAGACCTGCTGTGTAGAGACACATTGAATCCTCTCATTGACATGATTTTGATGCCAATTCAGGTACCGTCCTTGTGTCTGGGGCTCGAAATGACGACCCCATTGCTGTAGTGAACCCAATCAATAATTATCTTGATTTATGGGGAGAAATAAAGAATTAACTAGATGTAGAGCAATCACGAGTGTATCTATCACACGAAATTTTATTTTTTCCAAAACGATTGGGTTTTGAATTGATTATATGTTCTAAGACAAGAAAATCCTTGCTTCATCTACTCTGATTAAAATATGTCTAAATCCACAAAATTCCATTTTTTCTAAAATATAATTGCTAATCCTTCTTCGCTTTCAAGTGATTTGAATGATTTAGGTATATAAATTGTAAAATTTTTTTTATTGCAAAAACCAAATGTTTAGTACAAAATAAAATATACTTAGTCGTTGAAGAATGACATTTTGAATGACATGTATGTAGGATTGGATATGTGCACTGTCGCATCCCCCTGTTAAGTCGAGTGAGCAATCCACACTGATGTTCCACCCCGTCTATAGTGTCCGACAAGACACTTAGACCAGGCATATCAAATACGCGACCCGCCAATACATAGGTTGCGGCCCGCCGAAACTTTTTAAAAACTTAAACGTTTAAATTTTTTTCCATTTTGAAATTTATTTGATGTCAATTTTTTAAAGAAATTAATTACTTATTCTTGTTATAAAAGAAACTCTGTTTGATAATAGAAATAAGTTTTAGATTAATAGTTATTTTTAATGTTTTATAAAAATTCATTTATAATTTTTTTATAATAAATTAATTTTTCTTAAATTTTTAAATGCATTTATGCATGTTATTCACTAAAAGTGGAACCAATATTCATTTTGTGTGGGTGACTTTTATTTCTCTTCCCCCATCTCTCCTTGGAGAACAGGGTGATTTCTGAGACCGCCAATGGTATTTTTTTCCCTTTTTTGCTTAAAAAAACAAGGCTATCAAGAAGTCCTTGGAGGAGAACAGAGTAATTTCAGAGGCCACCCTAGGTCTTTTCTTTCTTTTTTTTTAAATTAAAAAAACTATGAAGATAGTGAGTTCGTTTACGAACGAAAGTGGACTTCGGTTTTTTTTATACATATTATACTGAAAATTTATTTAATAAAAATATATTCAAACTTCAAAAACAAAAAAAAGGGAAAGAAAAGATATTAATTGAACATCCTAGTTTTTGAAGAAAAATGGGAACTTCAATATTTTTGTGTCCAAAACTAGAATAAAATATTATGCGTAATATAAAAAAAAACTATTTCATTTGCCAAGGAATGTAATCTTAAAAGGCATTATGGCACAAATCATAATGCAAAATATGACCAAATACGTTTCAAAATTTAATGAAGACTAATTGTCGAAATGGAAATTAATTCTTCAAAAATTAACAAAGAGAACTACTGTAAAATTGAGTTATATATTGTCATCTCTCGAACGGATGGAAACAAATGACTGAAGGGGAATTTATTAGTGAATACTCACTTAAAGCGGTGGAAGTCCATTTCAAATACTCTAGCTAGCAGAGTTGGTAAAACAGTCAATGATTTGCATAATTCAACATCAATATCTCAAGCCTAATTTATTGCAATTGAGGGCCGTTGTAGCCTAATGTTTAAGGTTATTACTTGTGGTCTGTGTTGTCGAGTCACGGTGTCGAGTCCTCATACCACTGAAGACTCTCCGTATAGAGAGGTTGACACACGTTAAATCTATCGAATCAAAGTCCTTCCGTTGGCGTGGTGTGGTAATTTGGAGAGGGGTGTAGCTTAGATGACGTCCTGGGTCTTGGGCGAGGTCCGTCTCCAATAATCCTCGTGTTCCTTCAGAGTACGATGTTAATTAGCACTCACTCACTATTGCAATTGATCAAAGTCTGGAAATTCAAAAAATATCACTTAGTCTCTCTCTCTCATCCATGGATGTGGCCGCGGTAGCCGAGTGGTATAGGTATCGGACTGTGGCTTGCTTTGTCACAGGTTCGAGCCCAGTACCACTAAAGACCCGCCGTGTAGGGCAGCGATGCACGTTAAATCTGTCGAGAGCTGAAACGTCCTCCCGTTGGTGTGGTGTGGTAGTTAGGAGAGGGGGGTGCCAGCTCAGGTGTCGTCCACGTCACTTGACCATGGTTCAAAATTACGTGGTCCGTCGCCAAAAGCCCTCGTGTAGCTGAACAGTGCGACGTTAATATTCAATCAATCAATCTCATCCATGGATGCAATACTAATTTTAAAATAAGTCAACAACTCTTGGAAATCATTCATATGTGTAATACAGCCACTGGAGCTGATGTTTTTGATGCAGTTATGGATGTTTTAAAAGAAGTATATGTCACTATTGGAAAAGTTGGGTTTGTGTCTTGCAACTGATGGTGCACATACTATGATTTATGTTGCCCCCTAGTATACTCCTGCTATTATCGTGCCCTCCACAACTTTCATTTACTTTGTCTTTCTCATACCTAGCGGATGTATGGAAATGCTTCTTGCCATAAAATATTTCCCCTACGAAATACTGTTGATACTGATTACTTCCTGCTGGGGATAATTTAAGTTTGTCAGATTTGTTAATTTTTCTCTCAAAAACTGAACAATATCGACGTTTATTTGAATACATTAAAACCAACGTTGTAGCACCACATTTCAAACCAAATTCATGTCAAGCATCAGTTTTAATGAACCTTACTTTGAAATAGAAGAACACAGATTTGAAGTTATCAAAGGTTTCAGATGGCTCTGAACTGAACACTCTCAATGACATAACCCCAGAGGTTCGCAATAGAGGCACTACTGGTAACATATGTTTTTATGTGGACCTCAAAAATATTTAAAAATAATAAACTATAGAAAACAAAACTACTCATTTACAAATCATTGATAAGACCGTTCTCAAATATGCTGCAGAAACGTGGACAATGACCGAGAGTGACTCTTGCTATATTTGAAAGAAGAGTCTTCAGAAGTATTTTTGGAGGTTTAAAATGCGATAACATTTGGAAAAAAAAACCAATTTAGGAATTCATAAAATTTTCAAAGAACCAGATATTGCTAAATTCGTCGTAATAAAGGGTGTTTTTTTTTAGGTATAGAACTTTAAATTGCAATAAAACAACGATGTATTATTCGATTGACATGATTTTTTTTATTCGAAAGATAATCTTGTGGCATTACATTTTAAATATGATTTCTGGCATATGACTGCCACGGCTGGCTCGGATGTAGTCCAATCTGGACGTCCAATTTTCGATGACTTTTTCCAACATTTGTGGCCGTATATCGGCAATAACACGGCGAATGTTGTCTTCCAAATGATCAAGCTTTTGTGGCTTATCCGCATAGACCAATGACTTTACATAGCCCCACAGAAAATAGTCTAGCGGTGTTAAATCACAAGATCTTGGAGGCCAATTCACAGGTCCAAAACGTGAAATTAGGCGGTTACCAAACGTGTCTTTCAATAAATCGATTGTGGCACGAGCTGTGTGGCATGTTGCGCCGTCTTGTTGGAACCACAGCTCCTGGACATCATGATTGTTCAATTCAGGAATGAAAAAGTTAGTAATCATGGCTCTATACCGATCGCCATTGACTGTAACGTTGTGCCTTCATCGTTTTTGAAGAAGTACGGACCAATGATTCCACCAGCCCATAAAGCGCATCAAACAGTCAGTTTTTCTGGATGTAACGGTGTTTCGACATACACTTGTGGATTAGCTTCACTCCAAATGCGGCAGTTTTGTTTGTTGATGTAGCCATTCAACCAGAAGTGCGCTTCATCGCTAAACAAAATTCTCTTATGAAAATCGGGAACAACGGCAATCTTGTTTTGTGCCCATTCGACGAATCTACGCCTTGCTTGATGATCGTTTTGATGAATTTCCAAACCAAACTGAGAATAAATCGCTTGACAGCTGTTAAATCGGACGCCATCTTGGAAAGTAATGCCAACTTAAACTTCTATACCTGGAAAAAAACACTCTTTATAAAGGTTAAAATGGGCAAAACACCTGACAAGATTGGGCAACAATCAAATCACAGAAAAAGATCTTTGTGGCTAAGTTGTATGATATTTGAAAAAGAGGAAGACCAAGACTCAGGTGGATTTTTTTGACTGCCTACAAAAAGTTCTGAAAACTATTAATGTCAGAAACTGGAAAAGACACAGGTTAGCCTAGAATGGAATCCTTAAGGCCCAGCCTGGGCTCTCGGGCCATTGAGGAATGAAGGATACCACCGCATTTAGGCCTACAGCCCCTTATTTAAAACCAAAATTACTAAAAGAGTAGTTGCAAAAAAAATGAATATTAAAAAAAAAACATGCAAATAACATGACAATAAATTTTAATATATTCATTACATTGTTCATCAACAAGTATTGTACTTCTAAGTTTTAGATGTCAGATTTTTCTTTCGAAAAGTTGCCAATAAAATTGTAAATTATGTTCGAGCATGTAGACTTAATTATACTCACTTTTCTTCTTTTCTGGATGATTCAGAACGTGAATACACCAATAAATCATATTACACGGAAGTTCAATGGCTGTTGAATCATAAAATGTTAAAACGATTCTTCAAGTTGTTGTACGAAAGAATAATTTTTTTTAAAAAACAAAAAGTTACGAACGTGCTGAATTAAAAGCTAGACAATGGATAAAGGACCTGGATTTTTTGGATGATATTATTGTTGTTGTTGTTGTGGCTAATGCCACCTGTCTGACGTAGTCAGAACGAGGCCCACGAAATTCACCGTGGCATGGGCAAGAGGTACGCCTGTCGTTGGCCTTGAGCACCATACAGGTGACAGTGCGATTTAAGCTCGGTGAAACTCCCCGAAGGGACGATAGATGGCGACACGACCTCTATCTCCACCTCCACAATTTCTACAAGTGAACTGAAGGGGAGGGAAATATTCTCCAGTTCCTGCGCTCGTGAATAAGCCCACAAGACTACGGACCCACTGATTTAACGAGCACGTACTCCGTGTGCACTCGGAGGGTATTTGGTGACATCGAGCATGGATGATATTATAAGTCATCTTGTCGCCCAACCGGTATAGTGGTTAGCGACGCTGACTGCAATGCCGTATGGACTGGGTTCGAATCCCGGAGAAGACATGGATGTTTGTAAATGTATAGTGCCTTTGCGGCATGGGGGCACTCTAAATAGCCGTCAAGCCGCAAGTCCTCTCGTGTGGTTGGTGGAAGGGGAAGAGAGGTGGGAGGCCCCTGACCACCTCAAGGATTTTCTCCCTCTAAATTGGGGTGGAACAGAGCAAAAACGTACTGTCCCCTGCTTGGTGCTCAAGGCTAAGGCTAACGACGGGCGTAAATTCTAGCCCTTACCCGCGATGAATTTCACGGGCCTCGATCTGACTCCGTCAGGCAGGTGGCATTAGTCACAACACAACAACAATAAGTCATCTTAATCAGCTAAATATTCAGCTTGTAACGGGTCTATCCGTGTTCTTTCCACTAATAGTTCTCTTCGGGAATATTGAGTCTTTATATAAAGACTTGTATATAAATATTAAACTTTCGAGTTAGAGAAAGAGAGACTACTATGCGCTAGTAGTGATTTATTTAACGTGAAGTGAGCTTCTTAGCTTATTTGTGTAGTTTTAAAATTTTCGATTGGGTCAATTATATGTATAATATATACATAAGGATTCAATTGGATTTGGTCGCTTGGAATTAGAAGGTGTATTGTCTGGACGTAAGGGATCCGATTTATTAAGTCTTCTAGTACCTCGCTATTGCTTTCCATATGTAGTAATTTCTTAACTTGTGTTACAGAATCTGTGTCATGGTTAAAAACTGTGAACAAATATAAATTATTTCTAATATGGCTCCCCTACACAAATGGACGACGCGGGTCGTCCATTACAAGCTTCAAGGCAAAAATTATGTTCTTACATCGCTATTTGGTAATGCTAACGCTTTCAAATAAAGATTATTCTGTTGGCGAAAACAAATAGAACAAGTAACGCAAATAAAAAAAAATATTAGCCAATTCCTACTTAGGTCAACAAAGAAAATTTTTATTTTAGTTACTTTTTTAAATAGTTACAGTTAATATAAATATGTAGCTACATATGACATAATCGCAATATTAAGTGACAAAATAGAGAAAATGTGATTTTCCTTGCCATTTTCCATTTTCCTTTCTATATAGGGTGTTGGACTATTTTGTTTGTTTGTTACTATTTATTCAATAATTAAATTTAATTATTCTAATAAAATAGTATAGTAAAAAAAAGGAATCGCATTCTCATAAATTAGGCCATACCAGGTGGGCTTCCAGACCACGATACTTGGATTAGAAGTCCAACGCGCTATTCATTGCGCTACAGGGACACTACCAGCGATTTTCCTTTTTATATAACTATTATTATTTTATATTTTATATAATGAACATTGAAAAAAACTGTCTTAACATCAATTGTCATCCACTAAAAATTTTAAAAAATGTATTTGAACTTGAATGGATGAACGGAAAGCATTTTACTAACGATTGAAAATTTGAGAACAAGATATATATAGGACGTAGGAGAAAGACCTTTGGTATTGAATAGATGGAATCCTTCATTGTTTAATGAATCATTTATATCATTTGAAGTTTCTAATCATTTTCCCATATGTATCGAAATTTTTAAGGTTTTGTAACTGCATATTCGCTTGAGGGCCTTCGAGTGGCAAAATAAATAAACCGGAATAGTTATGAGTCGCTTTGTGTGGCCACTGTCTTGAGGGCTCTAAACAACAGTTTCGACAACTTGGAGTCGAAATTCTAAACATTCCATTGCCCAACGACATTTTTAGAATTTAGGAATGCCCCTTGTCTAGTCAATGGAAACATATCTTGATAGAATATTTTTTTGTGGCGTTTTCAGATTGTTTCTGATTACATCGATCTACACCAACCCTAGTGAGATAGAGTCCAAAATAAACTTTGACTTGACTATATCTTATTTTGTTTATTTTTGAGTTTCATTATAGAAGTATCGTGAGTCCCCTACACATCCAACACCATCTATTGAATTCAACTCGAATCAACTTTTCCAGTTATACCTTAGGGTTTGAGAATCCACTTTTCTCCATAGTTATTCGAGTCTAACAGTCAAAAATTAAATACTCGGAAGGAACATTTTAGATCCGAGATCATCTCAACCATGAGAGCTAAAAATTTAAGAGAATTCACAAAATTAATTTGAAACGGAATCTAATAGGAAGTATATATTTGTGAAATTGTACAGTCATGAATGAGATAAACAATAAAAATTGTAAAGGAGTAAAGTGCAATCTTCTACTACATAGATTTTCTCAACTTAAAGAAAACAAGTCCGAATTTTCTCGAATCCTTTTCCCTTATTTGGTATTTATTCTACAGCTCTCTTTGTGTCAAAGATTCATTCTATTGATTCCCTTTTTACTCCAAAGCATCTGGGAGTTGCACCTTTTTTCCATTTCCTGATTTTTATAAATTCTGCTTATTGGTCAGAAATCCTCATAATCACAGGATGGATATTTTCTGTGAATCACCGCAGAAGTTCCACCGTGTAGAACAGAGCCTCTGCACGTTAAATCTATCGAGACTCAAACGACCTCCCGTTAGTGTGGCGAGGAAGTTCGAAAAGGAAGGGGGGGGGTCAACTGCCATCCTCGTCACTTGACCATGGTTCAAAATTATGAAGCTCATCTCCAAGAGCCCTCGAGCAGCATTTTTGTACGACGTTAATATCGCTGTCACTCCCTCCCTCTAAAGTCTGAGTTCAGATGATAGAATTCTATGATGAGAGAGAACTTTGAGTGTCATTCATGCATTATTTTGTGAGAATATGAAGAAAGAAATGCGCATCAAATGTAATCAAAAGTTTCAAACGTTTGAATTTTATCTAAATTGTCAACAAAAATAAACTGTTAAACATTTTTTTCATGTAGGTTGTTGACTATTTTGGAGAGGTCCTTTTGTTCATTAATATTGTTTTATTTAATTCTCTTTCAGTATTGCGAACAATATATCATAAATATTTATAAATTTCATAACTCAAATTGCAGTTTTGCACTATTAGTGCAATTATTGAAACATTTTTGCTTACCATTATATGAATTTATTTTATTGCTTTGTATGCAATATTTATAGCAGCTTTTAAAAGTAATAGCTTATTTTGCATTTCCATAATTGAAATAAAGAAGGATCTCGAACAGTTCAAAATAGGATTTCATATTCAAGCTGAAACAAAATTTGAATTTATTAGCCAATTTAAATTCTATCAACATCATATAAACTATAAAGTGGCACTTCTAGGTACATATCCCCCCTCCCCCCAAATTATAATTTGACTAAATATTCCTGAGAACTCTGTGTAAGTATAATGCATAAATATTTTCAAATATATTTTAGTTAAACTAATTTACACTCAGCTATACTTTAATCAAGAGTATAATTTAACTTTAAAATAACAATAAAACACATTCAAATAAATCTATATTATAGATTAAATGTAAACGTTTATATAGAGCTGTACCTTTTTAATCCGTAAATTTGCAAAATTTTAATACAAATCTAAAACTTACTGTCAATAATATAATCCTACTTAAAGTGAATCACAAATGCTTCACACATGTTTCATATACATTTTTATTGAATTTATTGCCTCAGAGAAATTGAAAATGTTGCAAGTAACATTTCGTGTTTTGTACCGATTTATATATATATATATATATATATATATATATATATATATATATATATATATATATATATATATATATATATATATGTATATATATATATATATATATTACGATTCTAAACAAAAAATTAATTTTCTCTAATTATTTTAACAGATTTTCGTCATACGAATAAAATTTGAGAAAAAAAATGGAGCTCATGCTCACAATATGTCGATATTTTTAATAAGGATTTGGAACGATTACATTAACTACTTTAAAATACAGGAAGATATGGCTTCAATAAAGGATTTTCTTTTGGATGTTTTTAATTGAAACTCCTTTCTCTCTCTCTCTGAATTGATTCGGAGTGCAAATGTTGCTTTTGAATGAAATATGTTGTAAGAAATTCTTGAAATATAAAAGAAAAAACATTTTTTTCCGACACACAATCTACTTAGATTCAATGCTTCATTTACGAAGCAAAATAACTTATTTCGATATCTTCGTGAATAATGACTACAGATAAAGTATTCTCTGAAAGAAAATCGTTGAGAAAGAAGGAACTTTCTAGGGAATCATAGACACATCTGTAAACACAAATCCAAACTATTTGATTCGAATGGTTGTGTAAAAGCCTTGGGAATTGAATACAGGAAGGAAAACGGAGTATAGAAAACTCTCGAAGGAACATTGGATCGAAGAAACCGGTAAATATAATCACGTACTAAATTTTTCATTTAAAAACTTCCTGCTGTTTTGTGTTAATGCTTTTGTGGAGCTTTTCAAAGTTATTATTGATACGAGATACAGTTTCTTTTAATGCAGAGGTAAGCATGTCTTTGCTTAATATAACTAATGCAAAGATTTTTACAATTTCTGACCTTTAAGAACTCTTCTCTCATTGTCTCTTATACTAAACTAAAAGATACATATTATAAATTGTAAATTCCAAGTTTAGATTCAAAGCTCATTTTTCCTAATGACTGGGATTTGTTTGCAATGATATGTTCATTTAGTTTCTTGACTAAAAATAATTAATCAGCACTGAATAACGTCACAAAGCAAATAAATAAATTACTTCTGTTACATGAAAAACAAATTGAATTTTTTCTTTGAGATCACTCAATTATTAATGAATAAAAATATTACATTAGTATTATTGCAATTGCATAATACAACGTTTAAAATAATAATAATTAAAAAATAGACTCAAAACATTTTAGGTTATAGATGTGCTGAATTCCTTCATTTGTTTTTGATGTTTTGTTATCTATGGAACCTGATCAGCCTTTTTCAGGTAAAAAAAAAAAATCCACCACGAGGCTGGTTTTTTTTAATACAATACAATAAGTACAATAATTAAAAAATAAAATGAAAGATTAGAACTTTTAGCATTGTAAAAAGTCATTCAGTACATTTTAAATATCGTATAACTAAATAATATAACTCTGGAAGTATTTAATCTCGTAACCATTGGAAATTATAATCATTCGCCCCAATCACATAAATTGTTCTATCACATTCAACTCTGTCATTGTAAAACTGTATTAATCTATTTAAAAATATTAAGATGATTAAAAATTAAGATTCTTGTTTTTAAAGAACAAAGATAAGTTTTTGCTCTTCTAATTTAAAATATCTCGAGATTCTACCGAATATTTTAGAACCAGAAATATTTAGATTAAATTAAAGTAAAACTTTTTTTAAGAAGAAATTAAAGGGAATGAAAAGTATTTATTTTGCTATACGTTTCACACCTATTTACTTTTGACAAAAAATCATTAAATCCTCAAAACGGAGAAACGTATTTCCATGCACAAAATTAATCTATCGAAACAAAAGTCAAAAATCTTAAAAGACAAAAATCTTCTTTCAAAGCGAAACATTTCATTCAAATGTCTCAAAAAGTGGATAGATTGTTTCTTTTTCTACTTTTCATTGTAATGATACATATGCACGTACAAAGAGCTCATTTCATATCGCGTGTCATGGAAATTTTTTAATTATTCTTGAACTAGTCACTACAATAAATGGGCCAGTTGGTCTCTAAACTGTGTTTGATTTTCCAGACTGATGATGGCAATGCACCACAGAACCGAGGAAAGTTCCATGAAGGAGGTGTGGATGTTGGCATGGTTATACCGGAAAAAGGAGCCGCTCAAATTAAAGTACGGTTCACACTCTTTTAAGTCTTAGTATAAAGAAATTATTTTTACTAACGAAATGACAAGTTATATATGCAGATTTTTTAAAAAAATCAATGCATATGCTTAGCTATAATTCTATGCTCTAATTAACTCTCTCTCTAATGAAACTCTAATTAACTAAATGAAAATTGTTTACAATAAGAAAAATAACATAGGCTACTGGTGAGTTGATATTCGACACTTAAAATATTGAACCTTTGAGACACGACAGTGGGAAAAACAATCTTTGTTTTGCTATTTCTCGCAATTCTTAAAAAATTGTTCTTTTGTGTAAATCTGCAATAATCCCGTTACATTTTTTAACCCAAACTATTTTTATCAATAGAATTCCTCAATTAATATACATAATATATACACAAACATACATGTATATATATATATACATATTATATGATCCAAGGTATATATCCGAAGACCTGTTTGTCTTACTTTTCCTACAGATGTCTGAAATTAGAATGATGTTGGGTAACTTTTTTTGCTGCAACAATAGCTTCCACTTTTTGGACTAATTTTCCTAGTTTTGCATCAGGAATTGCACGTCAATCTTATCGAAGAATGCTGGTCACCGATTTTCTAACTCCTAATTGACGTTCTAATTCATCCCGTAGACGTTTTATGACATTCACTTCTGGGCTCTTTTCGAAATGTAGGCAAAATGGAAGGAGCACTGAATTGCCCAGAATGTCGGATAGGCTTTCGTTTGGAGGGGTCTTGCCACAGAAACCAAATGGTTCAGAGTGAAACATGAAAAACGCCCCCAAAACCGAGCGCCTCTAAATTTCACTTGCGGCACTAGAGTTTCAAAGATTTTACCAGGCATGAACCTAAAAATGAGGTGAAATAATATATGTTACTCGGAAAAATATTTGAATTGTCATTTTCTGACAATCAACGCATATGTTTGCTAAGACTACTGCTATCACTAGAAATCCTAATTATCGCCTCCGTGCTCCATTGATCAAGTTCTTTCTGTCCTAGTTTTGTTAATGAAGGAATATTAGGACTAGCCAACGTTTTAGAGGATTTAAAAGCGAATTCAGTAATTAATCGTTGTGTTTTTACTAGACCATGGTTATTAATAACCATATTAACTTTATAAAATTGCGAAAATTATCACAGATATATAGAAATAGCTTTATATTCTTCGTCTCCAATGTTGGAAACATAAAAATAAAAGAATTCTCTTAGAATTTGGATTTATCCTGTTGAATCACAATAAGTCGCATAAAAAGAGAATTTTTTTCTTTTTTATTCGTGTTAAATAAAAATCGTGCAAAACAAGTTCCTGTAAGAACAAAATTGAATGTACATGTACAGAATCTCTTCAAAGAAATAGGATTTAATAACTTTAACTAATGTTCTTGATTGGAGATCGATGTGCTACAAAAATACTTGACAGGAAAAGGAAAAAAAGTTCATTTCGGATTTATTTTCCCACGGAATATGGAATTTTAAAGCATATAATACAAAAATTTTCGTTAGTTCTTACATTAATCATTAGAAAACCAAGTCTTCTGATTACAAATCTGTTTAATTTACCATTTTGTAGTGTGGTGTCCTTGATATTTGTATTTCGGTATCATACGTAACCTTTATTAACAAATATCTTTCTGTACAAATTCTGGATTAATATAGCTTTCAGCAGATTTAAATGTGAAAAATAAACAAACTCGTAGTTTGCTGACCAACTAGAAAATGGGTCAGTGTTAGAAATGTATGTTTTAACGATGCCAGGTAAAACAGTGGAGCATTGTTAAAAAGAAAGAACAAGACTTGAAACACATTCTTCCTGTTCATTTTTCGAGTGTTATGATCTGTAAAATGCTGTGTAGAGGGACTGAGTAGGTTCAATCTGCCATGACTAACGTTGGCATGGTGTGGAAGTTAGGAATTGTTTCAAAATGTTACCAACAGCCCTCACTTTGCTTTAGACTGCGACGTTGATAAGGAGCTGCGGTATCCCAGTGGTCATGGTATCGGATCATGGCAGGCAAGTTATGAGTTCGAGCCTAGTACCACTAAAGACCCCCCATGTAGGGCAGCGATGCACTTTTAATCTGTCGAGAGCTCGAACGTTCTCCCGTTGGTGTGGTGTGATAGTTAGGAGAGGAGGGGTGTCAGCTCAGTTGTCGTCCTCGTCACTTGACCATGGTTCACAATGACGAGGTCCGTCGCCAAAAGCCCTCGTGTAGCTGAACAGTGCGACGTTAATATTCACTCCCTCACGCGACGTTGATAAACTCTCAAAATGTTCTTGCATTCAATGCGAGAGGCGTATCCAAACTAACGAACATTTATCTCATGATATTAAGTATTCTTCTTAATAACAGTTCATTTAATGTTTATAAAACATTAATGAACATTGAAAATAAAGTTTTAATATATCATTGAACCCTCTTTTGATTCTTGAGGTACACATTTTAACAGATATTGTTAACCAGAGTTTTTCCTGTGCTTCAATATATAATATTTCCCATAGGGCTGATTGAGGTCACGGATTAAGGGGAGGAAAAAACGTGCACAGTTTGGGTTGATTGATTGATATTAACGTCGCACTGTTCAGCTACACGAGGGCTTTTGGCGACGGCCCACGTCATTTTGAACCATGGTCAAGTGACGTGGACGACACCTGAGCTGGCACCCTCCTCTCCTAACTACCACACCACGCCAACGGGAGGACGTTTCAGCTCTCGACAGATTTAACGTGCATCGCTGCCCTACACGGCGGGTCTTTAGTGGTACTGGGCTCGAACTCGTGACAAAGCAAGCCACGGTCCGATACCTATACCACTCGGCTACCGCGGCCACGCACAGTTTTGGTATGATGTTTTGTATGGTAAAATTTCACAGTTAATAAATTCACTGGGAAAGGAATTATTCCTTTGATCTTGATGATAAAATGTTCAAAATTTGACCCTAGTTCACTGTGCGTAGATATACACTCGACGAGAGATTGAATTAGGTGGAAATGAAATAATACACACATTTCCACACCAATTTCCAAATGGATGTTAACGTCTTAAGAAATGTAGTTTCGCGCGAAGGGGGAAAAAATTGAATTATCTCTTCAAATTTTTATTCATTGAAATTGTTATGCACACTTTTCACCGATTTTACGAAATTGTAAACTGTATTACTTTGTAATATACCCTCGCAACACAGATTCAGTGAGGGAGATGTTAGGTATTATATGAAAATTTAACTTGAAATACATAAAATATCTCTCCAATGCAAATTTATTGTTCTTAAAACAGGTATTGGTACAGGTCAGGTACAAACGTTTCAACTTTTGCTTTAAACTTACAGTTCTAATTTCTGAAATTTAATTTGTATAATTGTAAAAACTGAACTAAGATCTACTTCTAAGCTGAAAAAAGTTCGTAAATACAATATATCCAAATCCTTTTACTACGGCAATGAAGATTCAACAATACTAAAAAAAGGCTATAACTTGACTTGAACTTGTATAAAACTCGTCAAATCCAGGATCAGCAATGAATAACTATTTCATCCAAGAACTAAGGTAGAATCACTTACATAATACATCGCACATAATATCTTCTATTTGTACTCCACAATTTTATACACTTGATCGCAATTACTGTATTGACGAAATACTTAACTTCTGTGTGTCCCAAATGTGTCGGAAAATTTGTCTTGAAATTGAACAACTTTTTCAATACAACGTTCTAATTTGTATGCCGGCGCCGCTCTGGGACGACCATAAGTTAGATGCTTTATTTTTGGAGTGGCTTTGGAGGTTGAACGAAGAAGCATATTAGTGAAATATTATTTTTATATTGTTACGAATTTTGTGTAAATACACTGCTGTTTGTAAACAATGCAACACCATGAAGGAATCATCCGAATTAAATGAACTTTGCAGCAAATATCAATTATAGGATGTTTCGTAAAATAGTAAAGTTTCAGAGCCACCACGCATGCGGGGCGGACACAGCGCCCTCTGAACTGATGCTGAAAGTGTATAAATAGAGGGCTGTAGCAGGACGTTGAAAATAGTTCGTGATTATTTGTTAGTGGCGAAAGTTTAGTGATACTTAAGTATGCCTCCACGACGAAATAAGGAGAAATTCCAACAACTTCCGGAGTTTGAATGGGGGATCATTATCGACCTTCAAGAAGTAGGATTTTCCTATCGCTCGATAGGAGCTGGTATGCAGCGGAACAGTTTCACAGTGATGCGAATTTGGAAGCAGTGGACCGACGAGCACCGAACAACTCAAGAAACTGGCAGTGGATGACGGAAGGTGACGTCTGCGCGCGACGATCGACACCTGCTCTGCATGGCACTGAATGACAGTACAGCTTCCTCCAGACAATTGGCAGCACGTTGGTCTACTTCTACAGGTGTATTAATGTCGGCTTCGTCATTTCGTTGACGTCTGCTGCACCGTGGATTGCGTGCAAGGGTGCCTTTGTACAGGATCACCCTCACGGCAAACCATCGATGGTTGCGTCTGCAATGGGCTCATGAGCACAGAGCCTGACAAACTGATTGGAACCAAGTTGTCTTTTCAGACGAATCACACTTCAATTTGTGAGATCATAATGGTCGCATTCGTGTTAGTCGCTAGGCCGGTGAACGCTGTCTTCCAGAGTGCGTTATTGAACGACATAGTGGACTAACACCGGGAGTTATGGTTTGGGGTGTGATTTCATATCATGGACGATCCAATTTGCTAAGAATTGAGGGTAATCTCAATAGCAACAGGTACGTCCGTGAAGTGGTACAGCCCGAAGTCGTTCCCCTCCTTCAAGGTGTCACTGGAGCTATCTTTCAGCAGATAATACCCGTCCACATGTTTCAAAAACTGTTCGAGACTTCTGTTCAGCCCAACACATGCAGAGTCTTCCTTGGCCTGCTTATTCGCGGCATATGTCACGTGCGGCATTTGGTTGGTTGGAGTTGCACTCGTGATCCGCGTCCTGCAGCTTCAAAAGACGAACTTTTGCTGCGCATGTAAGCAAGATGGAATTCTCTTCCACAAGCAGACATTCAAAATCTGTGTTCGACTTCATATCACGTCGTATAGAAAAATTTATTGCAGCGCGTGGTGGTTGCACCAAATACTGATTTCAGACACTTAATATTGTTCTTTGCTTTGAAAATTTCGTCATTTATTTGTACTAATACAAGTCGTTTGTGCATTAAATTTCATTTCATTCTGATGATTCCTTCATGGTGTTGCATTTCTTACAAACAGTAGTATTATTTGTATTTGAGTGTTTAATGCATTTATATTACTCTATGTTATATTGATTTCATGTTAAAATTGTACTATTCACAAGCAATGCCACCCCTTACGTTATTATGGCGATTGAATGAGAACTTGGCGAAATCTTGGCGGTAGAGTCAAGTTGGCATCATTTTTGGCGACCATTTTGGCGTCATTGGTGACCATGTTGGTGAGTTCGGAACCCTCTGGAATCTTCTAAAAAGTAGTACATCTCTCCATTAATGTCACGAGTGGTTATATTTCTGGAAGTTTCTGTCGCGCCTATAAAAAGATGCTCGCCGGTGCGGCGATGAGTCTTGATTAAGCCAGCGAGTAGTGAGAATTGTTTTGACTAGCGATTAGCTCGGCTGTACTTGTGAATAATCTTTACTTACGTGTATTTTCAAACACTGGTGATTGTGTTTGATTGCTGTTGAAGGTGTGAAGACCTTCGGATATTTACCCTGTGAGTACTGCTGCTGAATCCTGTATTTAAAGGATTGGATTTTCAGGAATAAATTCGTATCGCTCTTAAATAACTGCTTATTTTCTTTTTGATTGTTTTTGCATAAAATCCTAGAACCCGGATCTACGTAACAATATTTAATGTGCATGGTTTTGAAAATTTGTGTTGAAATTATTTCATATCCGTTTTTAAAAATGGCGGACATTACTAGGCCTTCACAGCCTAAGAAAAAGGAAAGTAAATAAAAAATTGACTGGAGCCGAAATATATTAGAATTACTAGAATAGAGTCACATTTCTGATTATGACAGCTCAAACGATCAAGATGACGGTTGGGATTCTACGAGAAAATCGGACGGAGATAGTTATGTTGCGGTGGACATCATAGAATTTTTGGCTTCTGAGGATGGATATATCAATTTTACTGGCAGCAAATCTGTTAATATATGTAATTCGTTTACACACCAAATCTTAATATTCTCAGAAACTTTGAGTTTTACTTTGACATAATTATGGCTTTAATTTTAATTCTTGGAAAAACTGTTTTCACCACCCATCTGCTTTCAAGAATCGTTTGAGTTAAGACGAATAAAAAGCGTACATTGATATAAAAAGAGACTTTCAAAAAGCCTGCTTTGAATTATTATTTAATCTAGTCTCTTTGATATCTATTAATAATATTCTTAAATATTACAACTAAAAAAAACAATGGTTAATATACTATCCATTAGAAAGTTCAATATATCGTGCAAAATTTTTTAATTAGAAATTCGAAGTGAATACTATTCGTTTAATTTAACTACTATTTAATCATTTAATAAAGGACACAATTATTTTAAAGATCTGTTTCCTTCTTTTAGAAAGGTGAAGAATTAATTGAAATTTTTTGAAATTTTTTGTTGTAGTTTCAAACTCATTTCCTTTCCTAAGGCTATGTTTCGCTGCAGGAATTGAAATATACACTCATATCCATAAATTAAGGATAATTCAGAATCACACAGAAAATGAAATCTAAAATAAAAATTTCACCTGTAGAATTATCACATACATCTTGAACAAGAATATGCAAATTGCAGGAAACCACCAGATGGCGCGGATAGTACGTCACAATGAAGAGAGTGTAAGAGAGGGGTATATAAGGAATGGTGGCAAAGAAGAAAAATTGTTCACAAGCGCTTTAAAAGCCTTTCAGTGCAATAACCACATAGTTATGGCACAAAGAAAGCATTTGGATGATTTTTTAGGTGGTAGAATTATTGGACGACTGGAATGAGGACGTACCCAGCTGAAAGTATCCGAGGAACTTGGAATCGCCCAGAGTGTCATCTCCCAGGCTTTGGCAACGATTCCAAGGTGATGGTAATGTGAGTAGATGTTACAGCACAGGTCGCCCCCTAGTTACAACGCCGAATGAGGACCAGTATTTGGCAGTTATTGCCAAAAGAAACAGACGGAGCACAGCATCAGACCTGTTTCGTCAGCTCTCTTCAGCTACCGGTACGACAGTTTCAAGGCAGACCGTGTACAGATGCTTAGGGCACATTGGTCTATATGCCCGTAGGCCTGTCAGATGTGTTCCACTTACCGCAACTCACTGTCGCCTGCGATTAACCTGGAGTAGAGAGCATGCATTGTGGACACCACAACAGTGGTCTTGTGTGATATTTTCCGACGAGTCCAGGTTTAGTTTGCAGTCTGATTCTCGCCGGACTTTAATATGGAGAGCGCCAGGTACCCGTTACCACCAAGAGAACACCATTGAACGACACCGTTACGGTGGTGGAAGATGACTCGATTGGGGAGGAATTATTCTTGGTTCCAGAACCGACCTGCATGTTCAGAGTGTAACAATGACAGACCACATCTATCGGGATGTCATTTTGGAACAACATGTACATTGGTTTCGGGGCGCCATGGGTGCTGAATTTCTGTTTATGGATGACAACGCCCGTCATCACTGTGCAAACATTGTAGACGAATGCCTTCAATCGGAGGATATCACCCGTATGGATTGGCCAGCATACTCACCGGACTTGAATCCAATAGAACATGTGTGGAATATGCTTGACCGATGAAATGCAGCCCGTCAACCTCCTCCTAACTGTCTACCGGAACTTCGGAGGGCATTGCTTGATGAGTGGCGTAATAGTTCCCAAGATCAGATTGATAATTTGATACTTAGCATGCCTTGGCGTTTAAGGCCTGTATTGCATCATCCGTGAGACATACTCCGTATTAACTATCATACTAACCATGTTATACTGTTTTTTGTAAATAGGTTCTTTTTTTAAATTTGCTCCAGGGAGTAAAAATCGCAATTTTTGTTAATTATGTCAAACATATAGCATCTTTTTTGCTCTTTACCTTTTGTTTAATAAATAGACTTTACAAATAAGTCAACTTTGTTTTGCTTCTGTCTCTTTATTTGCCTGAACTTCATTATCCTTAATTTATAGACATGAGTGTACTATGCAATGAAAACGAAGCTTTCGCTTTAAACATTTGTCAAGAGTTTTTTTTGATTTAGCATCTTGGATTCAATCCAGAATTTTTTTTATCCTCGTTTCTCTCAACCTCTGCATGTGAAAGTTGATAGGTATCCTTGAAGTTTATTTACTTCAAAAAAGTCTTCAATATTTCGTTCTCTAATCATTGAACTTTTGACCCTAGTGATGCCATGAATTGATGAGTTCTATATTTTTAAAAGTATAGAAAAAAATAAAACTAATACATGATACACTTCACTAAATTATGCATAACTTAACTTTCGTTAAACCCACGTCGGCGAATGAAATGACAACATAAAAAAAAGGAAAAAGGAATCATGTTCCAGTGACAATTAATCTATCTTATATTTATCCATTTTTATTTTCTTCCCACGATCAGGTCAGCTATAGTTGCACTCTGGGTTAAACAAATTGTTCTTGATGATTTTCAGAAACACACATTTTACATCGATAAAGAGAGCCAGTTATCTTAAAGCATCCAAGTATACAAAACTTACTCAAGTGTTCCAGTAATTGAACTTGGTTGATTCGCCAACTTTACTAGCATACATTCAGAGGAATATTTGGAATTTTCCAACAATTGTTGCAGAACTTTTCTTCTCTTAGTTGGATTTTCAAATTATGACAGCGTCAGTCTTCTGGTTATAGCCTCGAAATACTTGGCTAAGGCTAAAGGTTATCGTAAAAGACTAACTCCAAGTCATCAAGCGACTTAGCAGAGAAGTTTAACGTAAGAAATGTTGGATCTCAAGGGCTTGAATCTGATTTGAAATAACAATATTTAGCAAGCTTCATCCGCATATCGTTGAGTTGCTCACATATTTAATTAAACCCTCCAGTAGCTGTATAGTGAGACACTCCCTGACATAATACTCTTCTACAAGAGAAACTGTTGTATTCCGTATCAACCTATTGAGATAATTGCATACTAAAGCAGTTATAGACATAAAAATTCGCTTTTATGAGTGAAATCACCAGACATCTGCTCTGGAATTTCATGAATAACTCTCTTACGTATTGACACAATTAAAAGCCAAGGATTTCTCTTTTTTAAGAAAAATTCTTTATTCGGAATGAATTTGCAACGAATACTTTAATGAAATTAATGCTAATTTAATATTAAAATGTTTTACATGATATTTGCAGTATTTTTATGGCTAAGAATGTATAATACACTCAGGAACATTGAAAATAGCGACCCAAGAAGAAAGCATCGGATTGAAATGAAATTTAATACACATAATGACACAGATGAGATTCACTTGACCTCAAAAACAAGACAATTAAACGAATACAGGGTGTGCAACGACACAAATACTGGGCAACTTCAATAGCGCGTTGGACCACCTCCAGCTGCAATACATGCTGCCACATGGTCTAGCATTGAGTTGATTAGAAACCTTATGTTGTTCTGAAGCAGATGAACCCACAAATCTTAAACAGCAAATCTAAATCATGTACAGAGTGACACGGTAGCATCTGCCGTTTTAGCTGATCCTACACGTTCTCTACAGGGGACAAATCGGGGAAAATGGCCGGCCATGGAAGAGTCTGAAAATGACGTTGAAAGTTTTGAGCAACTCTTGCTGTATGCGGACGAGCATTATCTTGCTGGAAAATTGCCCCTGGGAGACCATTTAGGAAAGGTCCTACATGGGGTCGGAGAATATCATCAACGTAACGTTGGCCCGTTAAGATTCCACGCATCACAATTAAAGTGGACCGGCTATCATAGGTTATGGCCTTTCAGACCATTACACCAGCTGTGGGGGCAGTGTGACGTAGAACTGTGTGGGGGGAATTATACCGCTCACCAGGGCGCCTCCACACCCGTACACGGTTATCATCTGTCCCCAAAACAAACCGAGATTCATCACTAAACACAACCTTTTGCCAATCTGGGACATTCCACATTGGCATCACTGTAGACGCAGTTGCCGATGTTCCGGTGTTTAAGGGAGTGCACGGAAAGGGCACTTTGATTTAAGAATTGATTCTGCAAGGTGTCTGGAAATTTTTTGTGGTACAATTGCTACGCCTACGTCTGCTCGTATCGTTGAACGAGTCACTGTGGGGTCCACAAGTGCTTGCCGCACGATCCTTCGATCCTCTCTCCTCGTGGTTTTCCTGGTCGCTCCAGACCCGGTTTTCCGCGCATGAGTACCTTCTCGTGTCCACTGCTCCCAACAATTTCTAACGGCACACTCCGAACGATCCACCTGGCCAGCAACACGGCGCGTCGACCAGCCTGCAGTTTTCATCCCGATGATCAGGCCTCTCCCAAACTCACTTAACTGTGAGAAATGTTTTCTAGCACGTTTACCTGGCATGTTTCGCTTACCAAAGTCATCCTACAATCGGCGGGTAATCGTCACGCTTATGAATCTTCGAATTTGCGCTGGATTATATATCACCCTCTTCCTGATTGTAGCGCCACCTCGGCGTGTATGAGCATGCGTATTGGCACAAACCTTGTATCATTTGCATATCACATTACGCTGTACTTATTTGCAAAGTTTCGCGATTGTACTTAGCTTCCTTCTTGGGTCGCTATTTTCAATGTTCCTGAGTGTATAAATACAGAGTGTTTTATGTAATGTGACGATAGACTATTTAAAAGAAAAAAGACCGAATAATTTTTGCTTCTCTTTCCTTTCAAATATAAATTGGAATTTTAGAACATTCAGAAAGATCATTCAGTTTCAAGTAAGTAATTTTACCGTAAATACACTGAAGTGCCACTGAATTAGGGATACCAATCTAATAACGAGTTTGGCCTCCTCTGGCCTTGATAACGTCTGCCACACGGTGAGGCATAGATTCAACAAGTTTCTGGAAACCTTCCACGGGAATGATTTACCTAATATTGGCTAAAGCTGTCCATAACTCTGTAAGGTTCGTTGGTGCTGTGTGATGGCCTTTCACGCCTTGTTCCAAAAAATCCCAAATTTTCTATATAAGATTTAAGTTTGGGCTTCTAGGTGCCCAATTTATGACCGAAAATTCAGAAAAACGCTCAGCCAACCAACCAGTAGCCAACCGAGACTTGTGAGAGGTACAGTTGTCTTGCTGGAAAAACTCCATTACCCAGTTCATCCAGTCGAGCCGTGGGTAGCCTAGTGGTTAGAGCATCGGACTAAAGACCGGAAGGCCTGGATTCGATGAACCGATGCCACCAAATATCCTCCGAGTACACACGGAGTACGTGCTCATTAAATCAGTGGGTTCGAAAATCTTGTAGGCTGAATCACGAGTGCAGGGGACTGGAGAAAATTTCCCTTCCCTTCAGTTCCATGCCAAAATTGTGGAGGTGGAGATAGGTGGTGTCGTCGTCTATCGTCCCTTCGGGGAATTTCGCCGACCTAAATCGTACTGTCACCTGTATGGTGCTCAAGGCCTAGGCCAACGACAGGCGTACTTCTAGCCCCTTGTCACGATGAATTTCATGGGCCTTGTTCTGACTACGTAAAACAGGCGGCATTAGCCTCAACAACAACACAACACTCCAGTCTTTGTGCTCTCTTGCCCAGGCAAGACATGCAGCTTGATGATGAGTATTAAGCAATGGTACTCTCGTAAGTCATGCAGTGAAGCGAGCGTTGCGCAGTCCGTTTACTGATTGTACAACTGGCACCGTCATTCAACTGGGTGGTAATTTGAGCTAATGTTTGTCTTCGCTTGCTACGTACGACACGCCTGAGCCGACTTTCATCACGTACTCTCAAGGCTAACCATTCTTTGTAGTTTGCCCGATCGCTAGTTTTTTGTCCATTATCCATGTATTCTTGGTATAAAATCCTAGATGTACGTCAATTTCGGAAAATGAATGGCCCATGCGTCACGCACCTATGATTTGCCCGCGTTTGAAGGCGCCTAAATCAGCAATTCACCCATACTGGCCATTCCGACAACTATATTAGAACAACCACAGTACTGTTTCTTCTGGCCTGTAAGACAATGTACCGGTCATCTGCGGGTGTGGTTCCTCGTGGACGACCACTACTGAACCCCCGGATAGCTGTTCCTGTAGTTTGAAATTGTCTCCAAAGTCGTGAAACGATGCTGTGAGCAATTCCGAACTCTGCAGCCACACTTGTCACACTGCGGCCTTCCTCCAACTTCCCAATGATTCGACCTCGGGTAAAAGCATCCAGATGTCGTCTAACAGATTGATTATTCGCCATTTCTCGCTGAGGCAGCAACTCGGTGTGATTTTAACTGCTATACGGCGTGCAATCTCTTTGCCAGAAATACTGATCTTACACCGACAACATGCTTTATACTACTCAGACACTCCCCCATTACGTCTACCTGCATATCTGCGCATGTGCTACCGTACATCACCTTACTTAATCTCCTGATTGGTCTTTCTGTCCGCTCTGCCTCTTCGTTCAGCTGATTAGCTAATTTTTCGACTTCGTCCTTAATTTTTGCACACCAGTGTATATCTTCATTGACTGTATATTTGAGTCGTTATAACGTTGGTTTGATTTAAAATTATAAAAAACTGCTTAGTTAATTAATAGAAGTTTAATTCTCTCTCAAGTCCCATTTTTAAGTGCTATTGATGACGTCATTTGGATTTTCTCCATATGTCCGAGAGTCTCTTGAATGGACTCGAACTCAGGACTCGGCCTTCCTGTGAACTTTCCATACATAGGTTGCTTTGATTTGGAATCGGAAAGAGCATTTTTGAAGGAATTAAAATGATGTAGCAAACGTGCTTCGACTAAGCTAAGGTGTCGCCAATGCATGATTTTTAAACTTTCATCTCTCATTATTATTTTTTTAAACTCAATTTAAATTTAGTAGGGTTTTGTTATTTTCAAGGCTTTATATTTCATGAATCAAAAGAAAAATTCTATCCATTTAAAGCCAGTGCTTCTCAGACTTTGAATACTGGCAAAATTTCAATCACAATTTTTATCGCGCCCCCCTTATACATTAAAAATGTACTGAATGCAATAATAATGCACTTTATTTTACGCTAAAGCAATAATCTTAATTATAAACCGTACAAATTCATGACATAAGTATTAAATTTTGTATATGTTGCTTTTAAGCAAAAAAAAAATAATAAGTAATAGGATAATTATTATGTTATTTTTCCTTTCTCTAATTTTTAAATTGGAACATATTGCAAAAAGCGGTGGCTGCTTAGAAGACAAAATGGAGATATCAGCTTTTTTTAGAAAGAACTCAGTGGGTCAATTTCTAATCATAAGCATTCCTTTGAAAAATTTGCTCTGTAAGACAAGCCCATGGAAGTCGCTAATACTTATTAAACTTGTTCATAATTTAGCATTAATTAATTAGTTATAAAATACTCTGTGCAGCACTGATACATTAAAAGTATACCGGCTGAAGTATCCGCTATTTGAACGAGTTCATTTATAAGAAAATAAAACATTATTGATATAATCGCTGAATTTTAAGGAGAGTAAAGCCAAGTGCGCGATAATGTTTACAAAAATGTAAAATGATTTTTTTTAAATGATTGCTCAAATTATAATTAGTTTTAAGCGAACTGTAATTTTAAGCCTCACAGAATTAGCATTTAGAATTGATGTTAAATAATGTACAATAATATAAAATTCCGATGAAAAATAATTGTATTATTTTTAATATTTAAAGTTAAAAGACTTCAACATGTTTTAACCCTGGAGCAGTCACGCACTCGATACTAATGGTCGAGTGGGGTTATTGAGTCCCCCCAATCCTTTTTTTATAATTATTTTTATAGTACACAATAAAAATCGTAATTCCAGTGAATAATTTAATTAAGAGAAAATATACTCACCCCTACTTTCAAGGACACAGAAAATATTTCGGAAAAAAGTTATCACACCGGGAACTCAGTCAAAACAAGTACCTTAAGATTGTAAAAAAACGTTTCTCACTCTTAAAAGAGAGGGGGAGATATGTGACAAATATATTTTAGTTCACACGTTAAGACTGTCAAACAGAAGGATAGAGTGTCAGAGCCATTGGTAACAATTAAACAGTTTTTCCAGAATTACCGATTTCGTGCACTCTGTGCTCGGCGTGACAGCTCCGGAATAAAAGTGTATTTATTACAATATGGATGTTCAAAAAAATTATGTAAAACGTTTTTCATTATGCTTTATATGTTTGGGAATAACTCATAGAAATAAATTTTGGCAAAGTAATCCCTCAAAGTGCTCTCTGTGCTTTTCCAAAAATCATAAAAATATTTTACAAGGAAAAAATAGCACAAATAGTTTATTTACAACCTCTTTAAATGAAAAAAAAACAAATACCTAAGAGCAGGGACGTAAGTAACCTTACAAATAAGTTCGAAGGTCATACCGCAGCAAATACATTCTGCTCTCTACAGCTGATGACAATAATATAACAGTGGTGAATTTTTTATCTTCCTAACATTTTTTTTTTGATTATGGGTCTGGGTTGTGTTTTTTCTCATTTTGGTTTGAAAAGAAACCATAATAAAAAAAATCTCTCATCATGGGATTACAGCAAATCAAATCAAAGGTTTTTTATTTAGTTACAGTATCAAAGATAGCTAAAATGAGGTTTTGAAATAGAAGCATTTATTTTTTATGACGTAATATCGCAGATGATATATATAAATTATATCAGTGTAAATATGTATTCTTTATTATGTCAGAAAGTATTTTGTTTTGCTTCATTCCGGTAAATAAATTTTTTTAAGTCTTTTATTTTCTCGTGCCCCCCTTGTACATTTATCGCGCCCCCAGGGGGGCGCGCCCCACAGTTTGAGAAACACTGATTTAAAGCACATTCCGATGTGTAAAAGGTTTTTCATTACAAAATACTATATAACTTGTATTTTTACAATGTTGTTGTACATTTTGTATTTTGATGCTTCAAGCAAAACAATCTTAGTACATTATTAAACATAATTTCTTTTCTTGGTGAAAAAACAAGTAAAATTTAAGCATTTCTTCCATTTCTTCATCTAGTTTCCAATTCATCATTCATTTTGTTTTCAATTTCAAAACTATCCAAAGCATTTGATTTCTATTAGCAATCTAATTTTACTCTAACGAAATTATTTATGTCTCCGGATTTTCGAACATTCATTACCGGATTTCTTAAGTGTTTGAAATCAAGTCTGTTGCAAAGTTGGGAGTGTGTGTAATGTGACAGAGGAAACGCTTTGATACAATTCTGTGTAATTTATTATAAATTTAGATATTTGCAAAAAACTCCAAGCAACTCTTTTGACAAAATAAAAAATTTATCCAACTTGTTCTTTGACATCCTTCTTTTTCAAGTCCATTTCTTTACAAATATAATTCAAGATATTTATTAAAGACTTGTTTTATAATTCATTGCATTTCATATGTATTAGTTGTTGTTGTTTCTAATCCCAGATTGTCTAGCAATCTCCATAAATCCAGGAAGTCTAAAAACATAAGAGGGTCCAGAGGGACCTTTCTTTTTTAAATCAAAGCAAGTCCAGATGTGGGCAGGAGAGATGAGCTCGGAATAACACTCTGGAAATATCTTCTGACCTTGGCGAAGAGGTTTTATAGGGCCGCTCACAAAGCGCAAGAAAGCAGTCTGGTATTTCCTAGGTATAAAGCTTGAGCCTGGCTTTCTTCCAAAGTCCCAAGGAATTGTTCCAAGATGATGGCGTTGAATCTTCTTAAGAGAAGATAACTCACTGAATGTAAGATGCCTCTTCAGCCCTCAGTCGTGGCTAAGAAATCGGCTTTCCCATTACCATCAATCAATCCCCAAGTGAAAATATGATTAGAAGAAATCCGATCCAGAAGACTAAGCATAGACACTTTTGTACTAATAGTTCTCTTCTATATATGATGTCGTAGTGGTTAGGATCCCGAAGGCGAGTCCACTGGAGATCCATTGTTCAATCCGTTGAGTGAGTTCCATTGTTCAATCCCAACACCAACGAGAGGACATAGTGCATCGACGCATTTAACGTGCTTCTCGACGTTCAGAGATATCTCATCTCTTGATCCAAGTGCACATCAGATAATATCCATTGAACTTTATTTTTTTTTCTATTCAGGAGTTTCGTGCCAGATTTTTCCCATCCAATATGTTTACAACTCTCAAATTGAATGAAAAAACTCTGCTTGAGAAAACAGAAGGTAATTAAATATAAGTAAGGTAAATTAGAGGAAAGATACTAGTACTCCCAACTCCAATGGAGCGTATTACTATTAACATCAGAGAAAGTCCAAGTGAAAGCTTGCAGTCTCAACTCTCGTCTAATTTCAAGTCTTCTATGGAAGAAATGTTTTCAGGATATAAAAGAGGGTGAAAGAATGGGAAGATATCACAGAGAAAAAAATCTTAAAATGACGCCTAAAAACGAGAGTGTGAACCTTATAAAGAAACAGATAAAAAAAAATCGAATTTGAGATGATTTTTGGAAAACCATCTAGTCTCAAGGAGGAAAATGGATTTTTTAAACTTTTAGAGACAATGTTAACATATGCAACAACATACAAATATCTCTTAAATTATTCATTCTGAATTCTTAAGTACTAAATGTATCCATTTCAATAGAATAATAAATTAAAATGTGAATTTATTTTTCAATTATAGTTTGATTTTATGTTGGAGAAGAACACTTTATGTACATTAAATTGTAAAAACGCTTTAAAAAATGTTGATATTTCAAAAAACCTCTTCCTCTTAAAATTCTTCTTTTTTTATTGTCATATCGATCATATTAATCGCAACTAAAGGCTTCATCTTTTAAAACATTTTTTCATTCGTGTTGACGCGTAGTATGTATCAATTCCAATAAGAGTGTATGTTAAAATGCTCTGAATAGACGAATCCTGCCAACTGTACCAATTGGACAGATTTAGAATAACACTTGAAATCCAAAATAAACTTGGATTCGACCATTCGGTACTGACCTCATACCAGCGGTTTATTGCCAGATATTAATTCTCATACTATAATTCCTCCAATGTAGGTAGAATAAAAAGGGAATCTTTCAAAACTTCTGCTTATCAGAAAGACTGAGGCTCTTTATTTCCAGTTCTAATGGGCAACGGTCTTAACTAGAGTTTGTTGTTCTACGTAGATTCCGTAAAAGTTGTTTTCGCAGTAAAGGAATCAATAGAAATGAATCCCAAATATTTCATTCATTGGTTCTATTTATTCAAATAATTCGAAGCCAGCGATACTTAACCTGCGGCCCACCGAGGCTTTTCAAGGGCCCATTGCTCTGAAAAATTCACTTGTTTAAGAAGAATATATTAAAAATTGTGTGCCAAGAAATCAATTTTGCTTGTTGCTATCGATGTCGTACGAGTGCAAATTGATATTCTTCTTTTATTTGTAACGGTTACGGTGAGTTATAACAGACACCAGTGACATATTTATGGGTGGAACTAATTTGTAACTATCTTCCATATCTTGCAAGCGAAAAATATTGGAAGAAAATAGATCGTTTCAAGATGATTGGGAAGTTGACTATTTTGTGGTGAAAAACAAACATGGATCAGTAATTGCTTGATTTCTTACTAAAGTACCTGTATTTAAAAAAATATCAATAAACAGGAATCATTCAATGACACTTTTCGTCGAAGATCTCTTTCAAAAGGTAATAAATAGGCTTTCTTGTGAAAATTTTTTGCAACAGCAACAAAGTGTTTTGTCAGTGGTAATGTCCCAGAGGTAACAAAGACATCTTATGAAGTTTGTTATATTATTGGTAGTCATATGAAACCGTTTACTGATGCAGAAATTGGGAAGGAGTGTTTCTGAAATACTTCTAATTCAGCATAAGTGACAAAAATAAAAAAAATATAAAAAATAGTAATTAAAAAAGCAAAACAGGAATTATAAAATGTTCCACATCAATTTTCCCCATTTAACCCCCCTTCCCCTCTTTATCACCAAGATGCGGCCCGCGTGAAATTGCTAATATATGTTTGCGACCCACGTGAAATAGCTGGCATATGTATGCGTCCCAGCAAAAAAAAAAAAAAAATATTGAGTATCCCTGGTCTAAGCGAATGGAATTGTAAAAAATAATTTTTTGAACAATCCATAGATGGTTAAAATAAAGATTGTATGAAACCATTTTGTACCTACTATTTTCTTTTGGATCAAAGTATTTAATAGTGTTGATTCCTCCTGCATAAATGAGTCCATAGTATTCTCATGTAATTCGAATCCTTTTTGCTTTTTTATTCTTATTTTTCTTGGCACGAAACGAAATATTTCAAATGTTCTCTAAATTAGATCCCATATTTTTATCTTATAATGATTCAGAGAGACAAGTATTCTTTTGCTTTCGATTAAGTTCAAAAAATTTATAAAGAAAAAATGTGTTTATTTTTAAAAAATATAAAAATCTATTTTGAATACATAAAATAATAATAATCCTAATAAGAGAAAAATCTTTTGTTTGGGAACAATAAGTACAATTCTGAGAAACGAGTGGAAACTGGACATTGTTGAATGCATATAAAATCTATTTTTATAGCCATCGTTATAGGATAATGACGACTGGAACAATTGAAAGTTCGAAGCATTACCATTTCAATAGCGAACCCTCGTGTCCTAGCATCACACAACTTCCTTTTCATCACACAACTTCCTTTTCATCTCACAACTTCCTTTAGTAATATTTCTATACCGAGCAGAAAAATATTTAGACAAAAATTTATTCCCTTCTCTGTTTTATGCATTATTTCATTTTTTAAAACCATTCATTAGATTTAATTAATAAATATTTATTAAAAGTTAAATTGAAATTTTTAACTCAATCTGTAGAAAATTGGTTTTAGATTACCATTTGATTTTTCCTTGATGAGAAACCAAAATGATGAGATAAATTTACGAATCGAAAAAAAAAATACATTCAGGAACACGTGAATTGGAAAGAATGTACTATAAACATTTTGAAAAACTTTTACTATTTTCAAAGCCTTATTTCCATTTAGAGAAATCAAATTTTTACTTTCAACATAGATATGAAAACTGCTTTTTAAATTTTAATTTTGGTAATTATTCAAAATTTATTAAAGTTTTTGGTGTATGATTCTATCCTGAAATCATGATAATGCTGAATAATTCCAAGTAACTTTCCAAACTTTGAACTGTTTTAGCGAAAGATAAAGATATTCATTCCAAATGCTCCAAATTATAGAACGGTATAAATTTGTTTATACCGTATAATACAGATTAAGTAAGAACAGGAAGAGCTTTTGTAGATTTCTTTGGTTTGCTTTCAAATTCAAGGCTTGAGATTTTAATTATAAAAATTGAGCAACGTAATGATTTTGTAACGTTTCTATGCAAATAAATCTTCACTCACTGAAAGCATATTTTTATTGAAGATTTTTTTACAGCCAGTTGAAATAACAGTTGAAACTCTTCAAAAGTATTTGGATCTCGAAAAAGAAATTCAATTCTTTGAAAAGAGACATGTTTTGGACAATTATCAACTGAAATCGGATCAATTGGAGCAAATGGAGAAGAACTTACAAGCTCTTCAAGATAGCAGAAATCTTCAAGCTCAAAATTTGTAAGGCATTAAAATATTTTTCATTTCTAAATCGAGCACAGTTTATAATTATCAGTTGCATCCAAGTTGAATCATTTATTGACATAAGTTGAGTTGTAGCTGTTGGGTGACAGATTTGGATCCGAATCAACTACAGACACAGTTTGTGAATCATCTATCTTGCTCAAAAAAATAATCCTACACATGTGGAGGGGTTTATCTAACGCAATCCTAATGAAATATTATTACTCCACTCAACTAGCTCTAATACTTTCGAGTTAGTTGATTTAGGACCTTCTACCGAGTTCTCAGATTGTTAATAAATTAAGGCTACAGTGGACAGTAAAAAAAATTTTTTTAATTTTTTACAAACATGCCCCAAATTTTTACTGGCTGTATGTAACTTAGAACTAAAACCATATAAAAATTAGGTGAGAAAAAAAATGATTAGTTTTTAAGAAATTTAAAATTTAAAAAAATTTTAACGAAAATTTCAAAACGTTCCATGCGTTTTGATTTTTTTAAATTTCATGTTTTCACCTGATTTAACTTCTTTAAGCAATTCTTTACAAATGTATGCATACAATGTAATGTTTTATATGATAATTTACAAAATATGGGTAAACGCAAATTTTTATATAAAAATTTCAAGAATTTTAATGATTTCCTACATAAAAAACTTTAATTTCTTCTTTCACCCTATCACTATTACTACAATGCATCCAAGAATTTATAAGTATACATTAGATGAATATTTTTGGAAAGTTTTGTTATAATTCGACAAAAATTGCAACGCATGGAACATTTTGAGTTTTGGTTTCGAGGCAAATTTTTGATTCTGAGAAAAACAGTTTTTTTTTTATTTTAAAGGAAATTAACTTATTTTTTTAAAAAAAAATTAAAGATATAAATATGAATTTGAAAAACAGTAATATCATACAAATATAAGATAGATGCAGAATATATATACATAAGGTTCTGCAATATTTATTGTAACAGTCACATTGACACGTGGTATATACAGTGATAAAAATTGAAGTAAGCTAGAACTTTCTTATAATATCTGAAGTAAATTAGCAGAATGTATTTCATTGTTTTATCTCAACCAGATAGTATATTATATATTTCATTAATCATGATGAGTAAAAATAAAGTATTTCAAAGAGATTAAATTACAAAAATTCAATGCTTTCGAGGAAGGTTTCATTTTTTAGAACAACAGTTATTATTATTCTAAAGGAAAAAACTTAGTTTTTTTAAAAACAATTAAAGACATTCATATAAATTTGAAAAACACTAATATCATAAAGATAAGATAAACATAGAATATATGTATAAGATTCTGCAATATTTATTGTAACAGTCACATTGACATGTAATATATGTAATGATAAAAATTGAAGTAAGCAAGAACATTCCAATAAAATCTAAAGTAAATTAACAGAATGTATTTCATTATTATTTCATCAACCAGATAATATATTATATATTTCATTAATCACAATGAGCAAAAATAAAGTATTTCAATACAATTAAATTACAAAAAATTCAAAAAAATAACAAATCTAATTACACATAACAAGAAAACTGTTTGCTAAGTCTGATAAAAATTTAAAAAGCACCGGCACTATAGGCTGCATTTGTATTCGTGGCATTTCTTTTCCTTTTTTGTTTTGTAGAAATATTCTGAGAAATGCGTCGTTTATCTTGTCTTTCTGCAATAGTCAAAGAAAAACTGTCATTTAGACATGAGTCCTCTTTCGCTTCAAGAGATTTTACGTAGCCCAAATTGTGCTTTTCAATGGCATCCGTTACTGCTATTTCCAGCCTCCTTTTGGAGACGAATACCTCTTTTTGGGCATTTTCGCCAAATGCAGCTATGCAAACTTTCATTCGAATTTTGCGTCTTGCCTGCTACGCATCTTTCAAGAATGGTGTCTGAAGCTAAACGTTGATAAACAGGCATAATTTTCTCCACTACTTGTGGCGACAAGTAAGTTTTCATGGAACTGTGTGACCCTGGGGTCTCACCTTTGGCTATAGCTCTTTTATAGAAACACCATGATGATTCCCCTTCAGGACACTTACCATGCATAGGCTTTTTGTCAGTTGACGAGCAATGCATCAGGCTGGCATATATAGCAGTTTTCATTTTATCGGTATCAGGGACATTATCTTTTATTGCCTTTCTATAGTAATTTTGTAACTTTGTGAGGTTTTTATCTGTAAGGCTTCCCTGCTTACGCCCACCAAGAGTCACTTTTTTCACCTTCCATTCTTTCACTTTGTTACGTAACGATGTGCCTAGCCTCTTTGAAATATGATTCAGGCACTCTTCCTTTTCAATTTTTATATCAGAACCATATATTTTATTGTCCGACAAAAATTGAAAAGTTTTTGAGTCACCATCACTCAGCATGGAAACGAATCTCATTTGGCAATCACTAATTGATCGCCTCCACATAATTAGTGCAGCGTGCATCTCCATGGCTCCAGAAGTTCCATCGAAATTTTTGTCACACTCATCCGCATGTCCTTTTTGCCATATGTGGAACTCCGCACTATCGACTCCCATATCTCGACCAGCAACTACACAATTATGACAGTATTTCGACAATACTTCAAAGTCAAGGACAAGTCCACTAAGGATATCGATGATTATTCCTAATCCTAGGTTAGATGTATGTTCTCGCTTTTGGCAAGTACCGTCATATGATACACTCACATCAATTATTTCCTGATTTTTTAGAGAAGCATCAACTTTTACGTGAGCTTCTCTAGCAGCTTGACGTGACATTTCGAGCATTTTTTCTTCACCTCTTTGTTTTTCACGGATAAGTTGTGCATGCATTTGGCAAATGTTTTTCGGTCCATTGTTGGCATGTTGAGCACAGATGAAAACGTTTCCAAAGCAGCATGCCCTCTGCCTATGGATAGGAAGGCACTCACCAGTTTGCTGTTTATATCATGTGAATTTTTGGCCTCTTCTTGGAAACTTGAAAAAACACTTCCATAGCTTTCATGACATGATTCGCATAAAAGTTCCATCTTTGTAGAATACCCCATGGAATGGTGTTGTTTTATAACAAGGGTACAGTTTGTACAATATTTACAAGGAACTTTCTGCAATAATTCAGAAAACACAGCCTTGTGGGTGAAAATATAGCTTGCCTCAGGTTGGGAAGATGTACTCGGTTCAGACAATGTATCTCTCTGCAATACCATACTATTACTTTTTTTTTCACCAACAGTTTTAGAAGATTTCTGCCATCGCTTCTTGCTATTTTCAGCCAACATCTTTCTCCTTTTGGTAGGACGACCTTTAGGTTTTCTATATCTCGATGATATAAGATCCATTATAAAAATTTTAAATAACAAAAGCAATTTAAAATGAACTTTAGTTCTGAAAAGAACTTTTTGTTTTGGTAAAATCAATATAAAGTCTGAATAAAATTGAACGAAAAATGCAAACGCAAGTTCGAACGAATTGTAAACAAATAATGCCGATTTAGGTCTCAGATACAGTTAAAACAAATTGTTGCCATCCAGACCTTGATAAATTAACATTTAAAAATAAAAATTAGAGAGGCTATGTCTACAGTAAATAAAATTCGTACTGTCAAAGTACATGACAGCTTTGTCAGCATGACATCAGAATGTAAACAAAGGGGCGTGGTCATGAATGACTGAATCGGAACTACCCCATAACTCAGTAAAAAATGCATGAAACCAAAAAATTTTTTTTGCGTTTGATAGAGAAGCTAATATAATATTAAAATAAGCCAAAAAAATTTTTTCGATGTTTTAGTCAATTTTCCACATTTTAACTGTCCACTGTAGCCTTAACCTCCTCTTGTTCATTCTCCCTCAATTCTCTACAGTTTAGGTTTTACATATGTAATAATTCCTTCGTGAGGCGAGCCAACCAAAAAAAGTCATTAAGTAGTCCCAAAGATTAGTTAAAAAAAATGTTCTTGAGACACAATTTACTTAACATACACATTATTAGATGAAGCGAATGCACCTTAATAATGTTCGAAAGTATTCTTATTGCAATTCCAGAAATTGCATTTTACAATTCATGAGGCTTTCAAAAATCCTAATTAAGTTTTGACGACTTTTTAACTTTCAAGGGATTGTTCACTTTCGAAAGAGAGTAGTCTTTTTTAAACTACTTTACTCTTTCAAGCAATTTAAAATTCATTTCATGTATTAAATTTTAAAATTTAAAATTACCAATGCTCTAATTCAACAACAAGCAGATGTCAATGTAACTCATATCGAATGGAATATCCAAATGACGATACATTCTATATGTCAGTTTATAGTTAAAATATTCTACTTTATCTTCATAATTGAGTACATTCATCAAAAATAGGAATGATTTCTGTCGATCAAAATAATTTATTCTTATCACTTTAAATAACAATTACTCGGCATTCTTTACCAGACTCATTTTTTGAAGAATGAAATAAACCACTATTGACTAGTTAATGCAAATAGTATTAAAAAGTGTAACCATAAACGTATTTTAAGATGAAGACAGTTGCGTTTGTAAGATCGTTCTAAAATACCATAATTTTAGAATGAATTGTTTCTTACAAAAAGCTTTAAGATAGATTTTAGAGTTGTGTAAAAACACCTTGAGGAAATGCTCTCGTATGCCATCGAGAATATTCATGAGAAAGTTCATAAGAGCTTTTTTTTATCCAATTAAACAAAGAAGTGAATTTTTAATTGATAATTTTCATTTGTAAGACTTAGCCTTAGCAAAGTTAAGCTTTTCCTTCCTTTTCTTTAAAAAAAAAATAAAATTTGTTTATCCATAAAAAAAAATTAAGAGTCCCCCCCCAAAAAAAAAAGCCACCTATTACGGTACATGAAGAATATCTCTTTCGCCATACTTGACAATCATTATAAACAATCTTGAATTGTATTCTTACGCAATCCTTTTTCCCCTTGCTTCTAGTCCGATTACTCGATTGACTTGACTTTATTCCTTAAATGTTTTCTAAGTGCTTCTGTGTGTGCACTTGGAGTCTTTTCGACATATGTGCTGATGTCAGTGTAACTTACCATTTTCCTTTGAATAAACTTTGGAATATTGAATTCTGCCACGATATTTATACAATATATGTAAATTTCTTAAAAAGTTCGAGAAAGTGTAAAATCCTACCAAGTTCGAAAAGTTTATGGTACTTTTATTACTTGTTATTTTACATATTTTATATCCTTAAGAAAGCTTAGTACCTTCAAAAAAGTAATTTTTTAAACATATATTTTTTAAAAATAGTTTGGAATCTTAAAGGCATTTTAAAACAAACCGAGTTGAAATCTGACAATTTTACATCCTCTGATAAAAAAAATGCAAATGCCAAAAATGATTTGCTTTTTAAATGCAATGTATACTCACCCCTATGCAAACATTTCAAGAGCTGTAAAATTCATGAATCTGGAGGAAGTTGAGTGTGCTGGATATATATATATTTTTATTTTCTAGGTTTCTAATTTCCCGACAGTTCGAAAAAGAAATTTTAGGTGCAGAATTTTTGATGTCGTAATCTTTATTGTGTGGGCTTTTTCAGTTTTGTTAATGGGATCTCAACAACTTTGATTTCATAGCATGATAAGTTATTAATTTCGAATTTATGACTTTTTTTATGTTTGAATCTTTTTTTAAATATAAGATAAATATAAAAAAGGGAACCTTACAGAATAAAGGCATTATTTAGCTTTAATTGGATGTAAGAATGTATAATGGGATTGAAATATTACCTTACGATATTAACAAACAGCAGGCTAATTTCTTAAAATGTTTGTGTCTGTTGAAAAAAATCCCTTTCGAAGAAAAATTCTTTTCAACTATACAAACAATTTCTTTGAACCCTAATGGGAAAAGTCGATATTGTTTTGAAATGTATTCTTTCTTCTGTTATGTGTTAGACACCAGCTTCAAGCAGCCATCGATTCCACCAATGGAAGCCAGTCTCTAAAGCAATTTCTATTGGAAAAAGGAGAAGCATTGAATGAGGAGGAAGAGGAATATGTCGATCTTTTAAACCGACAGGTATACTAAATGTTTCTTTCATTTGTCCAATGTGTGGAGTCAATAGCAGAAAACACAATTTTTATTCTTTCCATTGAGAAATTTAAAAAGTAAGGAGCCATTTTTATTTGATCACTTTTCATCACGTAACAATCTCTTGAGAACAGGCAACTCCTTGAGTCGCTCCAATAAAAATGAGCTAACAAATTCTGTTACTCCAGAGTTGACAATAAAATAGAAAATATCGATTAAAAGACCTATCCTGTCAATTCATTTGACTGCTTCAACTAATGGAAAATATTTTTATTTTAGTACATTTTCCCTAAAAAACAGTGCTTGAATAAACAATCCTAGAACACGAGGAAGCTGAAAAAAGTCGATGATTTTTTTAGAATTTAATTCAAAATATTTTAATTTCAATTTTGAAAAGCTTTTTGTAGGTTTCCTCAATATTAATAAATACATAATGAAGCTCTAGCGAATTTCCATTGACTATCCTCTTATATTTTTACTAAGCGCAAATATTAAAAAAGTATGTATTATATTTGTTTCTCATATACATTTTTCTCTTAATTAGACAAAATATTTTTGATAATTCATTTTCCCTTGTCTATAACTGCTAACGCTGAAAAAATTAAGCAAAAAAATAATGCATGAGGAAGAAATGTCCCAATTTTTCATTTAAAAATGTCGTCTTAATCTACATCTATTAATAAACCCTCATGGCGCAACAGACCATGGGATACTGTGCCCATCCCGGTAGACGTGACCATTGGACGCTCAAGTGCATGAGCAGATGTCCCGATCTGGTGATCAGTCTGAAGCGAGACCCCCAGTGCTTAAGTCCCCAAGCAAGCTTGGTACTCATTTATCGACCCACTGCAGTAGGAATGAAAGGCTGAGTCGACTTGCCCAGCCCGGGAACAGAACCCGGACCTGTGATGTGGAAGTGCGATACGCGACCACTGGGCCTCACATCTATTAGTGTACTTTTTAGTTTAATTTTCAAATTCTCAAACTAGTTACACTATTATTTAATACATTTTAGATTTTAATTAGAGGTTACTAATTTATTTCTTATGACTGATTTTTAAAAAAACAAATTAATGTGTCGTTTAGGCATCAGATGCTATGGAAATTCTAACAGAAATATTCTTTCTACCTGATTTTGAAGACATAAATAAAAAAGAGAAATCAATCGAAGCACCCTAAAAGAGGCATTGAATATCGTAAATGTATTTTTCTACGCTCAACAATTTTCACTGCACAATTGAAACAATTTTTAATTTTGAAGCCTAACGAAAAAAGTCAGAAACTACATCCTTCCATAAATATGACACATTTTTAATAAGACAAATTCTACACCAGCGAAGATTTGAATTTGAATTCATTTTGAAATGAAAAGGATTGTAGGAAAATGGAATCTCTTAAGTGGATGCGATTGCTTAATAAAATAATTCACGAAACCTATTCATAATGACATTAATATTAGAGCCCATTTAAAATTTATTCCACCTTTACTGAATTGCTGCCATTCAGTTCATTGTGTGTCTCATGATCGAGATTCACTGCAAATTGCGGCGTTAATAACACACACATGCACTGCTTTAGTAATATTCTCTGGAGGAAAAGATTTTGAAAATAGCTCAACCTTCTTGTGTGATAATTACGGGACAGATTGGCAGTGCGATAAATATATAGCATGCATTGCCAAAAGAGACATTTACTTAGTCCGTACTTAGCATTTTGGGTGCGAGAAAAAGAATTCTGAAATAATTCATAATTGTTTAAAAGGAAAATAATAATTTTGAAATTTGGAGAAAGATTTCAAAGAATAGTAACGTAATAGCAAAATCCTTTGAGAGTTATTTCGATAACAAAAAACTCGAGGGATTGCTTTCAAATTTTTAGAAAGATGCTCTCAGCAAAAGATATTTGAATGAATTTCCAAGATTCTCAATTCTTCTGAGTCCTGACAAAATAGCAGCAATGGACGCGTTGGGGGAACAAAAATTGAAAAGGGTGGGTCAGAAACGCATCTTAAGAACAAGCAAAGATTTCACTTTGATTTCGTTCTCTCTCTCTCTCTCTCAGTGCGGATTCTATGTTCAATTTTCTTTAGACGAAAGTCATTTCATTTTTGGAATTCTGAAACTGTTTATTACTTATCATTTGAAATTCGGAATCCCATATCCATTATGTACAAGAGTTGACTCAAAGTAAAATAATTTATTCATCTAAAAAGAATGTTTTTTAATGCAAACACTCATGTTTCAATAACATTTCAATACACTGGCCTCTAAAAGTTGAGAAACAAAATGGTTTCGAAACTCAAAATTAAAAAATTGTACTAACAATAAAGTTCCTTGAATAAAAGAATTACAGTACGCAAAGAACGATACACACTGGTGTCCAAGATTTCTGCAATAATGTAAGTTTTAAGCAGATAGCCAGGAAATTGCAGAAAAGTGTTATTGGGATCAGTACAATTAACACTCAATTCACTAGAAAGGTAATGTGAATGCAAATATCAGGAACAAAACGTCACGGATGACATGAGTGTACGCAAAATGCGTGCGGTCAGCGTTCGCACCTCAAGACTACCATAAAAGAAAAAACAAAGGCGCAATTAAAGACATTCGCTGCAAGTGCAAGTGGGTTCTTTCATAAAATGTGGTTAGAAGACTTTGTGGACGACTTGACACACAAAAGAATGAAGCTGGAGGAGGGATATAGTTTGACCAGAGTAGCTGAAGAATTCGGTAGCACCTAAAGTGTGGCTCTCTTGGTGGTGGAAAACAACTGCAATGGATGACCGATCTATTGCATTGCAGGTGAAAAGAGTCCGATACCAGTCAGTAAGCACATTGCTCAGCAACGGTGTACAGCAACAGGGTGACAAGTGTCCAGACGCCTTCCCAAAGATGGACTATTTGCCTTCCGTTCTGAAAGCTGTATTCCTTTGAAAGTGGCAGCACCATTTAGATGGGTGTAAGAAACTGGACATCTCATCAAAGGAGTCGTGTCCTCTTTACTGATGAGAGTCGTTTCAATGCCTCAAGCGATTCTCAACACCAGTTGATTTGGAGAGAGGTCGAGACTCACTGTTTCATCCCATTAACATCACGGAAAGGGACGGTGGTTTGGGAGTAGTCGTCTGAGGAGGCATTATGCTTAACGGGCGGACTAAGCTCCACGTTTTCGACAGAGTTTCTGTAACCTGAGATCCCTATTGTAAGGAGGTGACTCCTTCCCATGTGCGTCTGTTCCAAGATGCTATTGAACCAGAATGGATAGGCCAGCATTCTCCCCTGGTTTAAATCCCTTAGAAACATGTGTGAGATGCTTTGAGGAGACGCCTTGTGGCACGATTACATTCTCCGGGGAACACCAAACTGCTGAAATAGATGCTGTTTGGGGAATGAGCACTCTTACTTTAAAAACTGCTGGACGATCTGGTCCTGAGTATGGAGAGACGGTGCGAAGCAATCATTGCAAGTAAGGGGAGGGCATATGCCATACTGAGGAACATTTACTTTTTGTTCTTTCTCTTGGACAGACAATCATGTGTATCGATATTATGAGTTCGATAATGCCTTTTATTTTGTTTATTTTCATACTATGCACATTGTATTCCTTCTTCCGCAACTATGCTTTCGTCATCGTTTACGTACAAAATGCTGCCTCTCATTTCTGAATTTCATGTGTCTCAGATGATTTTTTTTCTCGAGAAGTTATGGAAAAAATGCATCTGTTGCTTAAGTTTTTCACCGCAGTGTATATAGCCAACACTTTATATTAATGAATGAACTTTTCTACATGTTAGTGAGAGAAAAAGTGCAAAATTTCCACTTTCATAAACTTTGAGTGTATTTTTTGTACATAATTTGTACATCTTTAATATTTGTTGGTAATTTGTAGATAACTTTCAAGAGAATTTAGTTGTGTCCAGGAAAAGTCCGTTACCCGATTTATTAAGGTGGGTGTCATTTGGTTTGATGTAAATGTGGGGTTGTCACGTGTTGCCAGACGTCTCAATGTATTTCACAATGGGGTTTAAGGAGGGTGAAATCAGTTGAAATCTAAACATTGTCTAAGTCAACACAACATCTGCGAAATACAGTTTTCGTCTTTTTTGGAGCCTCCACTGTTTCACATCATTTTCTCGCATCAGAAATAAGAATTTCCACTACTGTGGTGGGAAGACACCTTCACAATGCAAGTCACTATGCAAAGCGATCAGTTATGTATATCCCCATGAATCGACGTCAGAGATGTGGCCGTTTATGCTGCGCAAGAGATTACGTTTCTTGGACCAGACACCAATGGGCATCTATGTTCTTTCCAGTTGAGTCCAGATTCAACTGCTGGGAAAACATACCAGATAAAACCAATCCAATACTGTTGAAAGACTCAGTCAGTGAGATAGGAATCAGAGATTGGAATTTAGGGCAGTGATCTATTTCGGTGGCCACACTGATCTGCATGTTTTCCATGGAGGAACTCAGACTGTACCAGAACCTTGATCATCATTGCCCTTTATTATTGGTAAAGAATTCCTTCGAATAGATGATAATGTACGACTTGGTCTAGCTAAGGATGACTATTTTGAAGGTTACGATTTGAAGTGAATGGGATGGACACAGACTGAATTCAATAGAACGATAGCCTTTGTACAGACCTGAATCCAATAGACCCTATTTGGAATTATTTTGTTCTTCGAAGGTCTTTACAAAAGAGAGAGCAAAAGGTCTCTGGTCTTTGCTTCTCGTTTCGGAGAATTGATGGGACGGAAAGTCGATGCCAATATTGGACCCATTCCTTATTCTATTTTAATTCTTTGCATATTTTTACACATAAAGCACTATTTGTTCTGGAATTCACTTTATGTATGAGTTGGTTGTAAATCCCGTTTCATGCAAAGTTTGGTTTCTCAGTCAGTAATCTGTTTAGAGTTTACACGCGGGTGGGGGGCTGCAGAGGGACGAGCTAAGCCTCGTTCAGGCATTTTCTTGTAAATCTCCTTTTTTTTCCTTCTCAGATTTCTGCCCTTTGGGAGGTATTTTACATTTCATATCATTACATTGGGATCAAAAGATTTTATCTTGTACTTATAAATTGTTTATTAACAAATAATAAAAATGTCAGCTTCAAGAAAACAGAAAAAAACTTTTACTAAATTTTTAAATTAACTTTGAGAAAAATGAAAGAAACAAACAGTTTTGAGAGACGGAGTGAAAAATTAATCTTTCCTTTGTAACGTCACTACTCCGAACATCGAGAGTGGTCGGCATCTTTGTTGGACCCGACACCCACACGTGCATCTTGCAGCTGCAGCGCAACCCCTTTTTGAGCCCCGAGGAATCTAACCCCGTCGACCGGAAGATGAGAGGAGAGATGCTTTGAACTTCCACGGGAGCGGTGGCCAACGAATCCTCCTCTCACAAAATATTGGACTCTAACAATCTATAATTAAATTTAATAACTTTAATGTATCATTTATAGTAAATAATATTCAATAGTTGTGACGTAAATAAATTCCATATTTTAATTAACCAAGAATACGCTACCGTTATTCTTTCAAACGTTACACCTTCCATGGATAAGTAGGCTTTCTAATCAGCTAATGTATCTTTTATATGCAATCAGTTCAAATACTCATTTCGCTGCATTATCAGATAACTTTCCAATAAAATAATAAAAACATAGATAATATTCAAATATTTCAATCGCTTAATTCAGCATTTTCTTTCAAAATAACGAAGATGTCAAGCGATAATGGTATTTTACATTCAAAAACTTGATTTTTGATGGCATTCCTAAGTGCCTTCACTGTCTGAATTAATGAAAAGAGTAAGTCACAGCTCACTTAATTATTTTTTATGGTAATATTTTGGTACTTGTAATAGAAGGAACGTTATAATAATCGATTCTATTTAGTATAGGAAAATATTCTTTTAAATATTTCTTATCAAAGAATCAAAAGGTCAGTGGGAATATTGTATTCATTACTCCTAGAGGAATCCTATCGTCTTAATTAGAGCTTAGTCTTAATTTAGTTTGACAAGTCTTCTACGGAAATAGGATTTTTACATCTGCTTACAATTTAGACTAAAAATCTGATCGAAAATATTCTTTTAAAGGCTTAGAATAAAAAATAAGCTCTTAAAGATTTAGCTTTGAGCTCTATCTCATTTACTCGATGGAGTTTTCTTTATCAAAGTCATTATGAGAATCTACACCTAAAAGAGAAGCAGTTGTGTATCTTACGATAGAATATGAAAAGGATCCCCTTTGGGCGAAGCTCCAGAGGCTTGCATCCGGATGGTGCATAAAACGGAGGCATTTCCAAGCAAGACGGATGCCTCGTAGACGGATTCCTGTTGACCTTTCCACACGACACATGTCTTTCCTGGTCGGATCTCTTCCCAATAGAGTTACGTAGACGGCAATGGAGTACTCTCTCTTAGTTAGTTGATTTGGGTGTTAACAGCAACTTTGGAATTAGGGGATTTGGGCTTCTTTTTCAATACCATCAATATGCTTATCGCTAAGCCATAGTTCTCACGCATTGGAGTACTCTCTCTTAGTTAGTTGATTTGGGTGTTAACAGGAACTTTGGAATTAGGGGATTTGGGCTTCTTTTCAATACCATCAATATGCTTATCGCTAAGCCATAGTTCTCACGCATTGGAGTACTCTCTCTTAGCTGATTTGGGTGTTAACAGGAACTTTGGAATTAGGAGATTTGGGCTTCTTTTCAATACCATCAATATGCTTATCGCTAAGCCATAGTTCTCATGAAGGTTTCAACATTGGCTGTATATTTCTAGACATGCGATTAGAAATTTTACATGAACACTTTTCAAGATAAACACAAATTGGGAATTTTTAGTAAAAGTATTATGAATTGAAATTTATGTATATAAGTATTATAAAAAATTTCTATAAATGAAATTAATTTTGTATTCAATTTGAAAGGAAGTCATCGAAAGGCAACTGGATACTGTAACTAAACAAAGGGATCTTCTGAAAGAAGAGATTTCAGCTCTAATAATTAATGGTGAATTACTTCAGAAACTTTATGCTCAGCGAGATGAACTTTTAGGTAAGATTAAAAAAGGAGTCATTTTAAATTTCTAAGACATCTTATGGTATATTAATCTTCAAATAAATAAATAAGTAGTTGGGAAAACACTCACAAATTAAAGATATGTTCACAAATTATAAACATATTTTTACATTTATTTATACATTTATTTTTTGCATTTATTACATTACATTTATTAAACATTCTGCATTATTTTTTTTTTATTTTTCTGATAACCGTTACAACGTCGATAAATTATATAATAAAATCATTTGCTAAACGAGTAAAATTTAGCTGGGATGATATTTCGAATACTTTAAACTTTTATCATTTATCCCTTCAAATAGAAATTTCAAAAATTTTCAAATTTTGGTGAGGGAACCAATAACTTCATTAAACAACCAAACAACTTGAAACGAATACATTTATAAGGTTGTCAAAAACATAAGGAAAATGAACATCCGTAATTACCTTCGCAACTCTTATTGAAACCGGGTAAAAATTATATTCCTGCTAATGGTTTTAATAAACTTAATCATGATGTTAATTAATTACTTAATTTAATTTAATAATTCAAAGTTAATAAATTTCTAGAAAATATTTTTTCACATATCTGATTTTTCGTATTGAAAAAGTAGCTTACATTCTATTTAGCTAATCCCAATTCAAATTATGATCTCAAATGAGAAGGACTTGATATCAATTGACTTCGCAAAAATAACTTATGCATGTGTGAATACACATACATAAGCTATAAATAAAGTACATCAATCACACATACAAGCAGATCAATCGCTTGTTCACAGTAATCGGAACGGTTTTTTCCTAATATATCTCTGCAAGTAATTGTCAGATTCGAATGAACATAGAACATTCTTTATTTCACTGGGCAAGAACATTGTTTTCTGCAAAGAGAATATTCCTCAAGTTAATAAATGCAATAACTTCGTAATACTCATTGAACCATGAACAGAAATATGATAAATAGTAAATGGAAATGATGTCAATATCAATGTCTATTAAGAATGTCTCCTTTATTGACGACTGTACATAAGCAATTCATTTCAAGTTTTGTTAAACGCGTTGTATTATTTAAAGTTTGGATATAAATTTTAGTGATCGCTGAATATTTCAACCATATATTTAAAATATATGCACGTCTATGCAGACGGGCATCATGTGTTTTCTGAAACCAAAATTATTTATAGAATTTTATCTATTAACAACATTTATAAAAACACCAAAATACACAATACTCGTTTTAAATGTATCGAAATATCAAAGCTCTTTCAAAACAAGTTAATTGAGACATGAATAAAAAATAATGATTATTTCATATTAATAAGCATCGGGGGTGCAAGCATATCGAAAATAAAATATTTAAAATAATTATTAATTTTCTGAAAGGAAGCAAAACAAAATATATTCTGACATTATAAAAATAAAATACACATTCACACTGATATAATATACTTATAAATGTATCAGCACACAAAGTATTTGATAATTAAGTGATCAATACTCAACTGAAACAAGTTTAGTACTTACTAGTGACTCCCATGAGCTTGTGATAAACAAAATTTAATATTTACCTTGTTTGTATGTTTTATAATTAAAGTCGTATTGTAGTTTTACGTCAAAGTACATTGTAATTGCATTCAATAAATCGTTATTGAAAATAAAGGGTGCGATCTTTCATGGTTTGGGCTGAAAAACAATAGTAGTTTTTTTTTCTTTCTCTACAGTTATACTTCAGTTGGGGGGAAAGTACATTTAATTTGGATTTAATATAGTTTGAGCCTTAGTTAGAGTAGGACCTAAACTAACCAAGAACATTTAGTTAAATTTTAATTCCTAAATAGAGCTACATAAATTTGTAGGTGCCGTTTAAAAATGCAATATTGAGTCATAAATGTCAATATAGATTACAGATAATATAAAAGAAGACATATTATGCTGATAATACAAAGTACTATATTAAGAGAGTCACTGGGAGAAAAATATCTTGCTAAAACATTGGATTTCAACAAAGGAGCCAAATTTTATAATACGGCATGTCTAGTGGAAATGGTTATATGATAAGTACCATGGAACTCTATGTTTAATAATGATGGATGGAAATGATTCCTACTGGCAACAATTATAGGGGGGGGGGGTGTAAGCGGATGATATTCTATGCAAGGACGGGGCTACCGCCGTATCAATGATACGGGGCCACCAACACGTGTAAGCCAAACAATCCTAAAATGTTAAGAGGCCTCCAAAATGACCCCCAAGGAATTTTGATACAAGGCCCACTCAGGACTAGTTACGCCAGTGATTCTATGTGAATGGTTTCCAATGTTAGCGCGGCTATATGCAGAGGTGTAAGTTCTTTCACAATAAGATCAAAGTATAGTCCTTTTAGATCTTATATATTAAAATTCGTAGGTAAACAAACGTATAAAAATTTGGAACTTTTTTTTCAGAGGTTTTTAAAAATATTTAAAAATTAATATAATTAAATTGTATATATATATATATTTCTTTTATTAGTCTTTATCAAATGTAGTCCGAAATTTTTTTTTACTTTAACGAATAACGAAACAGGATATTAAAATATATTTGAAATTTGAAGTTTTATCTACAAGTTGCTTATAAAAATATTGCAGATAAAACTAACGAAATATATTTTTAAAAAATACTTACGTAAGGAAATGTTTAAAACTATTTCAAAATAAATTTAGAAATTACCTTCTTTTTTTTAATTTATGGAATGGTTCGCTATTTTTTTTTAAATAAAAAACGTTCCGGCAGAATTTCTCTCTCTTTGAATAATACATTCTTAACAATTAAAACTAATTACACTGTAAATGGTTTTCTTTAACTATTTTTTTAAAGAAAAGTAAAATTTTTGTAGTTAAATTAGGACATCGGTTACTTTTTTGAATACGAATTTTAAGTTGTTCCGTTTAAACTTTCTTTCGCGTTAATGAAAAAAATATTTTACACTAAAAAAATCATGCTTTTTTCATTGTTTTTTTCCCGCGTGTAGAACAATATAATACGTAATCTGTACACAGATTGATAAAATATCTTAAAAATTACGGTTAAAAAAACAATGTCTTTTTCTTTCAATTTAATTATTTTACAATTTTTTAAAAATATTTTCGGAACTTCTTTTTTTTTCAGAGGTTCTTAAAACACGATCTAATAATTTTGTAATTTTGAAAATTTCTATTTTTCTGTTTATTTTTATACAAAAACTATTCTTTTTAAAAAAATTACTTTTGCGTTTCCGGTGGCTGCAAAATTAAACGAAAAAAATTGCCTAAAATGTCAGTAATAATTAATTAATTCTAATTACATTCTTTATTTTTGTTTCATACTTTTTGATTACAAAAGCAATCGTTTCAATAGCTATCTGTAAATTTTTCTTTTATTAATTACTTATAGAAATTTCATTTTAATAAATATATATGTTTTTTAAAAGGATTATTTCTATTATTTCATTACTAAAGGTATTCTTTGTTAATTAAAAAGTACATTGTCTATTATTTGTATGAAGTTTGAAAGCATTAACATAAAAATGAAGCACGAAAAAAATCTTTTACTTTAACGAATAACGAAATGGGATATTGAAAAAAATCTACTTTTATTTTAAAGCTTAATTCAATCTTCTTTCCCCACGTAACTGTAGTTTGGTTGGTTAACCCGCTGCTTTATAAACGGCAGTTCCCGGGTTTGGAACTGAAGAGGAACAAACTTTCAATTTCACATCACGCTGCTTTTTAAAGATTAATATTTTTTTAGTGGAATGAAATAGGTTAAAATTAAAATGAAATAAATTAATTCTTTGTTAATTATATAAAAAGTACATCGTGTCTATTATTTTGGATCAAAATACATTTTAGAGACATTTTTTACTCTTAGTATCAGAATCGTTTTCTTTTTATTGCTTCACATAAATAATTTTTTAATTCTAACGCATGACTCTTAAGACCTTAAAACATCGGAAAGATAATTTTAAAATTTTTTTAGTGGAATGAAAAAGTTTAAAATTAAATCGGTTATTTTTTTAATGTTTTTTGTACATGTATATAAATATATATATCTAGGATTTCCCCCATACTGACTTATATATATTTATATATTTAATAAAACATTCAAATGTTCAGAAAAAAATCAATCGTTTCAATCTATCACTATCTGTAAATTTTTCTTTTATTTATTACTTATAGAAATTTGAATTTTATAAATATATATATATCTGTTTTTTTAAAAGGATTATTTCTATTATTTCATTACTAAAGGAATTCTTTGTTAATTAAAAAGTACACCGTCTATTATTTTGGATCAAAATACATTTTAGAGACATTTTAAGTTAACTATATGTAACGATTGATTCATGAAATTCTGAAATCTGTCTGATTATTTTAGATTCTTAGAAACTAACTATTATTAAAAAAATGATGAACGTTTTTTTGATTTACTCTTAGCATCAGATTGTTATTGCTTTACATTAATAATTTTTTAATTCTAACGCAATATTTTTTTTATAAGTCATACATCGAAATTTGAAGCTATATCTTATCTGTGAGAATGAGGGGAAGATAAAACAATAATTTTACACTAAAAAAACCATGTTCGGGCTATAGAGAGGGGAAAGAAACCTGTCTTAAATCAAAATAAGTGGAATGGAACAAATTTCGAAAAAGGAAAAGTTTTTGACACAATTTTAGAAATCACTCCCATTGTGCGCGTACAAACACACACACACAGAAATGCTGGAGTCATGAGGAAAAGAGAAAGCCCGAGCAACGCCGGGCTAAGCGGTATAGGGGGGGAGTCATTTTGAAAATGAGTATAAGTACTGATTTTGTGAAAGAAAGGGAAAATTTATAAAAGTTAGAGATAACCCGTGCAACGCCGGGCCATGCAGCTAGTCTTTTAATAATGTTTGTGTTTCGTGGCGAAATTCTGATCTACCAGTTTTCCAAACATAAGACATTTAAGATACATCGCAACACTGCCATACTCTGAAACAAGGTTAGGAATCAGGTCTTGATAAAACACTTGATATCTTCGTACTGGGCCTGATGGTTATAGAAAATCTTTTTCTTTTTCTAAAGGTCAATGTTTCTAACATTTTAAAAGAAATACAAATCTTCATATGTTCTATTTCAGCTTAAACCAAACACAAATCATTATTCCAATTGTTTGTAAATGTTTTCTATGATCAAATGTTGATAAAAAATTCAGTAACTTTATTCACAGCCTTTATAAGCCAGGATGGCAGGTCACTACCATAATATAATTGCGTATTAACAAACGCTTTTGTTACAAATCTAAACATAACAATACAATGGCTTTTTCAAATAAATCTTGCCAACGAGGAAATATAAATTCCTACATTTCATTTAAAGTTTGAAAAACTCTTACGTAATATTAATCTAACTAAATCCAATTATTTTAAGTTAAACCGCATTTCCTGCAACCATTTTTTTTACTTCGTTTAACAACGGTTTCCACCCTAAATTCTTTCATTTATTTCTTAAGACATTTTAAAGCCTTTTTAAAGTTCTAATTTTGTGTTTCACAATTTAGGAGGTATTTGTCAAGACTATGTAATACCATCCAATTCATTCTATGAGTTAATTACATTGACTATTAAACAAGAAAATAATTCTAGACTCCAAAAAATATATAAAGAAAAAAATGTGTCCTCTTACGTACTCTTCGTTTGCCATCATTAATAATAACTCTTTTACTTGGACTTTTAGAAGTTTTTTTTTTGGTGGCAAAAAATCTTATGTCAACTGTTTCTACACGAACAGTATTTCTTATACTTCTTTTTGATTTCTATTTAGCTGCTTACGTTCATTTAGTTTTATGTAAATATTGAAACAATTGTAATTCTGGCTTTCCTTTTCACATTCTATCCGAACTACTTGAATTCTTGTGTATATCCAATGAGCCTCGTATTACTTTGAATTGATTTCAGAATTTACCTTTTAGCTCTCAGTTTTTATTTTCAACACTTAATGTTCTCTGAAAACTTGATTTCCTTGGACATTCTCGAAAAGCGTTTTCCCATACTGTTTGACTCCAGGAAAGTTGCGTGTCCTTACTCATAGATGAGAATACCATTGACATTTCTGAAAAAAGAACTTTTGATAAAAGTCTCCCCGTGATATATAGTACTGCCAAGAAAATATGGACTTTGTTGTTATAAAAAAAGTTGATTTTAAAAAAATGGTAAAAAAATTGTAAATGGAGGGTAATATGGAATAAGTGGTTTAAGCCATTGGAAATCTAACCAAGATTTCATAAAATGTAGTTATTTTTAACTATAAAAACCACATTTTTAAGAATACGGCAAAGTTATTTCTGTTTTGAGTTGATTTACAAAAATCACAAATATAATATTATTTCTCTTCTCCAGTACATTCAAAAAGCAGCTAAAGCATTGAATCTAAATTTCCACTCGTTCATCTTAAGAGAATTTTCCGTTACCGAAGATTCATTCAGCGTCTTTGTTTTTCGGTTCTTTAATGGATGGCATCAAGTTCATTACAGATGATACATTAAAATGGAACGATTCATTGCTTCTAATACTGGAGTCACATCTCTAAGTCTAGGAAGTTCAGTCTGATTTCTCTCTTCCACGTCAGTTCCGGTTCTGCCTCCACGTAGAGAGGTCGTGTTTCTCGAGCTTTTCGGCACCGGAAATTCAGTTTTTCTCCTTGCCGCAGCCTTCGCTTCCCTCTTTGCCGTTCATCATCCAGCGAGTAGGTTCTTTCTCCTTTAGCAAGCATTTTGGTATTTTTTTTCTCCTTTTGGTGGTGTTTTGCTTTTCCTCTTGTACATATAACTATCATGTCAATTTACGTTCTAATAATTTCCATCGTTTTTCGTTTTATTTATAACGCCCATAATTTCCATCATGTCTAAAGAAAGTTTTGAAAAAGACATGGGCTCCAAGATTAAGAAAAACAAAGAAAGTAAAGACAAGGATGAAGGCATTATTACTAGCCTTCTTCAGTCCTTCCCGGGAGCTGCAGGAACTGATGAATACCTTAAAATGGAGGCTACTTTTTCAGCTTTTTAAAATTTTCCTCCAGACACCCAAAGCAAAACGTCTCAAGGGTTCCTCTCCTATGCTTATGGAATTCCTCATTCCCATCTTCCGTATCTTTAGTGGCCTCGTAGTCAAGATGCTTCCATCTTCGAGCGTCTCCCCTTCTGGCCCTCCAACTGAAGACCGTTCCAACGCTCCCACTCATGAGGCCCTGGATAACGCCTATCAACACATCCGAGATTTGAAAAAGCAAGTGGCTCTATCCGAAGGAAAATTACAGGAATCTCAGCGCTGTTTCGACTCGGTCGTTTCTAGCCTGGCTTCACACATTGAATCAACCGTTTCCTGTGTAAGCGATCTTAAATTCTCCATGGAGCATAACACTGATACTCTCGCCTCCCTTTCAGCCATCATCGCCAAGCCTAGCTACGCACAGGTCGCTTCTTCACCAGCAGCTGTTTCCTCCTTTACCCTTCCTCCGCCTCCGAGTGAAAAGGTCCTTCTGGAACCTAATGCCGGTTCTTCCACCACCCGTAATAAAATAACTTCCTTTCTTCTGAGCAAAAATCTACCCTTTATAATAACCAGAATTAAAAATATCAATAATGATGGAATTGCAATCTGTTTGACTACCGACGAGGATATAAGCAAACTAAGCCAAGAACTCTCCAATAATGCTGACTTTGCAAGTTTCTCAATATCCAAGCCAGTCCGACGTAAGCCACAGTTTATATTATTTGGTGTGGATTCATCATACAACAAAGACTCTCCATTACCAAAGCATTACTTCTAAAAAATGATATATTCAAGGATGGTGGCTTTGAGGTCAATTTCTCTATAAAATCGAAATCTTCCAATAATTGGGTCATATCTGTAATTCCTGATCTCTACCCCGTTATCAAAGATCACGGTTATCTTTATCTAAATTTTGAGAAAGTTAGAATTGAAACATTTGTGACGAATCTATACGGAACTTTATCACTAACCTTCTGAACCGACCTTTTTAGGGAAATTTAATTCCCTACCTATTTCCAATCAACTCCAAAAAGCGAACAGGATTCCTTATTATGCAGATTAGATTCAGTATTTAAGTCAAACGAAATAGTAAAGTTAGAGCAGTAGGAGATAAACATTGAAACATAGAGTTATAGTGATTTTGAATTGAAATATTGTTGTTGAAGATAAATTAACCTCATGAAGAATTGAGATTCCGAGTGGTAAATATCTTTTTTGAAGTTAAAGTCTCACTCAAGCTTTAAGAGTCGGATTAAAGTTAAATGTTCAATAAGAACATTATTAAATATAATTCTGGGATCTCTTATCGTGGTAATTTCTGCGTGATCATTATTTAATAAATTAATTAATTGAATTATTAATTAATTAAGTTAATTTAAAGGATATTATCTTTAAAACCTCGTAATATTAGTAGTCGAGTTTGTTAATAAGTCTTTGATTTTATTTGAGAAATATATCCAAATAAAGAAAGTTATTTATAAAAATGGCTACTGGTTCTTTTATGTCTCATAATTATTCTAGTTCTCAAAGTGAGGTCCCCATCGACCATCACAATGGCGCCCAACGTATAAATCCCGAGAATAGAGTCGGATCCAGTTTTAGAATCATTCCGGAACAATATTTTTCGGGGATTGAGAACATAGATGATTTTTTGGAGAATATTGATCATAATCTCGCGTATTACGAGATACCTGCACAACTGGCATGTGCTTACTTGAAAGGTCATCTCAAAGGACGGGCACTCGACTGGTTCGAAGTTCTAGGTTATAGAGTCATTGAAGATAAGACAACAGACTACGCGCACTTAAAACAGGCATTGTCGGAACAATTTCCCGTGGTCAGAAACAGGTCAGAACTAGAAACAAGATTTTATTCCTCATCACAAAGACGAGATCAACAGCCTTCGGACTTTATTTATGAATTGTTGAAAATTCATAAAGTCCTTAAACTAGAAATGTCGGAGGAAAAATTAATAGATCACGTCGTTAGTCGATTAGAACCTCAAATTTTGATTATGTCGAAGTTAGACATCCACGAAATACTGCCAATCTCCTACAAATCGTTGATAAATACGAAGAACGTTTTATGCATAGACAAATCAGAGGTTCGAGTGAGGGATTTAGAAGTTCAGGCCCTCATGAAAACAATCGTTTTAATACCCGGCATAGACAGGAAAATTGGAGGGAAAACAGAAATAATGAGAGATACGCCAATAATAGCCGACCACAAAGGGAATTTAATCGGTTCGAAAACCAAGGTTTCACAAATAATCGCAGATTCGAGGGTAGACGCCAAGGTGGACAATCGGATCAACCATTCCACAGTCAAGGCGGTCGACAAAGTGGGTCGAGAAATAGTTCATTTCGAGGTCAAAATGAACGAAGTAGAAATTTAAACTTTTAAGCGATCGATGTGAATATGGGGGTAATCGATCGCGGGGTACGGAAAATCCTCCAGTTTGGGATCATCGGCCTATCAGAGTATCCTCTATAAGAATGACCCCAGTCGAATTACCGTATGTCCCTATTCTATTAAATGAAACCTTTATTACAGCACTATGGGACACGGGAGCAGAGAAATCTTTATTTCGGAGGAGGTATACCGCAATTATTTTTCATACCGACCTCGTCAAAAGACGAAAGACAGAGTCGTGACAGCACAAGGAGCCCCGTGCAGTCATTTGGGTAGAGTCGAATTACAAATTAGAATCAGGGAATTTCAGAAACCCTGGGAATTCCATATACTTGATAACATGCAGTATCAGTGCATTTTGGGGATTGATTTTATGAAGGCGTCGCGATTAACATTAGATTTTGATCAGAAATCCTTAATCATTCCCGATCATCTGATCAAACAAACGCCTAAAGAGGAGAAACTCGTTGATATTGATCTCACAGAATCGAAACTTGATGACGAACAACAGAGGCAATTAAAAACCTTATTTAATAATTTTAAAGGGTTATTTTCCGATCAACCGGGATTAACGCATGTTGTATATCATGAGATAAATACTGGAGATAAGGGACCGGTAGTGTCGAGACCATACAAGTACGACCGGGTCAAACAAGGCATTATTGATTATCACATAGATAAGATGTTACGGGATGGTACAATTTGTCCTATTAATTCGCCCTATGCATCTCCAGTCGTATTAACTCGAAAGAACAATGACCTTCCTCCAGATTCTCCCGAGGCATATCGTTTCGCGATCGATTATCGGAAACTAAATGGAATTACCAAATATCCTCGATATCCATTACCGGTTATTGATGACTTGCTCACCAATATCCCTCACACCAACGTTATGTCCACTCTAGATCTCAGAAGTGGCTATTTTCAGTTGGCGATTAGTCCAAAGGACATAGAAAACAGCGTTTATCACTCGCAATGGCACTTTTGCATTCCTACGCATGCCTTTTGGTCTTTCTGGGGCGGCGCCTAATTTCCAAAGGGCTATCGATATAATCCTCCAACCTGTTATTGGACGTTTCGTGTCCGTTTACATGGACGATGTTATTATAACATCTCCATCGTTCATAGACCATCTTGATCATTTAACTCAGGTTTTTACCTTATTACGAGACGCAGGGCTAACGTTAAATAAAGAAAAAATGTCACTTCGCTAGTGACAAACTCAAATATTTAGGCCTGATTATTAGTAAAGAAGGAATCGAAACTGACAATAAGAAAATTCGGGCAATTACGGAAATGAAACCTCCCAAAAATAATAGAGAAGTGTCAAAATTTTTAGGGATGACGGGTTGGTACCAAAAATTTATTCCGCGATACGCAGATATATGCGAACCATTGTACCAATTAAAGAAAAAGGGGGCGAAGTTTAACTGGTCGGGAGAAGCACAGGATTCTTTTGATCAGATCAAACGCACACTAACGGAGGCACCGATTTTGCAATTACCAAATTTTTCTGAACAGTTCAATTTATTCACTGATGCAAGTGGGGTCGGAATTGGTGCTGTGCTTCAGCAAAATCAAAACCTATTGCTTTCGCGTCTCGAACCCTTAATAAAGCAGAACGTAATTATACGGTTACCGAAAGAGAATGTTTGGCGGTAATTTGGGCTCTAAATAAGTTTAAAACTTATTTTGGACCCCTACCTGTGAAAGTGATTACAGATCACGCAGCGTTAACGAAGTTAACCAATGGTAAGAATTTATCAAGTAGGATGATCCGATGGGCATTGAAATTGTCAGAGTTTAACATAGAATGGGAGCACAGACCTGGTGTTCAAAACGTGGTCGCAGATCTTTTATCAAGAAATCCAGTAGACAGTGTCGAGGGGTCGCAAATTTCGTGCGCAGCTCTTAGAGCCCTCGCAATAAATTCCCGTGAACAATTCATTAAGGAACAGAGGGAAGATCCTGAATTAGGACATATTTATCGATACTTAGAAAACCCTGATGACGGTTCTGTTAATGCGACGGTATGCGAGAGTTGGTCCCAGGACTTCAAGTTAATAAATGGTCTCCTCTTTTACGCGAAGTATTTTTCTAATCTGGGAGAACTAAGAGTTTATATTCCTGGTTCTCTTCGAAAAAGATATAATGAAAGAATTTCATGATCTGCCATTGGCAGGACATCTCGGAAAGAGGAAGACATATCTTAAACTTCGTGACACGTGCTATTTTCCATTTATGAGAAAATATATATTTGAATATGTTTCAACCTGTGACCGGTGTCAAAAGTTTAATTATAAAAACGCGCTACCAGCTGGTCGTTTAAAACCTATAGTTTCGAAATATCCAAATGAAATTGTAACGCTAGACTTAGTAGGCCCCTATCCCGCATCCCGACCCGAGAGATATAAATTCATATTAGTTATAACTGACCACTTCACTAAGTGGTGTGAGCTGATTCCTCTTCGTAAAGCTTCAGGCCAGGCAATAGCTAATGCTTTTTTGATAACTATATAGCGCGTTACGGAGCTCCGATTTCTTTGATAAGTGATAACGGCCCCCAATTTATTTCTGACGTGTTTGAACATCTCAGTCACAGGTTGGACATCAAACATATGAAAACGGTAACGTACCGACCACAGTCTAATCTCACGGAGAGAGTGAATAGAAATTTAGTTCAAATGATAGCTTCTTTTGTTGAAGAAAATCATGAAAACTGGGACCAATTTCTACACGAGTTCGCTTTCGCATTGCACACGGCGGTAAATGAGACGACAAATAAAACTCCGGCTGAGTTGTTTTTGGGAAGGAAAATCATAACTCCGTTTAGCAAGCTCATAAATGTTACGGAGGATGCGAAATATGTTGGTAATAACATCGAAAGATTATTCGATGAGGCAAGACGAAATATGCAAAAAAAGCATAAGTCTTGGGAAAAACATTACAATCTCAGAAGGAGGGATGTTCACATCAAAGTGAACGATTTGGTTTTACTTCAAACACATTTCTTAAGTGCTGCGGGTAGGAAACAGGTGGGAAAATTTATGCCTAACTTCGAAAGTCCCTATAAAGTTTTAGAAATAAAAGGAAATAATTTAGTTATTTGGAAAAACGGAAGAAATATAACTGTTAATATTGATCAGGTTCGAGTGTACCGACCTCGTCAGTCGGACACGATTAGTTCGGATAGTCCAGTAGAAACTCTGTATGGCGAACAAGAAGTTAGTCATCGGTCAAATAGATCACATCAAGGACAGTTTAAAGAGCATAGGAAAACCTCTAGTCAGGAAAGTGAGGGGTGTAGATCAAGGCAGAGTAACACCACACGGGAGATCCCCAGAAATAAACGTAAAATTAATAGTACTGCGTCGAAGGACCAAGCTTTAAAACGGTCCAAGATATATAAGAAGAGATCCCGACAAGGATCTGATCATCAGGACCGGAAAAGACACGCTCCTGAACAAAGGCAGGGAGTCAAGAGGTCGATCCCTTCCTCGATCTCGTCCAGGAATTATAAATTTCAAAAACATAATACCTCTTCACCAGGGAGTAGAGTCCATTACAGGTCCATCAAAGTTGCCTGATCGCAGGACTGCTACGACTACAAGTGGATCCCGAATGGAAGTTAGTGGACGTGATAACCAGACCCGTCAGACCAGAGCGACAACGAGAAGACGCAACGAACAAGCGGAGAAACCTGTCCGGTCGAATCAAACCAATACAAGGAGACCTTGCCCATACTATCTACGGAGCCGTATACAAGAAAAAGACAGAATCCATGAGGACCTCAACAACATCGAAATCAACGGCATACCTGGCAGCACATTCCGCAGAAGAAGCCTCAGTATGGAAGCGTTGAATGGAGATCCAGTGCATAGGATTTTACAATCAAAATCCAGGTTGTATTGTTTCTTTATCTTCGCGGTACGAACAAATGAAGAATTTTTGCAATTAAAGCAAGTCACGGGCGAACTCTAAAATTAAGAAGACTGACAAAAGTGGACACTGCATTGTGTGTGTTTTTTTTCTATAACAGAAAAAAACGACTTTTGTGTTACTTTTTGTATTTTGGAGAAAACATCTGTAAATTTTGCATTTGTTTACTTCGATGTATGACTTCGCTAAGATGCGACAATTCATTTGGTTGTTTGTGTTAATTGTTTATTACAAAATGATTATTATTATATGCTATGTGTGTTTCTATGTATGTTTTGTTTCACATCTGGTGCCTTGGAGCGCGGCGAAGTTAGATAGGATTAACCATTAACACTAACTAGCGCATCAAGTTTTTCGAATGAGAAGGCAAAGGAACCAGATATTTATTGTATGACATTCATGTAACAAATGTATAACTTCATGTCTGCTTTTACCTACTTCTCAAATGGATATCAATCTTTCAGGGTAGCTGACCCTGAAGTCTTCGATGTTCCAGTGCCACAGAAGATTGTATTGTATTTTTTTGTATAATGTATAAGTCATACTCTATGGGGCTGGTTTTTTGCCACCACTAGGGTGGTTTTTCCCACGCCCCTTCGCCGAATGGATAGAGTGCAGGGATTAATTTAAACTTGTAAAATATTATGAGGTTTGGCAATTAATTCTAATTCTTAATTTTGTCATTTTTCATTACGGAAGATGTTTCAGTAATATACAGTTAGAAATTAATATCGTCGGTACTGTAAGACAAAGATAGGATTTACGTAATTTATTTTCAGGACATTTGAGTCCTTCGAATAAATCCCGTTTTCTTTTTGGAGGGGAATGTGACGAATCTATACGGAACTTTATCACTAACCTTCTGAACCGACCTTTTTAGGGAAATTTAATTCCCTACCTATTTCCAATCAACTCCAAAAAGCGAACAGGATTCCTTATTATGCAGATTAGATTCAGTATTTAAGTCAAACGAAATAGTAAAGTTAGAGCAGTAGGAGATAAACATTGAAACATAGAGTTATAGTGATTTTGAATTGAAATATTGTTGTTGAAGATAAATTAACCTCATGAAGAATTGAGATTCCGAGTGGTAAATATCTTTTTGAAGTTAAAGTCTCACTCAAGCTTTAAGAGTCGGATTAAAGTTAAATGTTCAATAAGAACATTATTAAATATAATTCTGGGATCTCTTATCGTGGTAATTTCTGCGTGATCATTATTTAATAAATTAATTAATTGAATTATTAATTAATTAAGTTAATTTAAAGGATATTATCTTTAAAACCTCGTAATATTAGTAGTCGAGTTTGTTAATAAGTCTTTGATTTTATTTGAGAAATATATCCAAATAAAGAAAGTTATTTATAAAAATGGCTACTGGTTCTTTTATGTCTCATAATTATTCTAGTTCTCAAAGTGAGGTCCCCATCGACCATCACACATTTATATCTGTCATGCAATGCTCTACTTGTGGTACTTTGGGCCACTCAAGGAATCATTGCTCCAATACTCAAGCTTGCTTCAGTTGTAGTTCCACGGACGACCATGATCGAACCTTATGCGATGCATAAACTGTACAAATCATAATGTCAGGTTTAGATCAGGTTTTTCAGAAAATCACGGATGCCGTGATAAACACTGCCCAGTATTAATCCAATTTAAAAAACGTACAATGGATCACACTGATTACGGACGTTGATTTCTTTCGCTTACTTTCTGACTTCTTCACTTTCGCAACCTGTTTTATCATTTTTATAATTAATTATTCCATTTATTTTTATTTATCAGCATATTGAAATTGCTTGTTTAACTTCATTTCATGTTTATTTTGTTGAGCTGCATTTTATTCTTTATTTTTTCCCTTCATTTTTGTATATTATGTGTGTACCTTGTGCTTTGATATTTAATATTTATATTTAATATTTATTTTGCAGTACCTTCTCAACTTTATGTACAGATATTTTTTATTATTATTTTGATATATTCTGTATATATTTGTTCTTAAATTGTTCTGATTCACCTCTTATTTTTATGTAATCAAGGCACATTTTTTGCGTGTTATTATATTTACCTAATTAGTTTTTATTATTCGATTTTATTTGTTTTCGATTCGTTTCCTTATTCAAAATTTTTTTCAAGGCAGATTTTGGCCAATAATTTTTTTATCTTAGTTATTATTACTCACGTAATTTATTTTTATGTATCTTTCATGCATTTCGTTTATTGTATTTCATTTTTAAGTATTTATACTAGTATTGTATTTTTATTGATTTTTATATTATATTTGTATTGTATTTGTATTGATATTTTAATTCATTTTATTACTTTTATTTTCATTTTGCATATACTACTATCTCTATCTTTAATTATTTTATGCTTTCAATTCTTGCTTATCCATTGCAGTTATAACCACGCCTTTAATTCTGGCAGATCTTCTTAGAATTTTACAACTAAATGCGAATTACTCCCGGTCTGCCCATCTTCAAGCTCACTCGGTTGCAGTGGAGATGGGTTTCGATTTACTTCTCCTCCAGGATCCTTACCCTAACTTTAATTTTCCCTTAAATTCCCCACTTGGTTCCTCTCAATTCTTTTCAAATTCTCTCAATTGTGCTATTGTTTGTTATAATCGGAATATCATTTGCAACTTTCGCATGAAAACAGATCCCACTGTGTCCGTCAACATTAAATTAAATCAAGTTCTTACTGTTATTAACGTTTACTTTCCCCCTCATGGTGATTTCTCCGAGGCTATTAATCAATTGAACCTCTATAAAGGAATTAATAAGAATTGTTTGTTAGCCGGGGACTTCAATGCAAGGTCAGTTGTTTGGGGGTATAAGAACACTGACAGGAGGGGGGATATCTTGACTGATTTCTTACTCTCCAACAATTTGCATCTTTGCAATATTCCAGGACTGGGACCAACCTTTCACGGCCCTAGGTCCGCGGTTGGGAACCCCGATCTCACCCTCACATCTTGCGACCCGATTTCCTTTGTTGAGAATTGGGAAATTTTTTCCACCGAATCCCTTAGCGACCATAGTTTTATCAGTGTTCATCTCCGGTGTGATCTAACCTTTTCTGACTTTGTCTTTAAAACCAAATATGGCATTAATAAATTCATCTATAATTTTCGCAAGAACTATAACCTTCTTAATTCCTTCTTGACTAACATCTCAATTGAACTACTTGATGATTTCGCTAGTCTATTAATTAATACTACAAATGCCTCTGCCTTCTCAACTCTTAGAAAGCGCCGGGTTTTATAAATACCCCTTCTTTCAAATGGTGAAACAATTCCTTAAGAATCCAGCGTACTCAGCTGAATGCATACAAGCGGAGGGTGGTTTCTCTCACTACGCATGGCATGTCGGTCGACAAGATTGCCTCCATGCGCTCCAGGTACAAAGCCCTCAGGGCCAACTATAAAAAGTCAATAATTGACACCAAGAATAAAGCTTGGGAGTATTTCTGTTCTACGAATTCTAATAATTTTGGATTTACTTTTAAAGCAGCTTTCGGAAAGTTATCCAGCCCAACTAATCTTCATCAGATTTCGACTGGCGATCCTGCCTCTTTGTTCCATAGTAAGGTTAGCCTTCTTCTTGATTCTCATTTCCCTTCAGGATCTTCTCCTATTCCTCTTGTCTTCAATGACTGCTCTCCTCCTTCATGCCTGAGCCCCAGTGAAGTTGAAGTCGTCTTCCGGAAGCTTCGTGGGGGTAAAGCCCCGGGTATTGATATCATTGACTATGCTATTTGGAAAGCTCTTTATAACTCCTTCCCCAACTTGCTTTTTCGATTCTTTAACCTCTGCATCCAATTTAATCACTTCCCTTCCATTTTTAAGAACACAAAAATTAAATTTTTACTAAAGCCCGGGCGTGACCCATCGTCTACTCTCTCCTATCGACCAATTTGTTTGCTCTCCACCCTTGGCAAAATTTTAGAAAGAATTTTTCTTAATAGGTTTCTCCGTTGGATTTCTAAGAATAATATTCTCCATAGATCTCAGTTCGGTTTAGGGAAAACCGCAGCTGCATTGAGGCCGTGGACAAATTAGTGCATCACATTAAAAATACCAGGGTGAATAAACAAACTGCTTCTACGTTTATTGATATCAAATCTGCTTTTGACAACGTTGATTGGTTGACTCTCTTCCATATTTTTCATTCATACCGTATTCCTCTTCACTTTCAGAAATTCATTCACTCTTACTTCACTAACAGGATAATTATCTGGACTGATAATACTTTTACCATTAAAAACAAATTTTTAAAGGCTGCCCACAAGGGTCCGTTCTTTCACCAACTCTTTGGAATATTTATTTTAATCCTATCCTTTCTCTTAACTCTGAAATGTTTCTTCTCCAAGCCTTTGCGGACGATCTCGCAGTTGTCTCTTTTGGCCTTTCTCGTAGGGAACTTGAAGATAATACTAATAAAATCCTTAGTTTAGTAAATTCTAAGCTTTCCGAGCTCAATTTGTCAATAGCAACTGCTAAAACCGTTTAAGTTGTTTTCAGATGTCCCTTTCTTCAATGCCGTGGTTTTCGAGGGAGCACGACCTTGAGGAGGAATCCCATTTTTAAAATTGGTTCCAATTCCATCCATATCTCTAAGTCATACAAATACTTGGTGTCAACATTGACAATCGCTTATCTTGGACTCCCCATATAAATTCTATCAAAGATAAGATTTTCTGGATTTCTTCCAACTTTTATCGTGTTTCCAAAAATTTCAATCACCAGCATATTTCCCTAATGAAACTTTGGTATACTTCGGTTGTTCAACCAATCATCTCCTACGGAGCAGGAGTGTGGGGTGGATCCCTGACCTCTATCCAGGTCCAAAAGCTTAAATCTATTCAGAGGATTTACTTATTAAAAATTACTAAAGCCTATAAAACCTCCCCTAATGACACTCTTAATATCCTATCAGGCATTCCCCCCATTCATATTGTTATTCGCTCTCTCTACTTTAAATTCTAACTTTGGAACAACAGGAACGATCTCCTTCCAGGTCTTATTCCAGCTACGAAATTGGACTCTTTTATTTCTCTTCACCAGATCCTTCCCGATTTTCTTTCCTTTCCCATTAATACTTTCGAGGGCCCATCTGAGTGGGAAGTGTATACCGACGGATCCAAAATCGATTCCAATGTTGGTTTCGCCGTGTGTATTTTTTTTCGGGGCTCTCCCTTTAAAACATCTCTTTAAAATTCAGGATTTTAACTCGGTCTTTCAGGCAGAGTTCTCTGCCATCGGTCTCTCTGTCTCTTGGGCAGTTCATCATAATACTAAAATTCATATTTATACTGACAGTCTCTCCTCTATTCTCTTTCTTAATAATCTTACAAGTAAATCCAGTTATCTCAATTCCATTAAATTCAAATTGTTTCAAATCAGAAGCTACTACAATCTTTACTGGGTCAAAGCTCATAACAATAACCTTTATAATGATTACGCCGATTTTTATGCAAAACAGGCTGTATATGATGGTGAAGTGTTTTCGGTTCCCGCTCCTCGCTCCTTCCTCTCCAGTTCCTTAAATAAATTTATCCTAGAGTCTTGGACCTCCTCTTGGAATGATTGCAATACTGGATTAAGGGTCAAGCGCTTTTTCAATAATCCTAAATTAAACATTCTTCCCATTTCTAAATATCTGGTCCATTTTCTAACTAATCATGGGCCTTTCCCCGCTTACTTGCACAGGTTCAATCTCCTTCCCTCTCCAAATTGCCTGTGTGGGTCGCCTGGAGACGCCGACCATTACGTATTCCACTGCCCCTTCACTTCTGATCACCATCTTGTTAACCCCATCCCGAACGCTCTCTATCCTTGGGTCAACTCTATTATTAATAATCGTGCTATTCACAATAAATTAATTTCCTGTTTTGCTATTTCCAAATCCATATGTGATAATTTGGCTTAACTTTCCCTTTCCTCTCTTCGGTTCTTGCTATTCCTTTAAATCTTTTTTGTTCCCCTCCCATAATTTATTGCAGCTTCCTGTTTTAACCCTTAGTCATCATTTTGGGTTTTCTTTAAGATTAATTTCTTGTTTGTTTTTTTCTCTCTCTTTTAGCAAAAATGGTATCTTTAATAAAATTCAATAACTTATCTGTTTTCCCCCTCCTTTCCCCCTCTTTCTCTTTTTAGTGTCTTAAAAATATAATTGGAGGAGGAAATCTAAAAAAAAAAGTCATCTTTCCCCAGTGCTTTTTTTAAAAAAAAATCTAACGACAACAGGAAGTGTTGGCGCCAATTGGAATTATGGTTCAAAAATATATTTTTTTTGTTTCCTGTTTATTTTTTCTCTTTTTCACACCTTGTGCCCTATGTCTGTTTCAGGATCTTTTCTTCTCCTTAGAAGATAGCACATGTGTGTGTTCTTGTCTGTGTTTGTTAAGTGTTTTTTTTTTTTTTTTTTTGTATTTGCATTGTAATTGTTAAGCGTTTTTTCTGTATTCTTCCCCCAATTCTCAAGAATTTTGGTGAAGGGACCTTTTTGTACATGTTTTTCGTTTAATTTGAAAATAAAATACTTCTCGGAGGGTTGGATGCAGCTCTAAACCCTTTGGGTGAGCTCGATTCTCTGGAGTAAGTAAGTAAGTAAGTCTGATTTCTTAACAAAGTGTCTTTGAATGTTCTTTCGTTCTGAAGCCTCTGGTTCCTTCTTTTTGTCTTCTTTTAGTTTATCCTCTAACACTTTTTTATATGGGGAGTACGTTACAAAATAAGATCTAGCTTTCCTGCCCCTTGATTATGTTTTGTTTCCATTCCAATGGATTCCACTTTTAAAAAATGTACTTCAGTTTTAAATGAGGCCATATTATTATTTATATAATTAATAACTATTGCTTAGCTATCAATATTATACTCCAAACTCATTTTTTAACTTTATTTCTAATTAACTAGGACAATATATTATGGAATACTCATTGTACCCAACACGTCATCTTAGAAAATGAATGGAGGATAAAACTTTGTAAGGTCAAAAAGTATTAGAGCTGTCAATGTAATGTAAATGTACGCTACGCAATGTTCAAGTCCCATGTATATTAGTAAGTAAAAATGTTTGAAAAGCCAAGCTTTCGAAGACACTTTGTTCTGTAGAGAGTCAACAACAGGCTCAATGTAATACATCGTGAGAGTCTTCTGCAGCTCAAGGTTTCCCTTCGCATTAGCATTGGGAAGAGATTATGCATTGGAGCGTTAGGGATATCTGATGGGTTGCGGAAAACTTAAGAAATTCAATGATTGCTGGATTTCTTCTACAGCTATTTATTACAATATGCTTACTAATTATTCAAAGTATTCCATTATACAGGGGATGTTATGCGTGAAGGAGGCAAACACAACCTTTCTTTCGAATGTTTCAAAACGTTCTGTCTCTCCACTCTCTTGGGGTAGGGGGGTCGCTTCTTACACCTCGAATTACACTCTGGATTCGGGAGGAGAATCCAGCCCTTTCGTTTTTCATGACCATCGATTGTCGGCGAGATGTCAGACAAAAAGAAACCGCAACATTTTTTAGGGGAACTGTGTAATATTATCTACAACAAGAGCGAAACTTAATCCACACAGAATTTAAAAAAATCGTTCCAGAACATCGACATTCTACTAACTGTAAACAACTTGTGTTTTCATAAGGACGGAGAAAAATAATTATCATTAATAAAATTATTTATTTTCAGGAAAGAGTGAAAAAAAAAGGAATTTATAAGTTTTCATGTTTGGAAGACATACTGAAAGGAATATGCTTATGACGTTATTTCATATTACTGGACCCTTATCTGAACGGTGTCCAACTAAATTTTTTTTAAATAAAATGAAATTTTCAAAGTTATATGAGTAATTTGATTAGAAATTTTCGGATGAAATTAAATTTGAGATAAAATTTATACACGCTTGTAAAAATTACTATTTAATGAGGCAGAAAAAAAAAGTATTTTTGTTTATTTGGAAGACAGTGAAAAATATGTTCTGACACTCGCGCGCGCGAACATTAGTTTTCGTCCCTATTAAATCCAAGTTATTGTTAAAGTTGAGAAATATTTAGGAATGAAAATAAACTCTCAGTTTTCCCTTTAAAATCTGGTTTAAGATTCCTCATCGATTAACACCGAAATTGGTGATATTTTATCTGCGTCCACTAGAACCAAAGGTTAAGGAAATATTGTCTAATTTCGCACTTGATTAAGTTAAGTACTTGTTAATCTATTGATTGCTGTACTTGAGTCTAAATAGGGTATGTCATCGTTCAAGTTCAAATGACACGAGAGAGATGAAAAATGCTTCGGAAATAACTGAGAATTTAGGAATGTGAATAAAAAAAACCATCTTTCTCATTCGACAAATACGAAACACACAAATTAATTAATTCCTTATTAATTAAATGCAATTGAGAATGAATTAAGAGACCAAGTAGACTTTACTGAAGCACTCATCTAACCATTTTGAACATTGGAGTTCAGTCGCGCTTCTAAATAATGTATATAATAATGTTGTTCGTAATAACACTTGAGTTAAGATAATATCCGGCTTGAAATTGCGAGGCTACAAAATACAGTGACAAGGTTAGATCCATGAAGGAATGTCATTTAATTTTAGATACAACTTCCATTAGCCTTGACGGCTATCCCAGCTCTATAAATAAAACTATTTTTTGAATCGATACTAACAGTAGGATTTCAAATGTTGGCATCTTTTTTCGAGTTTCTTCTATATTCTCGAGTAATGCGATTCTTCTTCTTATTTCATGTTCACAACGAAGCTCTTTTGGTTTGATCCAAATGTTTCCGTCTAATCGATTGTTCCCTTTCACGAACGGGGAAAAGGTATTTTTGAATGCTCTTATTCTTTGCAGCATTTCTGATTAGCGTTTCGTAAAACGTTCGTTCATTTCACATTTTATTCTTTTATTTCATTCAATTTTTAATTAAATACTTTTATTGTGTAATATGTTGTATGTAGATACGCATTTTATTGAATCATAAAAAGAGTAAAATATACCATTCTAAATTTAGTTGTATTGTTTTATCATGTAACAATGATATCTTACCAAAAAACGAAACATTTCGCAAGAGATTTGAATGATTTTATTGAATTACTTTTCTTAACTGCATTGAGGAAAGTAGACATGCAATTAACAATTCGTATCAATCCAATCTTTATTTTATGTCTTTTTATCATAAAAAACCGGCTGAAATCATAATCACCTGAACTTTGCTGTTTTGAATAGAAATATCTGCTTGAAACTGACGAATTGCTATATCTGGAAACATAAGATAACTTTTTCTTAATACATTTTAGACAGCATTTTTGGAGGTGCCTATGGAAGCGAAAGAGAAAATAGACTTGAAAAAGAATATGATTTTCTACAAGAAAGGAAGAATCACATAGACCAAGCTCATTTTAAATGGAAGCAAGCTCAAATTATGGTAAAGCAAGCCTGCGCACAACTTGGCTTGGCTGTTCAAAAATGGAGAGAACTATTAGAAATACCAGAAAAGTAAGTATGTATGCACTTCAATAGGAATATTTTACTCAATGTACATATTGCAATATTTTTAAAATTTTACGATCTGTTTATTTTTCCCATTTAAATAAAATTTCAAAGATTTTCATAAAATACATTGGATCCCTATTGCAGTAAAACATAATTAGTCAACATACGAGAGGAAAAAATTTTTATGCGATGGAGAGGGACCGCATATGAAAAAAGCCGCACAGAGAAAATACGCCAATTATTTACGAAATTTATGAGAAAGTACTTCCGAACAAATAAAATAATTAAATTACACATGCAGACATTTTAAAAACACCTTTTGAATTTCTCATTATGTACACTGCTGGCCACCGTGAATGCAACAACTTGAAGGAAGCATGCAAATAACATGAAATTTACAACATGCATTAGCGGAGGTGAGATATGCAAATGATTAGAATTTCAGCGCAGACACACATCACGCGCGCCTGTGGCGCCACCTCAAAGCGCTATTTAAAGATTGGAGATTTCGACGATTTCAAGTTCGGCAATTGTGTTTTTCTTGTGGTTTTTTCAAAAAACGATCAGTTATGTCTCGTAGAAAATAGCGATCAGCTTTTATTCAAGTATCCGAGTTAGACAGAGGAAGGATAGTGGCCTACCAAGATTGTGGACTATCTTTCAGAGAAATCGGTAGTCGTGTTGGACGAAACCAAACAACTGTAAAGCGCATATGAGACCGTTGGATGCAGGATGGTACGACGGACCGACGTGGTCGATCGCATCCACCTCAGTGCACCACACGGATCGCTCAGTCGTATCACGAATCATAGCACAACACATTGAGTCTGTAGCGCATCATTCAGTGTCTGTGCGTACTATTCGACACCGTTTACAGCAAAGTGGTCTGTCCGCAAGACGTCCATTGCTTGGTATACCCTTCCTGCAGAACCACAGACGTCTCCGCCGCCAATGGTGCGATGAAAGAAGAATGTGGATGGCAGAATGGAATGAAGTTGTCTTTACTGAAGAGTCACGCATTTGTCAGCAAAACCACGATGGTCGGATTCGAGTCTGGAGACACCGTGGAGAGAGGATGCTGAACAGCTGCGTTATGCACCACCACACTGGTCCTGCACCTTGTATTATGGTATAGGGCTGTATTGGATATAAATCTCGCACTCCTCTAGTAAAACTCCACTTTAAACAGTCAGCGCTACATCTCCGAGGTGTTGGAGCCAGTTGTCCTTCCTTGCCTTCAGGGCGTGGCCACAGCCATTTTTCAACAGGATAATGCGTGACCACACGTGGCACGCATTGTCCAAAGGTTCTTCGTCAATCACCAGATTGAATTGCTTCCCTGGCTGGCTCGCTGTTCGGATCTTTCGCCGATAGAAAACATGGGGTCCATGGTTGCTCAACGATTGACCCAAATTACACCCCCAGCTGCCACACCAGATCAACTTTGGCAACGTGTGGAAGCTGCTTGGTCTGCTGTACACCAAGAACGCATCCAAAGTCTCTTTGAATCAATGCCGAGGCGTGTGGCAGCGGTAATCTCCAGCAATGGCGGCTACTCTGGTTACTGATTTTGGCAGTAACCACACTTCACAGAAGTCTATAAATTTAATCATTTGATACTTGGTCAACCTGTTATCCACAAAATAAATTTTGTTGTGCTATCTCTTGTCTTTCTTGATGTAGCATTTACGGTGGCCAGCAGTGTACATTATCAAAATGCACATATGTAATTCATTGCCACTCATCGTAATCCAAAGTACTCATCTTCTTGTGATGAATTAGTTCAAAATCGCTTTCGTCACTTGAAGGTAAAATTTCATTTTATTTATTTTTTGGCACCATAAAGTAAGTAATAAGCTTTTGCGACAACTGTCGGTCGGTCAGTTGCTTGTAAACGTAGCTATAACCAGAAATGCATGATCAAAGCGCTTTTTGAATTTCAAACTACTTTCGGAATTGATATCAATTTTTTAAAAAATGGTTTTCCCATTTGTTGGAAAGCTGGATCCTTACATAGATTTTGTCCGCTCTCAAGGAATCCGGTTCTTCTCTTGTCCGTCTTCATAACCTATCAAGTGAAGCTGAATTCACTCCAAGACGTACAAACTTCAAGTGTCTAGCGTCTAGCCAATCAGAGACTTCATCTCGGGGGAAATGAAGTCTCTGATTGACTAGACGCTAGACACTCGACGTTTGTACGCCTTGGTGTGAATGAGCCTTTATTGATAGTGTGACTGTCATTGAAAGTTTCGTCTTCAATCAAGCACGTGCAGCTAGCGCGTTGAGAGAAAACAATTGAACGTGCATTGTCGAGAGATTGTTTAGAACAAATGAACAGAGTGTCTTGAAGTGTTTATATGTGCATTGATAGAAAACATTACAGAGGCGCTACAGCCGTTCAAATTCATATACTGCATAAAAAAGATTGCGCAAAAAAAAGGACCACACAAAAACAACTGTAGTTTAGTCAGAATATATGATTATATATTTATCAATTTGAAGGAGAAAATATCTTCTGTTAAAAAAGGTCCAAACTGTTTCTGAAAATTAACTATCGGTATCTTACACATTTATATGCTAAGTCGCTTAGAAAACTATACAAAGTATCCCGAAACTCAACGTTAATAGGGCATGAGTGAGAAAAGGGGTCCAATCTGTTATGAGAAAAATTGAAAAAAAATTAAAAATGAGAAAAATTGAGGACAAGAATATTTTTTAAATTATGGAAAATTGACACTCTCCAACACATTATTAGCTACTGGACCACAAATTTCACAATTTTACAATGTTTGAGTTCGGGTTTAAAAAATTGTCTCCTATAGCGTTGACTTTCCATAAAAAATATTACACACAACTCCAGGCATATTTCTCAAAAGATAGCCCATTTAGTTAAGATTCCCAAATGGCACAACACTTTTTCTTTTCCATCTGTAACAGTCAGAGAGAATTTTTTTATTTGAAAAACATCTTCAAAGTAAAAAACACCTCTGTTGAGACCCTTCATCACGTCATTAGGTACTGTGACCACAAATTTCATAAATTTTACTGTGATTTTTGACCGTAGCATAATCTTACATAGCCGTGATATTAATGACAAATTGTGGAAAACACTTTGTTGGCTTAGTTAAAATTAAACTTGAAAGAAGAGAATCACACACAATTTAAGAAAATGATGTCACATAACTTTGCGTCCCATAAAAAGAAAAATATTACATACTGCTCTAAGCAATTATATCAAAAGATTACCCATTTAGTGACGATTCCAACAGTAGTAGTGGAGCAGTAGTTTTTTATATTAATTAGATAGACTTTATTTTGATACCCAAGCTTCCACAAAATATAAATTTATAGTTACATATTAAATATGTATTAATTTACTATATAGTATTCACAAACACCAAATATGTATCTTAAGAGTAGGGGGGGTTTACTAGAAGCTATTAAAATATGGATCACATAATGGAATTGTTGTGTGGGAATAAGTAGTGTAATGTATCTTATATTTTTAAACGAAAAATTTATCTTAAAGAAAAAGATTATTATTTACAAATTTAATTTCAAGTAGAATCATAATACTCGCCTATCGCTAAATAAAGCAAGTATACTTGAAATACATCTTTAAACAAATATTAAAAATAAATTATTTTCTGTATGTTCTCCTTTTTCCTATGAATTGTGGTAAAGCATTTTCTCATCAAAAATTATTTGCAGTTTTTCTGATAGCTTTAAAATATATTTTCCAAATTAAAAAAAATATGTTAATCTATTATTTAAACATTCAGTTAAATGGCAAAATTCTTTCTTATATCTAAGTATAATAAGTCTAGTTTGAATTATTCATTGCATTTCATGCGCTAAATATTTTACAAAAATTGCTTAAAAATTTGTTTTTATAAACAAAAAAGGAGACAAATAATTCATTTCCATCCATCTATAACTGTTTTTACTTCACAACCATTGTGTTAAGAATCCTTAGCGATATTGAATAATGAAAAAGTGATTCTCTATGAAATAGCAGTTGCAATATTAGTTTCAAAAGATTTTTTTTAACGTAACGTTATAAAATAAGGAATCGAATGTTATTTTTATTTTCTTATGCTGTTAGCGCAATATCGTCTAATCCACTTCCGGATTGCCACCCATTTCTTGAGTTTTTGTATTAAACGTTTAGAATACACTCATGTTTATTCTTGTAATTAAAAATACTTGAATTTCTTATTTAAACAGAAGAATCATAAAAACAACTTTCAGTAAAGGACAATTATTTTCTTTCAATAAAGAATTAGTTGAAATCTTTTATTTCGAAGTGGCAAATAAAAGGAAAGCATTTGAAAAATATGTTGTTTTATTCACAGTAATGAAATAATAAGTTTAGAGTTTGTGGGCGAGAAGGAATGAATTGAAATATATCACAACTTGAGATGTATCGCATTTCTGAGAAATTTATTTTCCTATGTGAAAAGATTACCTCAGATTAATCTAATTAGAGAAACTTTAATATGTAAAATAAAATTAAATTAACGTCTATGATCATGTTTACTTTGAAAGCATATATTTGTTCAAATTATTCAACAATACAACGGTCAAATGATATTTAGAAGAGATATTGATTCTTATTAAAGGAAGCTTAATGTGATTTATATGCAGACAATAAGCAAACTCAGATGCTTTTCCATAGAAAAGCCGCCTCTCTTTTGAATGGACTAAATTCATGATAGTCACATGATAGGGAAATCACGTGTTTCCAATTGATTGAAAATTGACATACTAGTTGTTCAACTTGTTAAGTTTAGATAACATTTAAAATTTGATGAGTTTTCATGTGTTAAAATTCTCTCTTCAAACAGTTTTCAAAATTAAAAGAAAATACTTACATTTTCGAATACTTTTAAATGAAGTGCATTTTGTTTAACTATGTGCATTATTATATCGTTGACAAATGTGTACTTTCTAAAAGAAAGTTCCTGCAAAAAGCAAAAGTTGAGAACAGTGAAGGACATGAACTAATTGGCTGGAAACGCGTGATTATATTTATGATATAATTATGACACCGCATTAATTTATGAGCTGATTGGCCGAAAACACGTGGCTCAGTTATCATGTGACTATGACGTCACATGAATTTAGTCCATTCGATAAAATTTACTACCGTGTATGATAGAAAATTCTAAATTTTCGTTGCAATACTGAAAGGTTATCAAACCCGAGAAAAAAAATCTCGTGTTATTGCGTATTATCCGAGATGTTGACGACAAGCTTAACATAATATATCTTAGTTAAATTGATTTTAGTACATAAAAATACTTGTGAAAAATTGGCTGTCTTCTTTGAGTGTAAAAAGAAATATTCATTTATTAACAGCCCCAAGCAGAACTTTAGTATAGAACATTTTAAGAAATACACCCGAACCAAGATAAACAAAAAAAATGAATTGATGAATATTAAAAAAGTCAAGAAATATAAAAATTACTAAACAAAAATAAACTATGGAGACTTGTTATGTCTGCCTATATAAGTATATATAGTAAATATATACATATTGTAAAGTAATGATCTTCAACGACACTCTTTTTTTTCAATCAATATTTAAAATACGCCCTATTGATTCAAATAGTGTTATAGAAATCGTTTCTTTACTTTTCTATGAACGTGGTACTTGGTTGATAAATTTCATGTATCTATCTGAGGCAATAGCAAAAGTAATGAAACGACGCCTATTGTTGAGCATTTATTTCTATTTATTAAGTCGTGCCAATACACACAAAATTTTGATGTCATGGATCATTTTTAATTCTATGATTCCTTTTTCTTCCACATGACTCCCAACCTTTGATTGATATTTTTAGTGATATGGAACGAAGATATTACCATGCAGCGGAAACAAGAAATAACCTTGTTGCTGCCAGTCAAAATCTGCAAGGCGCTCATGGGTTCCTGCCGAATATTGCTTTTCCATATTGTGGGGAAGATGAAGTGGAGACGCTCAATAAGGTAAAATTCTTCTTACCTTATATTTAGCTTTGGGACACGTCCATTGGTTCTCTTCAAATATCATAATGATCTCTTGCCTGATATTCAGTAAGGAAACATTTCAGAAAAATGAAGGACTTTTATGAAATCAGAAGAAGAAATGACATTTATGAATTTCCTTTAGGAACTTTGGGACGCGAGATATCGTATGACCACAATTATCAACACAAATGAAGAGAGTTTCAATATAAAATTTATTCTGTTGGAAAAAATTTGGAAAATTGCGTTTTCCCAGCCCAACCAAAATACATGAAATCTTTGAAATGCATATTATTTCAAAATACATCTACTTGAGTCCGTTTTGCTCTATTCTGGACTAATATCTTGAAGTATTTCAAGTAGAAAGTATTGTAGTAGTGAAATCCTATTTCCTTTTCGCTCTGATAATCCTCTCTTCTATTCACTACATTTCTAGTATTATTTATTTGCAAAGTTTAGTGGAGGAGCGTAAGAATTCGTTTCAACAATGTCTTGAAGGAAACCGGATCATTTTTTCTGACTTACCTCTAATCAAGACTTACAGCAGTGTTTCTCAAACTTTCAATACTGGCGACCCAATTTTCAATCATAATTTTTGTCTCGCCCCCCTGTACAACAATAATGTATTTACTGCAATAAAAATGCACTTTGAGAGAGAGACGCTAAAGTTACAATATGATCTTAATTATAAACCATAAAAATTAATACGATAAGTATATTAAATTTTGTGTATATAACTTTTAGTAATATATATTTTAAGAAAATTACTTAAAATATGTATTACTTAGAATTACGTTATTTTTCTTTCTCTAATTTTTAAATTGGAACAGATCGCAAAATGATGTATTTAATTAAAGATTTATTTCCTTCAGCATTCATTTCTCAAAGTACAAATGTCATTAGAAAAATAGTCTAGTCAATGTCGCTCTGTATCATATCCATCACATCTGGCATTATAGGATACGTTTGCGTGAGTCAGGGCAACCTATCGGACGTCTGAGCAAAACATGTAAAAATGCTTTTCCTCGTACAATTCCAGTCAGTTTTGGTCGACTCGATACTCCTATAGCTACCGAATCTAGCTTGAATGTACATTTTTTTAAATTTCTACGTTAATTGTAATTCACGGTAATTAAGTATTTATGGCAGTAGATTAAAACAATATCATACATACATTTTTAAGTCGTAAGCAAACATTCGACCATAATAAAGAATCAACAAGTACACAGACGAACGAGCATGGTTCCGAAAATTAAATCAAGGCGATCTTCTCAAAAATACTTAAATTTTGGATTTACCACTACTGAAGTAAATGATGGAAAAAAAGCCCCAGCTCGATATGTGTTAAAACTTACAAATCTGTAGAACAACATGTGAAAGTTGTTTTTAAAACATGTAAAATCATTTAGCTATGTTGGCAAAGAATTTTAAAAAGTATTATTTTCTGGATGAGGACAGCTTGGTAGCAAGTTACGAGTGGATTAGGGATCTATTTCAAGATACTCCAGAAGGGCTCTCAACTTCCGAAGAAGAAATCTTCATAGATTTCACATCCAGTGAAAAATTAAAAGGCAATTTTGTAATAAATCGCTCTTTGAATTTGGGGTAGAGGTGGATGAGGAATTATCTGTACTGAAAACAAAAGCACTTCGTATACTATTACCATTTTCAACATCCTACCTTTTTCAAATCGGATTTTCTGCAGTGGATGCCTTGAAGACAAAATATAGATCTCAGCCAAATATAGAAAAATAACTCTTTAAGTGTCAATTTCTGATATTAAACTTTCCTTTGAAAAACTTTCCTCTACAAGACAAGCCCGTGGAAGTCCCTAATAATTATTAAACTTGTTCTTAATTTAGTAATAAGATTGATTGATTGAATATTAACGTCGCACTGTTCAGCTGCACGAGGGCTTTTGACGATGGACCACGTAATTTTGAACCATGGTCAAGTGACGTGGATGACACCTGAGCTGGCACCCCTCTCTCCTAACTACCACACCACACCAACGGGAAAATGTTTCAACTCTCAACAGATTTAACGTGCATCGCTGCCCTACACGGCGGGTCTTTAGTGGTACTGGGCTCGAACTCGTGACTAGGCAAGCCACGATCCGATACCTATACCACTCGGCTACCGCGGCCAAATTCAGTAATAAGAAATTATTTATAAAATACCTTCTTCAGTACTGATACATCAAACGTATACTGGCTGAAACACCGACTCTTCGCACGAGTTCATTTTTTTAAAAAATAAAACATTATTCTTGATATAATAGCTGAACTGTAAGGAGAGTAAAACTGTGTGCACGACATTGTATACAAAAATTTAAAATGATTTTTTTTAGATAAATGCTATAATTGTAAATAACTGTTTAAAAGAACTGTAATTTTAAACCTCACACAATTAGCATTTAGAATTAATGTTAAATTATGAAAAAGAATATAAAATTCCGATGAAGAATAATTGTGTTACTTTTTAACATTTAAAGCGAGAAGACTTCAAAATGTTTTAACCCGGGAGCAGGCACGTACTCGACACTAACATTAATGGTATTGCGACGGGACTCAGTCACCCCAATCATTTGTTTAGAATTATTTTTACTGTACACGATACAAATCGGAATTCTAGTGAATATTTTAATTTATAGAAAGTATACTTACCTTCTTTCAAGGACTATTCAATTCTTTGATGATTTGAGAAAAAATCCAATAAAACTGAACTAAAATGATTCAAAAGTACAAGACCAAAATAGAGGACGCAAATCAGACACTTTTCAATTATCCTACAGAAATGTTAAACCAATAAATTCTTTTCCAAATATCGCAAAACTCAATTATTTACAATTTCCCTAAGCGAAAAGCAAACGCATAAAAGATGGGAGGGAACTAATATTGATAATAACCATACCATAAGATTGAAGGTCAATCAAATGATTAGCAAACGTACTTTTCAGCCTGGCTGAAAAGTGAATCATGACTTCCTTTTCTTTTTCTACAACTAATGTACAGTATTTCAATAATAATTACAGTGGTGAATTGTTTATCTTCTTAGAATTTTTCTCAGGGTCTGTGTTTCGTTTTTTCTTTTAACGAGTAATATTTTATGTTAAAACGTAATAAAAAAAATCTCTCATTGAGGAAATACAGCAAATAAAAAACAAAATGTTTTTTTTTCTTCTTTAATTTGGTTTTGGGATCAAAGATAGCTATTTGATGACGGAAAAAAGCCAGATAATAAACATAAATTATGTCAGTGTTGTTGTGTGTTTTTTTTATTATGGAAGAAAGCATTTTGTTTTACTTCTATTTCCGGTTATTTTTTTTAAAAAAAATCTTTAAATTTTCGATACGCTCGCGCCCCCCTTGTAGGATCATCGTGCCCCCCCAGGGGGGCGCGCCCCACACTTTGGGAAACACTGACTTACAGAGTGATTGCATGTGTCTGAATGGGCAATGTGTCTCTGAATACAACGACTATTGCTCGTGTTCTACGAGTTCCTTTCACTTCTTTGTTCATTGTTCGTTAAGTGAAATTATTGAAAAGAACAAATTATAAGAGCAATATTTTAAATCAGTGAGTGAAAATATATAGTCTTATGTAATTACTAAGAAAATAACGAACTTCGAAAAACGTAATTTTTCTTTACAAATATAAAATTATTGTCAATTTGTGTAAGTAAAAAATTGAATTAAGGAGCAAAAAGTAGTTTTTAAACTTAGATTCTCGTTTTTTTTTCAATATAAGCTTGCTATGTGAAATATATACAAAATTTTAATAGCAAGGAAACATTTAGATTATTGCAATTTAGATAGTAGTAATTTAGAGAGTAATTTAAGTAGAAATCTATTCTGCGAGAGTATTTTCAAAGCTTCAATCATGGATTCATTTTCTAACTCAATATTTTTAATACCTAAAAAAACCATTTTTATACAATCACAATAAAAAATGTTGACTAAAATGTTATTATTAAAGCATTATTGCATGCAAAAACTTACTTTTCATTCTACTTTTCTTGGTAAAGAATTTTGATACCACATTGTAACTTAAAAGTTTTTTACCGATACTCTGTAAAAGGAAGAATTGCTTTTTTGAATGCAAAACAGACGAGATTCGCAAATTAAGAGATATCTCGTCAAGATTGTACAAATCTTCAGGTACCGTACATCAGTAATCAATGACATTTACTCCATAAATAACTTACTTTGCACAATTTACACGTTAATCGATTGTATATATAGTTGAATGCTTAGTTTTCTAAAATTTTCAATTTTATAGACAATGACATGCTACGTTTTTATGTGTGATATCAATAGAAAGAGGATGAATTCCTTTGTTTTCGAATTCTTTTTAAAAGGCTCTTGAAAAAAAAATTGTATCTCGTAGAATACAATTCAATTCACTCTATGAAGGAATTAATTTCTTTTTGTATGTTAAAGTCCCTTTTTATTTCAAAGGAAATGAAATCTTACATCCATTTCTATTTCTCTTTGTTCACCGCCAGGGGTGTCCAACACGCGGTCTGCGGGCGCATGTGGCCCGCCAGTACGTAAATTGCGGCCCACCGAATCTTTTAAAAAAATTTTAAATATCAGATTTTTAAAGTTTTTCATTTTTAAATTTATTTGAGGGGAAATTTTTGTATATATATATATATATATATATATATATATATACAATGCATTTGCCTGTTACCTGTTCTTGTTTTAAAATAAATCCCTTTTGATAATAGAAAGGTCCTTCAGATTAAAATAGATTTATATTTTACCTAACAGTTACATTTAATTTTACTATAGTAAATTACTTTTTTAATAAAATTCAAATTGCATTGTGCTTATCCTTTACTATGGATGGTACATGATTCTCTGTGTGTGCGACTTTCGTTTCTCCTCCTCCTTTTCTGTTTGGAGTGCCCAAAAAGCAAGAGGCAGTCAGAGATGTTTCTTTTTTTTTTTTTTTTTTTTTTTTTTTTTTTAAAGTTTTAAAAACATTCAGGACAGTTAAGATAAAGGACAATGTATACTTAATCATTTGCGAATGACAACACTATCAACTTTCAACAATGAGTAATGAAAGATCAATTCAATAGGAACACCGTAATTTTCAAGAAAATGGCAACACACACTGTAATATTTTAAACATTATTTGATCATTGCATTATTCTATTATATAAACATTATTATATTATCTATGTCTGTATACATGAAAAATAATGAAAACAATAATAATAATTTATTCTGTTTTAAATTTTCACTCAAATAAATGTTTTTTTGTTTCCAAATCATATGAAAAGGTATATATTTTTATGTGCGGCCCGTCAGATTATAATGTTTGTTTGAAGTATACATTGGTTTGTATTATTGTTTGAAGTATACATTGATTGCATGGTCATTTGGGTTGGACACCCCTGGCATAGCGTAATTAAACGTTATTTTTGCCGAATGAAGGCTTATGTATCTTTTTCTTATAGCTATTGCATTGATTTAACAATTTATCGAAACTATTACGCCTAAGCCAACTGATAAGTTCCAGATATTGTTGTCAAATCAATCAAGTGGTCTATAAATGCGATACATCAAAGGTATTCAATCTTTGACACTTTGAGGAACCCTTTGAGCTTATCTTGAAGGAACCTCTTTATCAAAGAGGAGAAGAATTAGGATATTAAAGATTTATATCCTACTCAAATTTACAAACTTATTGTATCTTTAATTTATCACACAATATCAAAACATCTTAGTAAGATCATGAATTATATATATAAGGAAATGTTTTTATTTGATATTCTAAAATATATTCTTTGAATAATGAACAAAAGCAATAATTTTTAAATCATAACAAATTAATAAAAAGAAATTTTTTGTAATGACTTGGCTGTGATTGCTTTTTATTGTAAAATATTTTTGCATCTGGAATAATTGTTGAAATCTCATCTTAAGCATCCGATCTGTTTTTGTATTTCGTTTTTATAGCATCATGCAAAGAGAAAGATTTTTCGCATACATAGGTTAAGACAAATGACAGATGTTTCCCGGCTCTTTTGGAAATTTCAGCAGATCTTTACTAATGTCAGTCCAAAAATGCATACTATGAACTTAACTAAATTTTAGCTTCAATTGAATCTTAGTCTAAATATCAATTTGTTGTTCTCTTTCCATTATTTGGATTTTGGAAGAGTGTCACAGTCTTGAAAAATATTTTGGATCCAAGACAATTTTCCTTTTTAAACAGGAAAATATTCAATTCAAGATATGCTTTTTGCAGATCTGATAAATGCTGGACCCAATTAATTTCCACTTTTTTATGTATATTATCGTTACTGTCTACTAAAATATTATACAATTTGCCCAAAATTTTTCAATTTTAAAAGAGTCGCATTAATTTTACTTTGTAACTTAAAAATAGTAAAACTTGTTTCTTGTAGTGATGTGAATTGTGTGTGTATTGAAATAGGTAAAAATATCTGCTAGGTACATAACTTTCTGAATCCAAACTGCGTTATTTAAATTTTGAGCTAATTGAAGATGTTCAGATTAGAAAATTCTTATTTCATCTTTTAGATCTCGGAAAGTCGTGACAACATTTTTCATTGAGATAACCAACGGACTTCCGTGTGCAACAGTAATATTTTATGTAAACTTCCAACACTTTTACACAATAAATTGAAAAGTGAATTCTTTAGCCTTTTTTGGTTTGATAATATTCATAATTTTAACACAATCATCAAAAGTACACTGCTGACCATCGTAGAGGCAACATCAAGAAAGACAAAAAACAGAACAACAAAATTTATTTTGAAGAAAACATGTTGACCAATTATCAAATGATTAAATTCAATCTGGCGATTGACGAAGAACCTTTGGACAATGCGTGCCACGTGTGGTCACGCATTATCCTGTTGAAATATGACTGCGGCCAAGCCCTGAAGGTAAGGAAGGACAACTGGCTCCAAAACCTCGGATATGTAGCGCTGGCTGTTTAAAGTACCGGCAATGCGTACTAGAGAAGTGCAAGAGTGATATCCAATACCGCCCCATACCATAATACCCGGTGCAGGACCAGTGTGATGGTGCATAACGCAGCTGTTCAGCATCCTCTGTCCACGGAGTCTCCAGACTCGAATCCGAACAACGTGGTGTTGCATTCAGATGCGTGGCTCGTCAGTAAAGATAGCTTCATTCCATTCTGCCGCCCACATCTTTCTTTCATCGCACCATTGGCGGTGGAGACGTCTGTGGTTCTGCGTCAAGGGTAGACCAAGCAATGGACGTCTTGCACACAGACCACTCTGCTGTAAACGGCGTAGAATGTGTGACGAATCTGTACGGAACCTTTCCACCAATATTCTTAGGCGTCTTTTTGGGATTATAAATTCGCGTATATTTCCAATCAACTCCAAAAGGTGAACGGAATATGCAAAGTAGATAGGGTATTTAAGTTGAGCGTTGTAAGCTAGCAAGGATGAAGGCTATTGAGCCAGCAGCAGTAGTATCAAATTTAGAGGATTCCATGAGATTACGTTAGTGAAGACTTATTACTGCTAATCTACGGAAGAACTAGAAAGCTGATATACCCAAAGGTAACTATAATTTATGTACGCTTAAAATAAGCGTTAGTTTAGTAAAATTAGTTAAAGTTAATGAAAGCTAATAATTCGAGTTACGTGTATTTCTCGGACCTCCTATTTCGGCAGACCTTATTTGATCTTGAGCATACTTATTGATTAATTTCATAATTCGTAATTTAATTTAATATTAAAGGTAAATCCCTTTTGTTTGACGTAACATAGAAATATTATATGTTATTACAGTTTTTTTTTTTTGAGATTTGATATAATAAATACAAGTTATTATTATACAAAATGGCTCTTAGTGATTCTTTGCCTCAAATTAATTTTGATGTCCAGGGTGAGACCCAGGGGGGGTCTTCACAAATGTTACGCACAGACACTGAATAATGCGTTACAAACTCAATGTGCTGTGCTATGGTTCGTGATGTGACTGAGCGATCCGCCACTGCCATGTGCACATTTGCCTGTCCTTACCTGAAGTGGTGCACTGATGTGGATGCGATCGACGACGTCGGTCCTTTGTACCCTCCTGCATCCAACGGTCACATATCCGCATTACAGTTGTTTGGTTTCGTCCAACACGACTACCGATTTCCCAGAAAGATAATCCACAATCTCGGTAGGCCACTATCCTTCCTCTGTCGAACTCGGTTACTTGATCAAGAGCTGATCGCTGTTTTCTACGAGACATAACTGATCGTTTTTTTTTTAAAACCCACAAGAAAAACACAATTACCGAACTGGAAATCGTCGAAATCTCCAAGCCTTAAATAGCCACAGGCGCGTGTGATGTGTGTCTGCGTTGAAATTCTAATCATTTGCATATCTGATCTCCACTAATGCATGTTGTAAATTTCATGTTATTTGAGGCTTCCTTCAGGGTGTTGCATTTATACGGTGGCCAGCAGTGTACAGCTTGAGTTCTTGAATTTTCTTTCCCCTAGAGCTTGTCGATGGACGTGTACTTCTCATGTAAAAGCTTTTCTCATGCGTGCAGCTACGTCGTTCAATTTTCCAAGTATTGTCTTAGCTCCATCGGTACATACTTTTTGACAAAATATACCTTACTTTACCATGCTTTTGGAAGTATGAATTTACAAAATTAGAAACTTCTTGTGCAGTTGTTCTATTTGGTAGACTTTTGAAAATTGGCATGTCTTCTTGAACAAGATTTCCATGTATATATTTCACAATAACGAGAAAGATCGATATATAATTCAGTTATATCTGTATTTTCGTCCATTTTAATAGTAAATCCATGTCCATAAGCCTTTAAACGTCTTATGAACTCATTTTCACAAAAATTAGACATATATTTAATATGTCTTGTAATTGTAGTATCCCCGGAAGGGAAATACAATCAATTCATATAGTATCAATCAATTCATTCTTTCCCAATCCCACATGGTAGTAGCTACATTTATTCCACACGGTTTAATTAAAGCTTCTGCTGCCGTATAAGCTTCTCCCTTTGAAGCAATACGATAACTGACACTTTATGGTGCTTCTATAGGATTACCTTAATTGTTTTGAACTAAGTTCTTAACGGTCATTTTTCTATTCTTCAATTCACAACATTTTCTTTAAAAGATTTCAACCTTTTTATTATGGTAACGGTAACACATTTACGTGGAAACTTAAATAAAGTTCTATTATCCACTCATCATAATAAATTTGATGTGAATATATTGTTAAAGTTACATAAAAATATATAACAGTCCACATTGAGTGCACCGCAACAACGCTGATGGAGAGATGAGTGGTAAACCACACTCCCAGTTGATTTAGTTTCTATTTCGTTTTCATAGTAAGGGAAGAAAAATGGCTTCAAATCGCCATGACAACAAAGCCCGTCTTTCAACCGGCTGCCGCATCTCGACGGAATGAGGGAAGAAGTGATGAATTTCTTTTATAACAAGGATTAAGAGTATATTTTTTAAAGTCCGTTATTCGTTACCTCTTAAGTAACTGCGTGCGGTTATTGAAAGAAAATTTTAAATAACCAATGTAAAGAAAGTAAGAAAAGGTAGAGCAGTTTGAAATAAGATCATGAGAGGTGAAGTTGCCACACTAAACGCGTTCAAAAGCTTGCAGGGCAGGTGAAAGGGGAATTGCAAAAGAAAACAACTATTGTAGCGATAAAACATTAAAAAAAATTTTTGATATAAGAATTTTCTTATTCGTGTCGTATCAAGACATTATCATCCTTTTCAGAGCTGGGAAGGGTTAATACGAGAGGTTAAGAACTGCTCTAGGTCTCAGAAGAACTAGATTTGTCACAAGCCTGAATTTCCCTGATAGATTCAGTTGGATCTGTGGTAATCGGTTGAAGAAATTTTTCTGATTGTTTTTTGATAAAATCAAGAAACGGCGGAACATTAAGATCTTTATGCAAAACTTCGTTCTTCACAAACTGCTCCATGCAGTTGAATGTTTTGAAAAGTGTGCAGTCTTTTCAGATGAGTAACTGCCACACCTGCCCAGATGAGAGAAACGTACAGCAGGAGTCGAGGAGTGGATTTGTATAACAGAACCTTGTGCCTTAATACGAGCTTGCCCTTGGGAAAAATTAAGCGATTTAGAGTGCTACTCATTCCGGCCACCTTTTGGTGGGCTTGGAAAAGTTTAATTTAGCATCAAGTATTAGCCCTAGGTACTTATTACTAATAACCCAGGAGACAGGCTGATTAAAAATGTTGGCATGTGGGAGGTTTCAGATGCAACGCTGTCTCGTAAAGAGGAGACATGCGCTTTTAAAGGCATTTACCTTTATTTTCCAGTCGTTAAGCCATGTTTGGAGTCAAATGACATAATTTTGTAGCCACCCAATGATATTGCGGTTAAAATGTTTTGTGAAAACGGCAGTGTCATCCGTATACATCACTAAGTTTACTTCGGCAGCCTTCGGTGGTTCATTTTTATCACCAACCCAGGCAAAACCAAATTTTATGTATTCTTCCACTTCTTACGGATGGGTAAATCTGAATCACCTGACGCATTAGGTATACCTGACTCATTATCGCCAATAGAAGCCAAATTATTTTCTGTATTTGTCGTATGAAACTTATGAGGTTTTAATCACATATCCATTACTGCTAGGGTAGTATTAATTGTGCAAATAAGTAATGCTATCAATTATGATATAAAAACAAAATAAACACTCCCTTGTAGGTAATTATTTTTAACAGACAGAATGAGTCTAACAGAACTAATATGTTTGGTTCGGTTCGTTAGAACGGAATATATGCTGCAAACCAAAGTGTCGGCTTTATCACTGATAGTCCAAATGAGTATGCATCTTCGGAAAACTGGCAAGGTGAATAGCTCTCTCATCTACTCCCATTTAAATCTATTAGAACTTCTCAAAGTAAAACATGTATTAAGCATGAGCTCCGAATTGGCTTGGATAACACAACTGGCGTACTTCTCTCGTAAAACGAGCCAAATAATTGGGCGATTCTTCATGTGAACCAAGTGAGTGAGTGAATATTAACGTCGCAAAATGTTCAGCTACACGACGGCTTTTGGCGACGGACGTCGTCATTTTGAACCATGGTCAAGTGACGAGGACGACACCTGAGCTGGCACTCCCCCTCTCCTAACTACCCCACTACACCAACGGAAGGACGTTTGAACCCTCGACAGATTTAACGTGCATCGCTGCCCTACACGGGGGGTCTTTTGTGGTACTGGGCTCACACGCATGAGATGCCTGCCATGATCCGATACCTTAACCACTGGGCTACCGCAGCCCCTCCATCTGAGCCAAAGAACGGAGACTAATATATGAACTAATGCTTCTCGATGAATGTGTTTGAAGCACGTGACATTTACGAAATTTAAGATTTTATTTCATGCATGTTTTTACATGTCTTTAAGAAGTCTCCCTCTACTCAAAATGGATTAAGAAAATAATGAGGTTTTGTGGTTGACGATACAAGAAATAAAAACATACTCAACCTGTGTCATTCTTTAAGAAGAAATTATTAGATTAAACCTATCAATTGGCTTTCTTTGGGCGTGGATGAAAGGAAATCGAATCTTATCATAAAAGGAAATTTTTTCACAGAAAGCTTAAAAAGTAAAAGCCAATAAAAGGAATTTTAATATTTTGATTATTTTTTCTTTGTCCAATGTTGCCTCCAATTATCCTCATGGTACGGCCCACGTGAAATATTTGTCATTTTTATGTGGCCCTGCGGGAAAAAAGGTTTAGTACCCCTGATCTAGATAAAGGATCGGAGATTTCGAAAACTGTTTTACGAATCAAAAGGATCTATTAAGTCCGATGATCTACACTGCTCAAAACAATTAGGGCAGCACATGATTTTAACAAAAGTAAGCAAAGATGTATACCAATAAGTAACATAAAATGAATCATCCATAATGTAAAGCCTACCAGGAAACGGTAGAAGAAAACTTTATATGCAAATCAAACTTTATGACGTCAAAAACCAGAAAAAGAAGATATTGGCAGAAATCGGGATGTTGCAGAAACGTCTGTTTTATTGCCGTAACTGTGAAATTAGATTGTGCAATATTTTTTTTTTGAGACAAGGTTACTTTAGAATGTCTCAACAACGTGATTTACCGGAATCCATGGCATGGCGTGTTATAGGCAGACTGGAATCCGGGCAAACACAACGTAGTGTCGCGGACGCTGTTGGAGTCGCCAGAAGTGTTGTTGCAAGGCTGTGGAATCGATTCCAAGAAACAGGAAATGTTAGACGTCGACCAGGGGTAGGTCGGCCACGCGCCACTACATCAACTGATGACCGGTATATACAGTTAACAGCCCATCGAAACAGAACAGAGAATGCTACCCAGCTGCAAAGACAGTTGCTCTTGGCAACAGGACGAAGGGTGTCCAGCCAAACAGTACGTAATCGGCTTCATGAGGGAGGGCTCTATGCACGTAGGCCAATGTTCTGCATTCCGTTGACCCCATGCCCCCATGCGGCCCAAAGAAGATGGGCTGCCGAACATCGAGATTGGGAGCAACATGATTGGAGCCAAGTCCTGTTTACGGACGAGTCCCGATTCAGTCTACAGTGTGGCACCCGACGTGTTCTTGTATGGAGGGACAGGGGCACTCGAAATAACCCCGCATTCGTTCGTGAAAGGTCACAATACAAAAGAGCTGGTTGGATGGTATGGGGTGGAATCAGCATAGGCGGACGTACGGACCTGCATATCATTCGTAATTGCACTTTAACGAGCCGAAGGTATGTAGACAAGATACTTCGACCTCATGTCATCCCTTACGCTGGAGCCATTGGAGATTCCTTTGTTTTCCATGATGATAATGCCTGACCGGATATAGCTCGTCTGGTGGAGAACATGCTTGAAGCTGAAACAATACAGCGTATGGAATGTCCAGCGTGCTCTCCTGACCTGAATCCAATCGAGCATGTTTTGGACATGCTCGGACGACGCATTGCTGCGCGACCAAGGCCGCCTGTTACTGTCCGAGACTTGGAGATTGCACGTCTTGAGGAGTGGAACAGTATTCCCCAAAGTCTGATCGATAACCTCATCGCATCCATGGCAAACAGGTGTGCAGCAATCTTAGCTGTTCGAGGAGACCACACGCCCTATTAAAACTCATGCATCATGTCTAAACAGTACCTTTTTTATCGTTTACATGTAACCAAATTGTTGCCCTAAATCATCTTTTCATGTTTTTTCCATATTTTCAAAGAATTAAAGCTTAATTCCAATTTTTTTACACCTTTTTTCTGTATTGCGCATTGATACACGTGTACCATGCATTGTATGCCAATACGTGGCTGTCTCACACGGTTTTCTTCTCTTTTTTGCTTGCTCCCCTAATTGTTTTGAGCAGTGTATTACGTCCGATGATCCAGAAATTCTTCAACTGATTTCCAGCCGAAAGTTCCGTTTTATTTCATATTTGAATTTTTTTCATTGGATGGGTTTCTCATTGTACTTAAAATGAAATAAATTTAAAATTAATAAATATTATAACGTTAAAAACGTTTATTACTTCAAGACCCTTTTGTAACAATGAATCGAGACTACTGGATTCGAGCTTACGCCTTCACGAAGAGAGATCGTTTTTCTCCAGCTTTTCGGCATCAGAAATTCTGCTTTTCTGCTTGCCGCAGCCTTCGCTTACCTCTTCGCCAGGATTCTAGCTCCAGACTCCGTCGAGCTCTTTTTTTTTTGCTTGTGCCTGCGACTGCATAGCTTGTGCACGTAGGTTATTTTTGACTCTGCTTCCAACCCTTTTGACATGGACCGAATTATGGCTACCGCTAATGACATGGATTTTACTCAAAATGGAATTATCAATAATGTCTACATACCCTCATCACCTTCCAGATTCGTGATTACTGACGAATTCATCAACGATAATGAACAATCAGTAAGATGACTGATAAATCCCAGAGACTCTTACACCATCTGGGCAAGGAAACTTTCTATTATACTAGCGACGAGTATCTAGTGCAGAATCTAGTGCGCCAAGGAAAGGATCAACTTACCGCTGTTCTACAGAGGCCCTGAACCCCCTCATCAAGAAAGTGGACGCGCTCATCTAACTCCTGTGGACTCTATTCCAAACAAAATTTCTTGTTTAGTTTTCTCAAAAACATGTAACATAAAAATATCACTATGAATTTTTTAAAAAATTGACATTTATGTCCCGATATATATACTCCAGTCAAATATTTTGGGAAAATCCCCCCAAAACTCACATAAATATATATAGTTACATATCAGTAACATGAGGTAAAAAATTTCATTACATTAATACATTATATTCTGAGAAAAACATGAATACAGTTTTAAAAACATTTTTGAAAAATTGAATTTTCACTATAAAGTGCCGCTTTATGACAAAAATAATGAATTACAACATGTATTTGTCTCGTTTTATTAAACATTAGTATCTTTGCAATTTATTTTGCATAAAATAGTAAACAAAAAAGTTTTAAATTGCCCTGAACAGCAATTTTCATTTTTTTTAACAAGAAAACATCAAATAGTTCTCAAATTCTGTATCAATTTTTAAGAAAATTTGTAGCTTTCATGCATTACAGATATAAAATTTGAACAGAAAGCATCATAAGTATAATGTGAAAATGTACAAATATGGTTTTAAGGTGAGTTTGAGATGGTATTTAAAAATACCTGATTGTACGTTTCGTAAGTTTTTGTTAGGTTTTCGTAACATTATTATTAGGTCTTGTTGTTGCAGACAGTTTCTAAGTTTTAAACTTTAAAAGTTACTCTAAATTGGACAAATGATTTCTAAAACAGACAAAATAAATTTGTATTTATGTTTCTTAACATGAAGTTTATGTATTTTTAAGTATATGTAACAAGCTTCTCGCAAAGACAACAAACATCACATTTGATGTATCATCTCATACCTTTATCTCAGAAACTATTAGACATAAAGACTTAAGATTTTAACTATATGTATTAATTATACACTTATATTTATACTGAAGTGAAATTTTTAAAACATATTAATTAGTTTTTCAAAAATAAACTTTTAGTTGAGCGAGCAAATATGATTATTATGAATTTATTGAAAATTGTCATTTTTTCCTATGATATCTGCTGAAAAATATTTTAAAAATATCACTTCAGTATACACAATTGCATTTAAGAAACATAGTACATGCATACTTTAAATTTACACAATTTAAAAAAAAACATTTAGAAAACAATTTTTATAAAAAAAAATCTTACGTTGCAAAAGTACATCCTTTTTCTTTTCCATCACATATTATCTTCATTGTGCTTTAGGCAGTTGTTAAATTAAGATTCATTACGCATATAAAGGGTGTTTTTTTGAGAGGTATAGAACTTTAAATTGCAATAAAACAACGATGTATTATTCCATTGACATGAATTTTTTTTTATTCGGAAGACAATCTTGTGGCATTACATTTTAAATATGATTTCTGGCATAGGACTGTCATGGCTGGCTCGGATGTAGTCCAATCTGGACGTCCAATTTTCGATGACTTTTTCCAACATTTGTGGCCGTATATCGGCAATAACACGGCGAATGTTGTCTTCCAAATGGTCGAGCGTTTGTGGCTTATCCGTATAGACCAATGACTTTACATAGCCCCACAGAAAATAGTCTAGCGGTGTTAAATCACAAGATGTTGGAGGCCAATTCACAGGTCCAAAACGTGAAATTAGGCGGTCACTAAACGTGTCTTTCAATAAATCAATTGTGGCACGAGCTGTGTGACATGTTGCGCCGTCTTGTTAGAACCACAGCTCCTGGACATCATGATTGTTCAATTCAGGAATGAAAAAGTTAGTAATCATGGCTCTATACCGATCACCATTGACTGTAACGTTGTGGCCTTCATCGTTTTTGAAGAAGTACGGACCAATGATTCCACCAGCGCATAAAGTGCATCAAACAGTCAGTTTTTTGGATGTAACTGTGTTTCGACATACACTTGTGGATTAGCTTCAATGCAAATGCGGCAGTTTTGTTTGTTGACGTAGCCATTCAACCAGAAGTGCGCTTCATCGCTAAACAAAATTCGCTTATTAAAATCGGGAACAACGGCAATCTCGTTTTGGGTCCATTCGACGAATCTACGCCTCGCTTGATGATCGTTTTGATGAATTGCCAAACCAAACTGAGAATAAATCACTTGACAGCTGTTAAATCGGTCGCCATCTTGGAAAGTAATGCCAACTTAAACTTCTATACCTGAAAAAAAACACTCTTTATTTCTCACCTGGTCACAATCATATATCCTATTTTTTTTTTCTTTTAACACTTTACTTAAACACGTGAAGATTTAGTAATCAGTAATAATAACTAATTAAAAATGAATTTAAACTAAGCAAAAGACCTAAATTTCAGTAAAAAATGACTATATTTTAAGTATAACATTTACTAAAACCCACATTAAAATCTGAAATTGCCTCCAAAGGTTTTTAGAAAATCTAACAGTTGCAGTTATACAATTATCTTAAGTTAATTTGGGTATTAAAATTAAAAATTAATCGAGGCTTTGCAACTTTTCCCCAATTTTAAAAAGACATTATTTACATTTCTATCTGTCAAAATGGGCGTAGTAAATCAGCTGATTATTTTTTAAAAATCATTTTAAAATACTTCTAATTCATATAATGGCTTGTATGTTATTCCATTGGAAACGTCTTGATTTGGAGATTTTAGAAAAATCAAATACTCAAAATCGATTTCTGAAAGGTTTTTACCCGACTGACTGCTCTTAATGCATCAAAAAGCGTAAGCCTCCTCTTCAAGAAACAAAGGTGTAAAGGAAACTTACCCAATATCAACATTTTTGACCAACCCGTCCCCTGGGTTACTGAATTTAAGTACCTAGGTTTCATTCTCAACGCAAAATTGAACTTTTCCCCCACATTCGGGCTGCACTTCAAAATACGGCAGGAATGGGCCAAACGCTCAATTGCTTAATTTCTCGAAAGTGTAAGCTCCCAATCAGACACAAGGTTTTGCTCTAAAAATTATTTCTCCGACTAATTTTGTTATTTGCATCCCCCATTTGGGCTTCTGTTGCAGTGACTCACTTGAAAAAATTGTACGTTTTTCAAAATAAACACCTTAGAAAAATTACTAATGCTCCCTGGTTTGTCAGAAACGAAATCTTGCACAAAGATCTCAAAATTAATCCAATTCTTGATTTCATTAAAAATCAATCCAGAAAGTTTTTGACAGATTACCGCAAACTCTTAACTAATCTATCCGAGTCATCCCTGCCCATGATAACTTGGTCCCAAGCTCTGAAAATAGGCCTAGAGCTGCTTTTCACCACATATATCAGCATTTCCCAGTATTAATGCGAATTGTACTGTATTTAATTAAATGTGCGAGTTTTAAGGCAAAAACATTTATTGCGACTGCTTTGTGCAGTGTCTCCCTTGCAAGAGAATGTACAAGTGGGGGTGAGCGAGGTGGAGGTGACGATCGCAGCGCCAACATCCCGGCCCACGTTGAAATAACATTTCAAGAAACAAATAATGTTACATAAATCATGCATAAAAGTACAAATAATGAGAAATTAAAATATGATCAATTTGAAAAAATTGCACATTAAAACAAATATATATATATATATATATATATGAATAAAATATTAATGCGTACATTTTGAATGATTAATAGACATTTAAACGTTTGGTAATAAACAGATTTTTGAAATTCCTCTTTTTTAAAATATCTTGAGGTGTCTTAACTTTAACAACTCTAGCCTTTAACTACCTCTAATATTCTTCCCATAGTCCATTTACATGGTGGAAGATTTTCATCTTTTAAAATAACGATTGAATCGGGAGTTACATTTTCTTTCTCAAATTTCCATTTATGTCTAGCCTGTAAATTATTAAGATAATCTAACCTCCATTTGTGCCATATAAATTGAACAAATTTTGTTAATTTTTGCCATTGAGATAAACGACTGTCTAAATTATCTGTCATGTCTGGCTCAGGTAAACTTTGAAGAGGTCTACCTATGAGAAAGTGTCCTGGAGTGAGGACTGCAAAATCATTATGATCAGAGGACATGGGAGTAAGAGGACGACTATTCAAAATACTTTCTAGTTGAGTAGTAATTGTTATGGATTGTGATCTAATGTTAGACGTGCATCACCTACTGTTCTTTTAAAAGGATGTTTGAAAGATTTGACACCTGCTTCCCAAAGTCCTCCAAAATTAGGTGATCTAGGGGGATAAATTTCCAAGTGATTTCTTCATTTGTTAAATAATTGGCAAGAATATCTGGTGGATTTTTTTTTTTCAAATTATATAAATGTTGTAATTCTCTCCTTGCACCTATGAAATTTGTAGTATTATCGGTACAAATTGAAGTACTTTTTCCTCTTCTACTGAAAAATTGTTTGAGAGTTGCAATCACAGCTTCTGTGGCTAGTTCTGTGACAACCTCTATATGAATAGCTTTTGTAATAAAGCAAATGAAAATTGCAACATAACATTTGTGGTAAATGCCTTTTCGTTGGCCTTTATATTTAATATAACATGGGCATGTAAAATCTATTCCTACATGAGTAAAAGGAGGACTAGGAGTAATTCTTTCTCTAGGTAAATTTCCCATAATTTGTTCTAAATTCTTAGGTTTGTTTTTGAAACAAACACCATAATTTTGAACAATTTGTCTGGCAGTGTTTCTGCCACCTAATGGCCAGAACTCTTGTCTGACTAGATAAAGTAAGGTTTGAGAACCTACGTGCAAATTTTTGAAATGGTAATAATTCATAATTAAAATAGTTAACTTGTGGTTTTTTGGAGCAAAATGGGAAATTTTTGACTATATGTTAAATTTGAATTACTTAATCTACCACCAACTCTAAGTATGTTTTCTTTGTCAAGAAAGAGATTCAAACAAGTTAACTGACCTTTTTTAAGGGTTTCCCCATTCCTAAGAATTTCAATTTCTTTGTTAAAAACTGTTACCTGGATCCTTTTAATCAAATGAAGTTTTGATTTCTGAAGTTCCTCGTTTGTGAGGGGACCTGAATGGCGAGAAGTATTTCTGACATTATGCAGAAATCTGAAAATATAACTAAAAATGCGAATTAATTTCATATAATTATTTGTAATATTTAAGAGATCATTTTCAAAGTTAAAATCCAAGATTGATGTCAAGCTGATATCAGATTATCTTTTGAGTTCCGGCATGTAAAGTACATCAGAACTGGTAATTGAAGGATCAATAAATTACTCAGGGATATCTAGATGCTGGGGACCATTTCTCCATGGAGTCAATGATGAAAGTTCTTCAGGATTTACACCCCGAAAAATGATATCTGCAGGGTTTTGAGCTGAAGGTATGTGCTTCCATTCAAAGTTCTCAGTCAGAGTTTGTATCTTGGAAATTCGATTGCCAACGAATGTTTTCAGTTGATTAGCTGGAGTGTTGATCTGGGCAATTGCTATGGTTGAATCGGTGTGCAAGATGACTTTAGCTAAATGTACTTGTAAAAAGAGGTGAAATTTTTCCACTAATTGAGTCAGCAGTAAACACGCTGAGAGTTCAAGACGAGGAATGGAGATGACCTTGATTGGTGCGACACAAGATTTGCTGCTAATAAGCTTGATTGTGGTGGTACCATCTTCTTTGACACTGTGCATGTACACTAAGGCTCCGTAGGCTGACTCCGAAGCATCTGCGTATCCTAAAAGCATGAGTTTCACGTAGGAATCTGTAAGAATGTATCGATCTATTTTGAGTTCCTCTAGGGCTTTTAGAGATGACACAAAATTGAGCCACTCTGGTGCGATTGCATCCGGTAAGAATTCTCTTCCCAATTCAATTTTCTAAGCCATAATTTTTGTAGAAAGATTTTTGCTTTGCTGATGACAGGGCCTATTAATCCAAGAGGGTCATAAAGTCTTGCTTATGACGCTTAAAACATCTCGTTTTGTATAAGATGCTATTGAAGGGATTGAGATTTTGAGCATGAAATAGTCTCTTGTTGATTTCCAGCTAAACCTAAGATTTTTATGGCTGATTCTGCGTTGGTTGAAAAGGAATGCTCTTGATCTGAAGATGAACTAAGCAGATCCTTCGAATAGGAATTCCATTTATGTAATTTCATTCCACATGTTTCCAGCATATTTTGCAACTTGCATTCTAATTGGCGAGCAGTGTCGAGATTTTGTGCACCCGACACTACATCATCCATGTACACGTCTTGAAGAGCTACTTTGGAAGCTAAGGGAAATCTAGAAGCTTCATCCATAGCTAACTGTTTGAGAGTTCGTATAGCTAAAAAGGGAACACTGGCGGTCCCATACGTGACAGTTTTCAATCTATAGATGACTGGTTCCTCATAAGCTCCTGTTTTCCATATAATCCTGAGAAGATCACGTTGAGCTGGATCAATGAGGATTTGTCGGAACATCATCTGGATGTCGGTTGTAAAAGCATATTTGTGTGTGCGAAATCGTGTCATGATTTCAAAAATGTCTTCCTTTATATACCTTTCAAGAGTAGGTCATTTAGGCTTAAACCTGAAGTAGTAGAAGCTGAACCATTAAAACAACTCTTAATTTGGTAGTTGTTTTATCAGGCCGAAAGATTCCATGATGTGGAAGATAAATTAAAGAAAGAAATATTGTTTGCGGATGTTTCATCAAAATGTTCTTCCACTTTTTCCATATGCCCCAAGTCTAAGTATTGCTGCATAAATTCCCTATATAAATTTTCCATTTGTTTATCTTTAAAAAATCTTCTCCAAAGCTGATCTAGTCTCTTCATTGCTAAACCTTTTGAGTGTCCTAAGCCTTGTATGTCTTTAACTGGCATTTGCACTACATATCGACCAGCTTCATTGCGCGTGTGAGTCATTTGATAATGATTGTCACAATATTCCTTTTCCTTGCTTAATGGTTTTTGACCTTCGTTAATTGTTTCTATCTCCCAAAACTTTTGTAAATTATCATCAATGGTTTGCATTTCTGATATTTAAAAAAAACCCGCAATATTCATTTTGTTTGTATGAATGTGTGGTTCCGGTTGCGATGTATCCGAAAACTGAGCTGCGAAATACAAGTGCATTGTCCGATATGCGAATAATTCCTTCCTTAATTATGTCAAAAAATGCCTCTTCTCCAATTAGCAAATCGATTTTTCCTGGAACACCAAAATTTGGATCTGCCAGTTCCTGATGTATTTTTAAATTATTGAGGTTTATTTGAGAAACAGGATGAAAGTCTGTAATTTTTGAGACAACCAGAAAAAGTTGTAGAAAATGAGCTGTTGCCATTTATTATGATAGCGTTTAATTTTGACTTGACTGTGGTTTTATTTCCACCTAAACTGGAAATTGGGATATTGATTCTATTTTGTGGTGCCCCTAATTTGTTTGCGAAATCTAACGTAACAATATTAGAATCCAAGACTGCGCGTGCTTGGATGCAACGTCCTCTAGAATGATTTAAAACCCAAACTACTGCTGTGGGTAGAATTACGGTTTTGCTTCTATTGCTGATACAAGAGAGGGACGCGGCTGTAATTTCCTGCGGCCTGTGAAACTCCTCTGCGTTGGGGTTCAGTTCCTGACCTTGTAGTGGTGACGCGCTATAAATCAGGGGAGCGTTGGCAGATTCCCCCTTTGGCCTGTGAAGCAGCGTGTTATGTCGAAAGCCACATACACTACAAGAATTTTTTGATTTACACTTTGAAATTGTGTGCTGATCACTTAAGCAATTGAGACATATTATGCTTCGTGACAATTTCTTTTCTCTGTATTGCATTTAATTTTAAAAAAGAATCGCATTTAAAAATGGGATGTTTTTGTTGACACAAGATGCATGCATACACATAATTGTTAGATTTTATAAAGAAATTTTTTGATTTATTTCTATCTTGTATAGGGTGTTTTTTTAGAGGTATAGAACTTTAAATTGCAATGAAACAACGATGTATTATTCCATTTGACATGAATTTTTTTTATTCGAAAGATAATCTTGTGGCATAACGTTTTAAATATGATTTCTGGCATACGACTGCCACGGCTGGCTCGGATGTAGTCCAATCTGGACGTCCAATTTTCGATGCCTTTTTCCAACATTTGTGGCCGTATATCGGCAATAACACGGCGAATGTTGTCTTCCAAATGGTCAAGCGTTTGTGGCTTATCCGCATAGACCAATGACTTCACATAGTCCCACAAAAAATAGTCTAGCGGTGTTAAATCACAAGATCTTGGAGGCCAATTCACAGGTCCAAAACGTGAAATTAGGCGGTCACCAAACGTGTCTTTCAATAAATCGATTGTGGCACGAGCTGTGTGACATGTTGCGCCGTCTTGTTGGAACCACAGCTCCTGGACATCATGATTGTTCAATTCAGGAATGAAAAAGTTAGTAATCATGGCTCTATACTGGTCCACCATTGACTGTAACGTTGTGGCCTTCATCGTTTTTGAAGAAGGATTCCACCAGACCATAAAGCGCACCAAACAGTCAGTTTTTCTGGATGTAACGGTGTTTCGACATACACTTGCGGATTAGCTTCACTCCAAATGCGGCAGTTTTGTTTGTTGACGTAGCCATTTAACCAGAAGTGCGCTTCATCGCTAAACAAAATTCGCTTATGAAAATCGACCATTATTTTCGAAAGAAAATTGCACAATTTGAAAGCGTTGTTCAGGCGTGAGTCTATTCATGATGAATTGCAAACCAAACTGAGAATAAATCACTTGACAGCTGTTAAATCGGTCGCCATCTTGGAAAGTAATGCCAACTTAAACTTCTATACCTGGAAAAAATGATCCGATATAAACATTGGTTTTACGAAGGTATTTTTATTTATATTGCTTATATAAAACTTGAGCGCGTTTTTCTAAAAATAAAATGAAGTCGTCCAATTTAGGAACTTCGGTTGAATTAAGGCTGTATTCAAATTGTTTTAAAGTCTCTTTATCCAGTTTTTGAAGAATGATGTTTAAGATTAAAATGTCCGAACGATTGTTTCTTTCAAATTCTAATACTTTCAAAGCGCGCATGTTTTGTTTACATTATCAATTAAGTATCTTAAATCTTCTGCTGATTCATTATTTAATTTCACTAGGTTTAAGATTGCTTTTACGTGCGTTTCGACTACTAAACGTTTATTTTCATACCGTTCTTCTAAAGATTTAAATAAAGATTCAAATGAATCGCTAATAGTCTTTAAGATAAAGCAATTCTTGCTCTGAGGAGAGTTGCGAATTTGTTGAGATAATGTTATTAAATTGTATCTTAAAGTTGCTTCATTCTTCATATTTTCCAGAAAACTTTGGTAAGGGAATTTCTGGGAGTTTTATTGATAATTGTGTTCGGTTTTGATCTGACCAAACGTGTTGAATTTGGAACATTTAAATGACATTCACAACGTTTGATGTACGATTTAATTTTATACTTAATGCTAATAATTTTTTTCCGAATATTCTTCGGATGCGTTAATTTCGGTACTGAACTCAGAAACATCTACTATTGAATTTTCCATTTCTGAATTAAGTTGCTTCAATGAGAGCTCTTTTTCGATTAGTTGATCTTGTAATTCTAAGATATTATCTACATCATCACTGTTATTTTCAATGTAATTTTGTATTTTCGTAATTAATTTTGTTACGGCCGAACGTATAGGAGCTCTTTTATTTTTAATTTTTTCAATTGGATTCATTTTGACTTTTGCGGTAATAAACAATGATATATAATTTTTGCGATGAAATAAACAATAGAGGTATGAAAATGGCTTACCTCTATTTTAGTGCGGAGCCTTGCGAGAAGAAGTCAAATGAATGATATCCAATTTATGTGTTCTTGCGAGAGAATGAAAACACTTGAATGGAAACAGTTCAAAACAGCTCTAAGCTGCAGTCGGGTGAAACGAAAACACAAAAAAACGAAAAACGCAAGCTAAAGGTGTGAGGGAACGCAGTCCTTTTTGTGACTTTTGACTCTGACGATGGGGTGAATGTCTTTGCGACGTTGGAACTTTGAGCGTTGTTTTGCGAAATTAAGCAAATTATGCGTATATATAATTTAGTTTAAAGCCTTAAAATAGGATATTCATAAGTTGCTGAAGATCTCCGGCTCGACGGACCATATATTAATGCGAATGTATTTAATTAAATATGCGAGTTTGAAGGCATAAACATTTATTGTGACTGCTTTGTGTAGTGTCTCCCTTGCAAGAGAATGTACAAGTGTGGGTGAGCGAGGGGGGGGGGACGATCGCAGCACCAACACCCAGTCCTTAAAAGACTTCGGAGATCCTGAATATAGTCTTTGGTAACTCTTTTCAAATTTATTTTTTTTAAATTCTCTCTAATTTTAACTTTCGTCATTTTGTGCAAGATTTCATCACCATTAAATTACTTGGACAAACCCCCATTCTTTTGAATCGATCTTGCGTCTAATTTCATGTCAATTCTTCTCCTTTTTCCACATCTTTTGGGAATCATCTTTTATTTTACTCATCTTCCAGCATCATATTATGGGCACTTTCTGTGTCAACACCTTCCCTTTTCATTCGCTGTTCAGCGACACTCCCACCTGTCATCACTACACCATTCAGCAGTGTTTGTCCTTCCCCTTTATTTTAACATCATGTACCACGAGCACCACGGCATTAATTGCTTTTATTCTCCATTTTATCTTTTTTTCTTCCAAATTCTGTGTCTACTTTCCGATTTCGTTCCGCAAAAGAAAGGACGAATTAGAGAAGAGCACAGATTTCTGCCACCTCCCTCCGGGATGGTGCCTCATTAATTATGTTCCATATTTGCCAATTGAATTATTTCTCACTCTCTCACCGGTAGCATGTCCTCAACTACAGATGAGAAGCTTTCTTTTAGAACGGCTCTGAGCTGTTGTTAATAATTTTGATAGCATCTTTTAAAATTCTTTGGAACTTTCAATTCATTATTCTCTTTTCTCTTATTAGTTCTGATGAGAGGGTAATACTGTTTTTTGGTAAGGTACCTCGTATTTTAGAGCCGTGGGCGTGGAATAGAGACTACTGACATGGAGGCTTGATAAGATTGTGCTGTAATTCATACAGTATGTTAAAAATTAATCGATGAATCTTACATTGCTCATGAAAATCCCCAAACAGAATTAATTTTAATAAAGAATCTTGTAATTCTGTATATGGTTATAATTTTTTAATATATAATATCCTCGAACAGTTATTATGTTCTGTAAAGAAAGAATATATTAATAATGTACATTTACACTATTACCGGTTTAATACAAAATTCGCAAGAGCATCAATAAACGTCCTTAAAAACGTTCACTTAAAATGTAACTTTTTTTCTAAGAAAATTTTTACCCTTTTTTTTTATATCACGCGTCATTTCGATTTATTTTCCAAGCTAGATTTTTGAGCATTGCCGAACATATAGTGGAAAAAATTAATTTAGTGGTCCAATTAATCTATAAGTTTTAACCGCCTCAAATTCCTTTTTCATTTGTAAAAAAGCAGAATTGATTTCATGAAAAATTCATCGCTGCGTTAGGAAAATTATTCACTGCGTTCAAATAATAAAGCCAAATGAGAGAGATTATTCTCAGAGTAAAAATGAATAAAGGGAGAACTCCTTTTCTAGGAAATGAATATTTTCTTCCCCTTCTAAAAAAAAAAGCTTCTAGTCACAGACACATCCTGCTCTTTCAATAATAGGACTGACTTTCAAGGAAGTTGGCTCGCATTCCAAAAGCCATCTGAATTCCTTTTTAATTGACGCCATTGCCATCGATCGGGAATTAATTACATGACACGTCAATATTTAGCAGAAATTGTTGACATTTCTTCAGAGTCAGAAACGGGGATAACTGTTGGATGCCTTAGATGCAGTTTTCTTTCATTTGTATTAAACGCCTTCGAAGCATCTATGCATTGGAATGGAGTGAACGGTTGGAACTATTTTTCTGTACATTGCGTTTCATGAATCAGTTCTTCAGAAATAAATTTTATAGTTCTATGTAAGAAAAGAAAATATTAAAGAAAAGCATCAAATCGTTCAAGAGAAAAGAAAGTGCTTGATGTTTCAAAGTGTTTTCGAAACATTATTCTGTAGGAGTTTTCTTTAAGATGAAAAAACAAAGCCATCACTGGAATGAAGCAAGGAACAAAACTGAAATCAGTAGAAACATTTTATAAATAAATTAAAATGTGTAATAGTGTTTAAAAGAAAAAGTAATAATTTTACTCCTACCCCTTTACTGTCTCAGTAAATAAATACACATTAATGTGGATTTAAAACATTATTTGCAGGGCAAGTAAAGTAAATAAAAATCTCTTCTGCAGTTCATTTTAATGAGTTTTTTTAAGCTATCCAATGCTCGTTATAAGGAATTTTCAGAATAAAACAGCCCTATTTGAGGATGCGTTAGTAGAAAGCAGACTGACTTGGAACAAAAGAAATATTTTTATTGAGGAGGACATTTTTTCAATGGGCAGAATGTGAAAGGTCATTTGAGGATGGATTAAGATAAAAGGATTTCGTGTTTATATATGTTGGTATAAGCATTTCCATTCCAAGGTTTGAGAAAAATTCCGTTAAAATACTTCAAGTAATACAAAAAAATTAGACTCGTGCGATTCATATGCAAGTAAGCTCTTGAGAAGAAAAAATTAATAAATATTAAAAAAGATGAGCTAAAATGGGATTTCTTTTGATTATTTATTCATGTTATTCATGTTATTTAACACTAAACTATTATAGCATAGAATTAATGTACAGACTTGATAGGGTAACAGCAACAAAATAACAAGTCTTGTACAGTTCACATCTTTAATGTTGCTCGATTCACTACAAACTATGGTGCCAGATGCACCAGTATATATAGTGCGGGAATAATCACTTTCACCTTTGCCATACAAATTAAGTATTCAAAGATTATAAGATCAATAAAAATATTCCAACAATTAATTTATTACATTTTGATTCGTTTTTTCCCCTCATATTTGCTACATAGGAAATTTGTCACACACACACACAAAAAAAAAAAATTCTCAAAATATTTTTTTGTAATATATTTTCAAGATAACACTATTTACAAAATGATTTACTATGTTAGGATTTATTATAAATGATCCTATTATGATTTATAGAGTTGCGTATTATGAATAGATCAGCATCTCTACTTTTACTACATGTAAAATAAAACTCTAATATTTAAATACAACGAAATGCTCTTGATTTTCAATATTTTTTGAACATTTATTTTTAAATAACCTTTTCAAATTTGATGTAAAATGATAACGTTTGCTTAATTGTTCATTGCCCAAACTCACACTATATGCGGTGTTAAAAACTTGACTTTGGTGCAAAAATAAATGTGGTTTTATAAATAATACTTTACGAGCCAAATTCATATCCAAATATGTTTTAAATTATTCATTTGCATACTTTGTGCATTCTAATACTTTAGTTAAAGAATACTAGTCATTTAAATGGGATTTTATGTATACATTTTATAGTGCGAGAACTTCAAAACAAAGTACTTGTAGCGCATTTTTGATTAACATTACTTCTTTAAGAACAAGATCTATATTTTAAGTAGATCGACTGGTTTTTATAATCATAGGATGATTTTCCCTTTATATAAAAATGTTAGTTACGTTAAAAAAAAAAAAAAAACCATAAAAATGATTATTTTAAATATTTTCTGTGTATTTTCCCATTAAAGTAGAAATGCAGCTTCTCTATTTTAAAAATCAAGTCATCTTTTGAATAGATCTGCTAATTTCTTTCCAAGTCAGTATTGTTGAAGATTCCTTTTTTGATTTGAATTTCGATGTTCGCAGCTGAAACTGTACAGGTTTAATAATGTTTTGGTTTCATGTTGGATTCCTAATGAAGTTTCCCTCCTGTGATTCAGATCAATTAAAGAAATTCCGAGGGAAAACACAGCATCCGGAAACGATTTTTGATAACTATTCATTTTTTATTTGTTTGAAACGTATCTCTTCGTCACGATAACGTTAATATTAAGTCAAGCATAAACCTTGAAATAATAGTTTTTTTCGTTGAGTTCTTCTCAGTAACTGTATTTCAGTTTCTAAATTACATTTGACACAAAAAAAATTATAACAACTTAAATCTTGAGATGAAATCAAAGTAAAAAATGTTTTCTTTTCTTCGAAATCCAAAATCAAGTTTCTTAGATTGAATGTAGAAAAGTCATTGAAGGAGATTCGGAAGATGGGCTTCGTATTTTTCAAATTTCAAAAGAGATTTATTTCCCAATTTCTAAAATAGAGAGAACGAAAGGTTGTTCCCCAGAAATAATAGATTCACTCATTTCAAATAATCCATATTTTTCGCTTATTTTGATATTCAATTAAGGCTTAAAAGTGCATTGTGTGTGAGTGAAGACAAATATTTTACCTAAAGAATATTTACTGACGGAATAAAATATGGCAACCCTCAATGGCATCGCTAGTGGTAAAAGTAGCCCATCCTGAAAAGTAGACGTTTCAACTTTGTTAATTAATCCTGGAGCTTTTTATTATGGATTTCCTGCTGAGACTCGGCCGGAAAGAAATCTGCTGCACCCATAACAAAACGGTGGGTTTTGGGATTTCTCTCTTTTCAATGCCTTGATTTTGCTTTTTGAGTTTAAGAAAGAAGCATCCCTTAAGAGTGAACTTGAACGGACTACATGAGACATATTTACATTGGAAAGAAAGAAATCTATTCACTGTTCTTAATTCTATTCTGTTATTTGTTTAAGGACAGTATAAAAGCTTATCTCCGTGGCGCAACACCACTTGAGGGCTCAACTCAGTAGACGTGACCTTGGGTCCTGAGGCTAATGGGGTCAGTCTGATGCAAAACCTCCAGTGTTAAGTTCCCAAGTAATCTTGGGATTAATTTATGGACCCACTGAAGGGATGAGTCAACCTTGACCAGCCCGGGGTTCGAACCTCGAACATGGGATGTGGAAGCGCGATGCACTAATCACTTAGCCACTGGGTTTCAAGTTGACGGGGCACATGAAAAAAAAACTTGTTGAAAATAACGGCGGATATACATTTTGGAGTTTTATCCAAGCAAAACTGATAATTTTTAAATTCAAAATTCTGTTTCATAAAAATTCCTTTGTCTCAGGACACGAATGCAAAGAGGAAAGTTCATTTCAATATGGTTTTCTTTCGATACCAATTCTCCAGGAAAACAAATCCAAGGGATCAAGAGATGAGATTCAAAGGATCGATTCCTAATCAACTTTAAGAAGTACAGTAGAGTATAGAATCATCCACAATGTTTTTGAAGAACACTTTTAGATCTCATGGTAAAAAAATTAGGTTTCTTATAATTTTCAAATGTCACAGTGATGATTGCTTTTTTCTTCAGTTTTATTACAAAATTCAATTTACAAAAAACAAAAGAATACTTTTGCATGTAAAGGGTGTTTTTTTAGAGGTATAGAACTTTAAATTGCAATAAAACAACGATGTATTATTCGATTGACATGAATTTTTTTTTATTCGAAAGATAATCTTGTGGCATTACATTTTAAATATGATCAAGCAAGGCGTAGATTCGTCGAATGGGCCCAAAACGAGATTGCCATAGTTCCCGATTTTCATAAGCGAATTTTGTTTAGCAATGAAGCGCACTTCTGGTTGAATGGCTACGTCAACAAACCAAACTGCCGCATTTGGAGTGAAACTAATCCACAAGTGTATGTCGAAACACCGTTACATAGAGAAAAACTGTTTGGTGCGCTTTATGGGCTGGTGGAATCATTGGTCCGTACTTCTTCAAAAACGATGAAAGCCACAACGTTACAATCAATGGTGATCGGTATAGGGCCATGATTACTAACTTTTTCATTCCTGAATTGAACAATCATGATGTCCAGGAGCTGTGGTTCCAACAAGACGGCGCAACATGTCACACAGCTTGTGCCACAATCGATTTATTGAAAGACACGTTTGGTGACCGCCTAATTTCACGTTTTGGACCTGTGAATTGGCCTCCAAGATCTTGTGATTTAACACCGCTAGACTATTTTTTGTGGGGCCATGGGAAGTCATTGGTCTATGCGGATAAGCCACAAACACTTGACCATTTGGAAGACAACATTCGCCGTGTTATTGCCGATATACGGCCACAAATGTTGGAAAAAGTCATCGAAAATTGGACGTCCAGATTGGACTACATCCGAGCTAGCCTTGGTAGTTCTATGCCAAAAATCATAATTAAAATGTAATGCCACAAGATTATCTTTCGAATAAAAAAAATTCATGTCAATCGAATAATACATCGTTCTTTTATTGCAATTTAAAGTTCTATACCTCTAAGAAAAACACTCTTTATATCTAGCTGATATTTACATGGATGTTCAAATAAAGATTTTGATACTTCCACAAGAAATAATGGAAAAAAAATTACTTGAGTTTGGGTTGCAAGAAGTGGTTTATTTTATTCATTTCACATCATCTTAGAGAAGAAATGCCCCTTTTAGTGTGGAAAGAAATTATTTATATAATCTAAAATAAATTATTTTATCCATAACTTAATAAGAAACGTTTAAATGGGACTATTATGCTGTAAAAGACTTTTTCTATAATCAGTTTTGGATTAAAAATGTACCGAAACATTCGGGGATAAAATGTAAATTTTGCTCACGTTACGAAACTTGATGATCACCGAACATATACAAATAGTAGAACTTGGATAGAAATAATGTCTAACTTCTAATTTATGTTTTTTACTTCAACAAGAGGCCGAAAAATTAAAAAGCGATTGATGAAAAAGGGAGCTCTATCCTAAAGTAGCCTCTAAAAGGATCGAGTGGGATTGAGAGATTCAATTCGATTCTAGTGCCAATGGGCTTGAATTGAATTAGAAAATCCTCTTTGATTTCTTATGGCAGAGACTCACATACTTTGCTTTCAGAGTATCAGTGGAACAATTAGACAGCTTAATTCGATTGAATTAAAGTAAGCAACAATTGAGGAGGAATTGAGAAACTAGCTTTTGGAAATTAAATTTGCTATATTTTGACAATATCTAATTATTCACAGCTTAGAAATTAATGCGACGTTTTAAAGAATTAACGTTTTAAAGGAAATACATTAAATTTTATTTTTGTAACTTTCATCTGTTTCTCGAAAATGTCAGAGAAATTCGTCTTATATTAAAATTTACTTTTAACATAAGTGTTTTTGGACTTTTTAAAATTTATTGAAATAAAAAAGAGCTTTCTTATTGTAAATTTTCCAACTTTTTTCGGAATTTTTTTATAAATATGTATATGCAATATAATTCCCTACTTAGTCAATAATGTCAATTTTTTGCTAAAGAAATTAGCTTTAGAAAGATTAATTAAAAATTTTACACAAAATAAATTTTCAAGAACTGCAAAAAATCCACTATTTAAAAAATGTTTTCTGTATCAAGTCGCACTTCTGCAAAATTATTCAGGATGAAATTTCTCCTCAATATTATTTTAGCAAAATATTTCCAATTTTTAAACCTAATTAAGCTAACTGGACTTTATTTGTTCATATACACTGATAGGAAAAAAATCCCAACAAGAAAAATTATTCTAGACTAATGAAACCTCGGCACAGTACATTTGTCTCGGTCAGGGGTGTCCAACACGAGGCCCGCGGACTGCATGTGGCCCGCCAGTACTTAAGTTGTGTCCCACCGACTCTTTTTAAAAAATTTTGAATATCAGGTTTTTCAAGTTTTTTTCAGTTTGGAATTTATTTGAGGGGAAATTGATGTATATATATAAATCTACAATGTATTTGCCTGTTACCTGTTTTAAAATAAATCATTTTTGATAATAGAAATGTTCTTTAGATTAAAATAGATTTATATTTTATCAAACAGTTGCATTTGATTTTACTATAATCAATTACTTTTTTAATAAATTCCGAATTGCATTATGTGTGTATATCCTTTACTATGGATGGAACATGATTCTCTGTGTGTGCGACTTTCATTTCTCCTCCTCCTTTTCTGTTTGGAGTGTCCAAATAGCAAGAGGCAGTCAGAGATGTTTTTTAAAGTTTGAAAAAAATATGCAGGATGGTTAAGATAAAGGGCAATGCATACTTAATCGTTCGCGAATGACAGCACAATCAAATTTCAACACTGAGTAACGAAAGATCCCTTCAAAAGGAACACCGTAATTTCCAAGAAAATGGCAACTGTAATATTTTAAACATTATTTTGATCATTGCATTATTATATTATATAAACATTATTATACGATCTATGTCTGTATACATGAAAAATATAATGAAAACAATAATAATAATTCATTCTGTTTTAAATGTTCACTGCAATAATTGTTTTTTTTGTTTCCAAATCTGATATGAAGGTACATATTTTTATGTGCGGCCCGCAAGATTATAATGTTTTTCCGAAGTGGCCAGCAAAGTCATTTGGGTTGGATACTCCTGGTATAGGTAACATATTTCATTGATTTAAGTTTCAATATCACAGGTTAAGTATGTGTAAGAAGAGCTGTTTCAAATTCAAAATGATGGTGCATTAAAAATCGGTGTAACCACCACAATCGGTGAACGCACATACAATATATCGTACAAATACGGATATCAGTTTGTGGAATAGAAACTGCACACTTGCTGCTCTGGGTCGGTCAGTATAAGGTCGCTTGATTCCAATTGCGGACAATGCAGCCGTTGCCGTCCAATGAGTGCTCGATTGGAGAAAGGTATTGTGATGTAGTAGGTCAAAGTAACACTCTATAGAGCATGTTGGATTACAACAGGGTTATCTTGTTGGAAAACACCTTTTGACTGATGTTTATAAATGGCAGTTTGAATCACCAGACTGACCAGCAAGTTTGTAGTCAAGGTGTGTGAATTAAGCTCGAAAGTGCTTCTACAATCAAAGTAAATTGCTCGTGCCGGACCATAACTCTAGGTGCAGGTCCAATGTGTCTAGGCAGACACATTGGGCAGACACTGACCTGATCTTCTAATCAATGTTCAGCTATCACTGGCACAAAAATAGAAACAGATTTAATCGAAGAACACACCACTCCGCTCACCAATGATCTCTAGCTCACTGAAGTCACAGATATAAGTTATTTGGAGGTAGTGGTGGAAATTCTACAGGGCATCTGGGTGGAAGTTATTTCTCGAACGATTGGTTTTTACAGTTCTCTGTGGTGCCTAAAAAGTCTGTAATTTCAGCTTTAGAGGCCCTACAATGTTCCCCATAAATGTTGTGGTGAATATGGCGGTCTTCCTTGTCAGTGGTAACCCTTGGTGGGTTGGACTATAATTTTCTTGAGGTAATGGTTGAACATAATTTTCTTTCCAAGATCACTGCTGCCAAAAATCCTACACAGTGGATACATTCCTACCAAATCTTTCTACGAAATTGTGGAAAGAAAATCCTCCCTTTTTTTAGCCCTAATATTTTATCTCGTTCCAACTCAGCGAGAGGATAATAATGGCTCACTAATGATAAAACATCAACTCTCACTACTCAACGATAAAAAACTACTCACGAAACGTATTTAAAGTTCGCCTCTTGAAGAGGCGCAGCTAGCGCCTTAAGTATATATGCCTAACACGAAATTCGAATCGAAGGCATCTTTGAGATGGATCAACACCGAACTTCGTTGATATAACGCAACTCCTTCTTGGTTTTATTTCCATCGTATATTTATACTCAACTAACCCATACTAAAATTTAAGGAATTTGGAACAATATGCCTTACATTGAAATAAAAATAAAATTCAGCCAAAAGATTTTGAATTGATTCATTTCTAATAATTCCCCTCCCGACAAAAGTATTCCTTCAATTTTACTAGAAAAATATTTGCTTTATTTAAGGGCTAATGGGTGAAGATCATGTATTAATTATTCAAATCATTTCGCAAAAAAAGGATTTTTAAAAACTTTTTTTAAAAAAACCCATTTACGCAGATACTTCAAACAAATGGTATTCAAATGGGTTCTTTATGTAATTCTTAGCAAACTTTTTCTTCAAATTATCTTATAATTCTTATTTATCGAATACTTTTTTTAACAACGCAATTACAGAATCACTCCAAAAGAATCACTCTCTTTTAAATCCAATTAAAAATAAAGAGAAAAAACAATACGGAAACAATCTCTTGATATGTATATGTAATGATCTCTTCTAATAAATCACTCTTGAAACAATTTTTGGATTTAAGCGAATAGGAATATAAATTTATTATCCGTAAGGCTTTAAGAAAATAATTGTTTTCACTCCAACCTGTTCGTTTTTTAAAGAAAATTCTTAAATCAAGTGGCCGAGAATGTAATTTACATTTGGATTGTAACGTACTTGCACTAGTTGACACGTCCATTTATTTATTTTGAATGTACACAGTGAAAGAATAGCCCTTTTTTCTATTTTCCCCGTTGAAAAAATATTAATTCAAATTTCTGAAGTTATTACGTCGATTTTTAAATTTCGGAGAATTTAATCAATGCATACTTTGCTAATGATCTAATATCCAATGTTTCTCCTCTTCCTCATATTTTTCGCCCAATGAATTATTTCATTTCATTTTGGCGAGTCTCTTGTTAGTTGTTATTCTTTGATCTCTTTTCTCTATTCTCCTCTTCTAGTTGACCATGCACGCTTTTACAAAGAAGATATGCGCAGAAGTACATTTATTTGAGGAGACCGATCTTTTCTGTTTTAAATGATCATTTACTCGTGTTGAAGAAAAAAAAATTAACTCTAAAGTTTCTTTATAATTTAATATACCTTTGTTACAAAAAATAAGTTTTCCTTTTTTTTTTTTTTTTTTTTGAAGAATAAAACCAAACCAAAAAACTGAAAAATGCATTTTGTACGTTTAACATGTTTTTTTACCAACTTGTGTAAATTGTGTTTTTTTTAAAGAAAATTGTATTTCAAGTCTATTGAGTTCAAAAATAATATTCGTTTCAGCTGATATATATATGCACTTCGATTTAGAATATTTATTTTATTTGTCTCAATAATTTCTTTAACAGCCTGTGAACTAATATTTTGAACTTGAATAACAAGGCTTAGCTTGTCAAAATTTTCTTTTTTAAGAACATTTTGCTAAAGTTAAAAAAAATATTTTTCCTTTTTTCGTTATCAACGCAATTATTCTTCCGGCTTAATAGAAATAGAAGTTGTGTATCTCAAGATTTTTTTATGAAAGGATTACGCAATTAATAAACACTCTCATTATTTTATGTAAAATCGTATTTTAACAATGATGAAAGTTTTTTTCGTTGAATAATATTGTGAAGTTGGATGTTTCAAGCGGAAAAATCAGCTCAAATATATTTGTAGGTTCGCATAAACTGCCCCAAATTAAATGCTTGGACATAGGAATTAATGACAAGGGTAAAAATTGAGTTTCTCTTTTGAATTCGTATTTTGAACAGATAAGAATTTCTTGGAAAGGAAAATTTATAGTTCGTTCCTACACAGAAACAATCTTGGAATTTAAATAGTTGCAACACAAATGTTTTCTATGAATTAACTCTTCAAGAAGACCCGGATGAATTCCCAATGAAAAATTCCTTGAATAACTGAAAGAAGAGGAGAAGTGAAAGCGTCCATTATAAGACGCTGAGAGAATGTGGAAATTCAAATAAAGAGCTGTAAATGAAGTAACAGTTATCAGTTTTAATACTATTTATTATTTAGTAAGTCAGTTGTTATTCAAGTAATGACACCTGTATCTTTTTCTATAACATCGGTAAGAAAGGATGCTTAAGAATTTTTTTATTTTGCAAGGAGATTGCTATTATTTCTGCAAAACTAGCCCCACTTTTATAACAAATAACTAATACTACGTATAATTAGAGTGCCGTCTACAGAAATTTATCTCAATTTGTTGCAAACTATTTACGTTACACGATTTTCCTATCATTTTCATATATTATTTTCATCCGAATTAAGTATTAATTCAATTTTAATTACGTTCTATGATTTTTGTAAAATAATAATAATTAATTGTATTTCGCAATATTATCCACACAAATAAAAAGTGCGACTAAATGGGAAGACTAAACGAATTTTATTCGATTGATTAGCTAAGGTACCCATTCTTCGCATGGGTTAATTTAAAAAAAATATCATTCTCGATATAATAACTGAATTATAAAGAGAGTTAAACCCACAGCAAGATAATGTATGTAAAAATGTAAAATAATCTTTTTAATGAGTGCTCACATATGATGAATAATCGTAAACGAATCGTATAATTTAGCTTCACAAGTGTTCTTTAAGATCAGTGTTAAATAATGAACCAAAATGTAAAAATCCGATAAAGAATAATTGTTTTAGTTCTAATACTAAAAGCGAGAAAAGTCTTGAAGGTATTTCGAAAGAAAAGGAACACGCTCCTTATTTAAAAGTATGAAATTTAAAAATATTGATGCCAATGTAAAAAGAATTTTGTAGAACGTTTCTCGTGTTTGAATAGTCGTAAATATAAATAATTTCAAATGCTCTGTGCGCTTATAGAAATACGCGTTTACATGAACAAAAGTGTAACAGAAATCCACTATTTATACAACTTGGCTAAATACCAATGAAATACGTTTAGCGCTTAAGATCGGTTAACACGAAATAATACAACGGTCCCGGCATTTCTCTTTCTCTTAACACGAAATGAACATCGCGAAAAGATGTTCCTTCTGAGAATGAACAAAAGACGGAAAACACACGAAACGCGCATTCTAGATTTAACAGGAGAGTGAAAGGAGAGGGAATTTCACAAGTTTCGCAGAAAGGAGGCTTTGAAATACCCTCAGAATAGCCCGTGACACGAGCCAATTTTGTTTATCTACGCTACTTTCACCTTTGCCCTCTACACACAAAAACGTCTCGTCTCACATATTCTGAAATGACTATCTCAAATAAGGTACTTCTCTACACAGCTGTTTTGCGGCTCATTCTCAGTTATGCTTCCCCTGTGTGGGGTTATGCAGCAGATTCTAATATTATTATCCTAGAAGTCACTCAGAACACCCTTATTAGAAGTATCGTCAGACCTGGCAGATACGTTAGAAATTATTTAATTTACAGGGACTTAAAAATACCTGCTTTTAAAAAAAGCAAAATCTTGCTTCCAAAACCTTGCTAGGAAATTTTTTAATGATATTCCCCATGCCAACTATCTTAATCTGGTTGATATTCAAAATTATGTTCTTGATGATAAAATTAAAAGGCCAAGGAGAATTCTCCTTGACTCGTACAATCCCCCCTAACTATGTTGCTGTTCATTCACCGGTGGTGAATGATCTCTAAATGCTAAATTTATTTTTTACTTTTTATTAATTTTTAATCTTTTACTTGTTCTTAAACTTTTTATCTGCTGCACCCACCAGGATAGCCCCTTTTATCCCATTATTTTAAATCTCCCCAACTTCAGGGCAACCAATTGAGAGCTTACTCACTCTCTACTGTCAACTAATCCCAGTGTTTCTACTCCAATTCTCAGCCAAAACGAATCTGGACTTATCCCGCCGAAACCATCAAGAACCGCCCATGACACTCCTCTGCCATCCTAGTCAGCCAGTCAGAATCCTACTACCCAACATCTCTCAGGAAAAGACTTTTTGCACTCACGCCATCCACATTGAAGGCGCAAATAGGTTTTAGATAGGGGAAGGAGGATCAGTTTGGATCCATATCCCCAAGACGTCCATCGAAACTCGAAAAAAACTCAGTTGGCTTTGGAATTCGGTGAAGAGCACATCACAGTGTGAGTAAAAATCAGTGAGTTTAGTCACCTCCCCCTTTTTTTATTTTAGAAGAATTTACCGTGTTGCCATGAAATGGCAACAAGGTAAATGATTAGACATAAATGGAGACAGGTTACAATGTCAGAAAGAATATAGCAACATAGCAATATGGAAAATATTTTAATTGCGAATTAAGATACAAGTCATATTAAAAGTGTCAAATCATGAATTAGAAATAAAGTATTTACCTCGAAAAGAGTCTGTTTAATATGAATGTGACTACAGTAAACTGCTATACAAGCCTCACAACAAGCTGCCATACTTTTCATGAGGGTATCAATAAGCATTTGGGGCAACATTTTCTAAAAGGGAGACTTTTATTTCCTGGGGTGTTTTGGGAGAGGAGCTACTCTGAGAAATGACTTTTCCTAGACCACCCAAACATATTTAATAGAACAGTGATCCAGAGACCTCGAAGGTAAATTCGTATGGCAAATATCCGCTCCTTCATAAGTCAGTTCTGTGTGGCCACTCATCATCATCCACAAATATATAGTCCAAGCCCACAGCACTCAGAAAAACCTTACATAGGCTTCCAGGATCTTATACCTATAACGCTATGAGTTGACAGTATCGGCATCGAAAACGTACAGGGGTGTACGACTGCTCAACATTATGCCACCACATTATGCCAGGGGATTTCATTGTCACCAAATCTGTCGATTTTTCTTATGTAGGAGGGATGAAAGCGAGCTCCATTTTTTTCTCCAGATGAAAACTCAACGAGAATCACTTTGTCTGGTACATTTCAACTCATCTCTGGAAAGAACACCCTTCCCCATTCTTGTGGTGTCCACGACTGATGTTTTCAGCTCCACAATATCCGGTCTTTCCTGTTGAATGCTGTCAAAGGGACGCACCAGACTGGTTGCCGGGCGTGAAGGCCAATCTCTGCAAGACAGCTGTATACTTTTTGCCTCGAAATTCTTCTTCCAGACACAGCAGTAAGGTAACGAACAAGCTGAATAGTTGCTGTCCACCTACGCCGTCTTGCGCTTAATGCCAAGTAGCTATCCTGTGCAGATTCCTATTCTCTGTGACGACCTTTATTGACCTTCCTGGTGACAGTACCTCTCCTTTGGAATTTATTCCATAACCGGGAGATTACTTTCGGGTCACTTGTAACGATCGAGCCAAGCTTCGCTTGAGACTGGCCAGCTTCAAGCCTGCTATCCATCTGGCTATCCATTTTAAGATGTCATCTAAAGGATTACGAGAAGTTCTTCGCTCTGCAAGCAGACGAACTTGTTTGTTTTAATGCAATATTCACAAAACTGGAGGCAAAATTCCCATATGCTTGAACGATTTAAATCCAGTATTCTTCAAAAACTAACGTTAGACAACATCTTTCCTAAGCTGAAGGCTAACATTCTACAACCCGTTCTTCAGGGTGTATAAAACACAAATTCTATCAGTTTTACTGTAGGAATTTTAAAATTACGATGAAAAACATGTTTGTAACCTTAATTTGGGAAATGAGTGTATATGATCAAAAACCTGGAATACATAAATTTGATTTCGGTTTCAATGTAGAGGATTTTAAAAAATCGGAAGTATTTTTAGATAATTATGATTTGTCTATGGTTTAAAATGTATTAACAGAAAGGAAAAGATTAGTTAGAAATAAAATAAATTAAACTATTTCTAAAGAAATAAATTTCCATTGCATGTCATTTTCTTAGCTCAAAGATTGAATTGGGTACGTTTTGATATTAACTAAAATTTGAAACTTGAATCTATTAAAATAATCCTCCTCGAAAGGATTCCTTAGAGATTTATATATATTATATTATATATATATATATATATATATATATATATATATATATATATATATATATATATATATATATATATATATATATAACCTAAGGAAATAGTTACAATTGTTAATAGTAATTTCTTTTCTCAAGCTGACTGAAGATTTAGAAAATGTGAATGCTCAACATAAAACATAATTACGAACTCGTATATAACTACGATAAAAAAAACGATTAGAAACTGTAGTCACATATGACCTAGACTAGTGAAAGAAGGAGTCCCAGCAAAAGATCTGGGGATGAGATCGATACTAGGCTGAAACCTGTTTCAGTCGAGGATTCCTGAATCAAACCACTTGAAGAGAATTCTACTCCAAGATTCTACTCAAGATACAACGATAATTTTACAAAATTGCAGTCTGGATAGAATGTAGTAAAAACTTTGGTCTCAAGCTTTTAATATCATTCCGTATTATAGTATTGGTGGAAAAAATGGATTTATCCCTAAATGTGAAGCTATTGAAACACAATTAGATGTCAAATGTTTTTCATAGTCTAAAAATGGAACTCTCATTTTCCAGTCCAGTTCCTTAATTTTGTCCCAGATGATTGAGAAATATTTTTCTCTGTTTCTGAGTTTTAAAATTTCAAGTTTTTAATCCATATTAATCCAAAAAACAAACAAAAAAAAAACGTTACGAAAATTTCCAAGTGGCAAAATAATTGTAAAGTACATCTTGGCAAAATGTTCCTTACTTTTCTTATTTTTTTTTTAATTTGATTTATTCTCTAGTTAAGATTTGTTGCTTTGATTTACAATCCATTGATTCAAGCGAATTTAATTTTAAATACCTTATTATGAATCTTTTTAAAAATACGTCAATGAAGAGGATTTTTCTCAGTATCATGCTTAAAGCGGGATCAAGAGTAATGCTTGTTTGTATCTTGTTCACTGAAGATGGAAGATACAAATGAGCTCGATTAATTCACTCAGCTGATTAAACATTTCGTTAAGTGCTGACTTATTTTTCTACGTGGGCCCAGTAAAAATATTCGGTGGCTTTACATAGCATCCCATCCTTCAGTTTTTAAATTTCGAAAGAAATCTTAGCTTGAAATAACTATTTTGAACATAACTAGTTTTCAAACATTCTAAAATAGAAAAAAAAAACTATTTTCTTTTAGGATTCCATTCAATCGTGAAGAAGAATCAACAAACAAAATAATCAAAATTCAAAGAAAATGAACACATTATTTCATAGCAAAAACTGATTGAATGAAATAAAGTGTGAAAATATTTTTGAAATAATTTATTTTAGTTCTTACTTTATGATTGTTATTAAGCATACATAGTAACTCAATGGATCGTTTCATGGATTTACTTGGAGTATTTTTTCGTTGATAAGAGTTAATGGCGTCAAATAGTCCTCAAAAGATGTCGAGCTCCTTAAAAGTGATTGAAACAAATATTTCACAATTTAAAATAGATCAATATATTGTAAGTTTACAAACTTTAAATTTTATTCATTCCACTTTTTATGAAAAAGATTCCAGGTTCAAGTAAAAAAATAGCCCAATCCTAAAACTCTTTTAAAATCGACATATTTCGACAAACTTGGTTTTTTTGAAATAATCTTGGAAATAAATAACCCAGGAGAGCGAAACAAACCATTATTAAGAAACTCAACTCTAGAACCAAATTTCACGAATAACCCAATCCATCCGATTCAACCGAAAAACCTCTCCTTACAAATCTCCTCCATTCTTTTCTTTTTTTTGAGATCTCTTGAAATATCACGAATCCTTCAGTAGGGGAGTTCTCCAATCAATTAAACAATCCATCCATTAGATTTCTCTGTAGGTAACGTGTTCAGCTGCTACTTATTATTTTCATATCAAAACATAATGTTAATTAGTGATTTATGATGAACAAATTTATCATCGAGCTCTTTGAAAATGACTTTTTCGACACCAACTGTTTTTAAAAAGGAGACCAACTTTATAGGTTTCAACATTTATTCGAACTTTGAATCCTTGCGAATGACAGTTCCGTAAAATATCCCTAGTTTCGATCCAATGAATCTTTCAGTCGGTGGAATTTCTTTTAGGATCGTTTCAACAGTCTCAGGATCAAGTTTCGTGGGCAGGTTTGCATTTCGCTAAAACTCTTTTTCCCTTTCAAACAATCTATTATAAATTCTTTTGATTGAAATGCAATAACCGAGGTTTTTACACGGCTTTTGAATTTGTTTTGATACGAATATTTCTCTTTGTAAAGTGTTTTTACGTAACCTTCGAGCCCTATATCATTTTTAGGAGCCATTTTGAAAATATAAATCCTTTATTTCACATACCAATTAAAACAAAACCTTAGCAGACGATTATTCTAAAGTTTCCAAAGTAATTTTTTACTTTTTTTTTTTTTTACTTTTATCTCAAAATGCAAAAGGCTCGACAGATTTAACGTGCATCTCTTCCCAACACTGCGGGTCTTTAGTAATACTGGGCTCGAACTCGTGACAAGGCCAACCACGATCCGATACCCTGACCACTCGGCTACTGCGGCCGAAGTTGCAACTGGAAGAAGGACTACTTTTTCTTCTTTTTTAAAATTACGATCATTCTTTTCCTTCCAAAATCAGACAAAAATTAATTACATAATCGGCAAGATATATTTCGCCACGATACGGTATAATTTTTTTCTACAAAATAACGAAATTTTGTATTTTTTACAATTTTTTCTAAAATGAGCCAATATCGATGCGTTTTTAAGAAAAGAGTTTTACAATCGTTCTGTACGAATTTCTTACCATCATAATGTATCGAAATTCTGTACTAAAAAGTTCATACTTTATTCTTTTCGAATCAATGATTTAAAATATGAAATACCGAAAAAAAAATTTTTTTTTTTTGCGAATTTTCAAAAACTACTCAAATTCTACTTAAACATTGAATAACTTCGTTACTTATAAACATAATCACACGAAACTTTTTTTCAAGTGTTAAACGTTGTTATCTAAGTTTTGCTCAAAGACTAAAAAAATTGATTAAAAATTACGGGTTTTAAAAGAAATTTTGTATTTTTCGTCTACTACCCTTTTTACAAGAAATTATTTATAAATAGTGTTTTTCCGTATATTTTTTATTTAAAAATTACCATTATTTGTTATCTATGAGGGAAATTTGGAGAGTATATTTTAAAAACTAAGCCCTCAAAAAAAATTAATACTTTAAAAAAAATTCGCTAACTACTTTTACTAGCATTTCTCTTTTTAGCGCATATGGCGCCAACACTTCATGCCTTAGCTCTTTTAACAAAGAAATTGACTATAACAACCAAAAATCCCCAAAATTTCATTGTATGTATTTAATACTGTTTTCTTAATTTGGATTTTGTTTCTGGTATAGCACTGAGTACGACTAGACATGTTACGTAAATCACGTATCTACCGACGCTCATGTGTTATACTTTATTTACTACAAGCCTCTAGTCACAGTGATTAATAATGGCGAGAGAATGTAATTAATACTTACAGTGATATTATCCCTGTGCTTCTCAAACTTTTTTAACATTTGCGATCCAATTTTCAATCATAATTTTCATCGCCTCCCCCATTCAATAACAATGTATTCGAATACAATAATAATAATTGACTTTTATGCTAAAACTAGAATATGACCTTTATTATAAACCTTAAAAATTATCTAGATAACTGTTAAATTTTGTATATGTTGTTTTTAAGCAACAGATAGGCCGCAGCAGCCGAGTGGTATAGGTATCGGATCGTGGCTTACCTTGTAGCGAGTTCGAGTTCAGTACCACTAAAGACCCGCCGTCTAAGGCAGCGATGCACGTTAAATTTGTCGAGAGTTGAAACGTCCCCCCGTTGGTGTGGTGTGGTAGTTAGGAAAGGGGCTGCCAGCTCAGATGTCGTCCACATCACTTGACCATGGTTCAAAATTACGTGGTCCGTCGCCAATGTAGCTGAACAGTGTGACGTTAATATTCAATCAATCAATCTCTCAATTAAGTAATAGATATATTAAGTTACTTTCAAGTAATATATATATATAGGATATATATCATACTATTTTTAAATTGTAACAGATTGCAATAAATAAGCATCATATATTTTATTTTTTATTACGTCAGAATGCATTTTATTTTGCATCTTTTCAGTAAATAAATAATTTTTTTTTATTTTTGACAAGAATGCCATGTAAAGTTATAACGCCCCCTTAGAGGGGCGTGCCCCACAGTTTGAGAATCGCTGTATTAATAGTGAAGTAAATCAACCTTCTCAACAATGTACTCATGTACTATGAGTAACATATATTTATGTAACATAATTATATATAGATATTATTTTAAAAAATCAATATGAAAAATGTGAATAGAATAAAGAACATTCACATGCATGCTTTCAGTAATATATGAAATGGGTTTATTTACCCTGTTTGATTACTATATAATCAAAGACAGCCGTACTTAAGGAGTAAACTCCGGTCGTGCGTCGTAGCCGACACACTCAGTTTTTTTTATATTATTTGACTATATAATAAGTTGAAACATCTTTAATAGCACATAAAAAAACTCCAATGGATGAAAAATTTACACTCATATTAAACAGTAACATTGAAATATATAACTAATTTTTACTTCATAATAAATAAAGCATGCATTTAAAATGTTATCATTAAAAATTTTTGTCTGCATGTCTTTGTATAAGCAAAGCAATAAACATGAATGCAGAATAAATGTAGAGATTTTATTTATTTTTTGACAATATCTGATAAGTTGAAAATGTTTGTAACTTTACATTAAAGTATTCCAATGGATTTAATGTTCAATGTTACTATATAATTAGTGTATGTGTAGGTTTAAATTATAATTGTTATCTTTATGGTAAATAAATTATAAATTTAAAATCATAAGTTCTATCATAAGTTAGCTATCTAAATCTCTTTGCGTAACGAAAGTAAGAAACTAGAATACGAAAGAAAGAAAGAAAGAAATTTCTTTTTTTTGGCAATATTAAATAAGTGAAAAATATGTTTGTAATAAAAAAAACCCTTGCATAAAAACATTCCAATGTATCAAATCTTAAATTTACACACAAACAAATTTTAGAGGAACATTGAATTTACCATTTGTAACGTCATATTAAATACATTATTATAAACAAGTCAAATTATAATTTTGAAACCTTGCCATCAAATTTTTTGCATCTCTACATTTCTTAGCACAGCAGAAATAAATACACTTATAAGTGAGTCCAGGATGTAGATTATTAATTATTCATCCATTGCATAAAAAACAAAGCAAAAAAGATATGAAGCAACGTGGCTTCTAAATAGGGCAATAGTGAAATAATTCTGGGTGTTTCTCTCCATGGTTAAACTGTATAGTCACGTGAATCTATCAACCAATCACCAGATTCTTATGCAAACGGGCGGAAAAATATACCGGTAAAACGATAGCTATTCTCCCAATTTGCCTGCTACTTGCGGGTTGCATGTAAACGGGGACTTAGTCTCTGACATCAGTTGTGTTAAATAACACTTTCTCAGAAAAAAGACAAGTTTGTAAAAACTGAATTATGGTAATCGCTTTTCACAACTCTTGTCAATAATGTAGCAACAATATACTCGCTTCTTTGAATGCATTTGCTAAGAATAATTTAATTATATTCCAAATGTCAGTGATGAATTTATTTTAATACGCGTTACGCATCTCGCTTTCTTTACGACTCTTTGTATTTTTTGTCTTCAACCACTGTCTCCAGACTAATTTAAAATTATTACTCTCTTTATTTCTATGACTTCGAATAAAAGTGTATAGAATTAAAAGAAACACAATCTAAAATTTAGGATAAAAATGTTTTGGGATATGATTCGATTTTTTTTTAATTTACTCTCCTGTGTGTGTGAGAGCAAATATCTTAATAAATGGTCACGGAAAAATCAAAATAGATGAGGGTTGTTTCTTTTGTTCACCTGTTTACACCTCTTCGGGTGTGATGAATATAAAAAATTTCTTCAAGTGTATAAATATCACGCAATAAAATGTTCCTGATGTTGTATGTTTTGTAGAAGATAGAAAAATAATGAAGAAAATTAACTGTAAAAAATACCCAAGTATACTGAAACAAAAAAAAAATATATTATTTTAAAGAATTTTCAGGAATTTATGTTTATTGACTATCAGTTCTAAGCATTTTATGACACAATAAAAAATTATTTAGTTTTATTATTATTCATATTTTTTGTTTAAATAATGAAATTGAATTCGTTAAAATTCTTTAATTACCTGTGAAAGAAACTCCTGTTTAAAAAAATTTCAGGTTTCTTAAAAAATGCTTAGCATAATTGTAACAATATTACCTCTGTGCTAAATTACGAATACCTCATGTTTTGAAAGAGAGAGAGAGAGAGAGAGAATCTGTGACAAATCTATACGGAACTTTATCACTAACCTTCTGAGTCGACCTTTTTAGGGAAATTTAATTCCCTACCTATTTCCAATCAACTCCAAAAAGCGGACGGGATTCTTGTTATGCAGATTAGATAAAGTATTTAAGTCAAACGAAATAGTAAAGTTAGAGCAGTAGGAGATAGAGATTGAAGCAGAAAGATATCTTGAAGTGAAATTGAAGATTTCTTGTTGGATAATTTAATCTCAAGAGGAGTTGAGATTCCGTTGGTAATTAGTGATTTATAATTAAAGTCGCATTAAAGTTTGAAGAGTGAGATTAAAGATAAATGTTCAATGAGAACATTATTAAATATAATTCTGGGATCTCTTTTCGTGGTAATGTTTGCGTGATCGTTATTTAATTGTTAATTAATTGGATCATTAATTAAGCTAATTTAAAGGATATTATCTTTAAAACCTCATAATACTAGTTAAACATATTTGTTAATAAGTCTTTGATTCTATTTGGATAAGATAACCAAATAAAGAAAGTTGTTTATAGAAATGGCTTCTGGTTCTTACATGACTCCTATTTATTCTCGTTCTCAAAGTGAGGTCCAAGGAGACCTTCACAAATCCATACTTAAAAATCTAGCCAAATTATTCCCCCCCCCTTTTTTAATGTATAAATTGACACGCTTCAAATTTGAAGAATTCATTTCTGTAATTTTGATATAATCTCTCATTTATTATTCAATTTCCTCTCTCACCGTTACTAAAACGGTCCAACTAAAATTATGCCGAAACAGTTTTTTTTAAATTTTTTTTTTATTTTTCAGACGCGAAAAGAAATAAAGTCTAAAAGCATCGCTGTTAAGAAACTCTTACAATAAATTTAACTTTGTTTTTTTTAATGTAGTAGGAAAACTGTACGAGTTTACATGTTAATGTTAAAATGTTTGTAAATGATGTGTCTCAAAAAAGAAATACAAAATGAAATAAATAACTTTTTTGAAAAAGGAGAATACATGTACCTGTGACTGCTTGTTTAATTTTGCTTTGCTGTGGTACTTTTTTGAATCCACTAATGTATGCATTTCTTCAGTTTGAGAGTATTTGAGTTTTATTGAGTTAATGCTAAAATAACTTCTTTTTACTCAATTTGTGATGGATGCTGAATTTATTATTTATTTAATATATCATACTGATGATCGTGTAGTTCTTTTTTACCGTAGAAAATTTGATTGTAGTAATTTCCCTGATGAAATCCCGCCGCGCGAATACCTTTTCTAGTTAGGTATTCCAGCATTTTCCCCAGCAAATCCTCAAGAGATCTTGAGCGTATTCCAATGGTGAAAACATTCGTAGCATCGGATACAGTTAAGTTCACTTCCTGTGAAGACAATTCCTAATTTGAGCACAAACACTTTTCCCAGTGTTTTTTTTTCTTTTATCAAGCGAGCATTTATCTATTTTCATAATATTTTATCGATTTAAATTTTTAAAGGGCATATTTTCATCCTCAGGTTCTGCAACTGATTATGTGCTGTTTGTAAAAATCACTACTTTTTTTTTTGCAGTATATCGATTTTATGTGTGTTACAGATATTGAAATTAATTATTTCTAACAATGTCATTAGATCACTAGATATGCAATATTTTATATATATATACTCACTTCCACAAACGTTAAGCACGAAGATGCGTAAAATGCAAAAAAAATCAACAAATACTTCTTTGATTGACACTAAATTTGGCAGTAAAGTAGCATAGATATTTATACATAAAACAAAATCAATAATTATATACAGAAAGGAAAACAATATTACATTTTTGTAACTACATCGCCATTCTTCTTGTAGAGCAGTTTCCAGCTCAATAAGAGTGGCTGGAGGTGGGAAACATGAAGATACAGCACGGCCGAGAGCATCCCAAAGATTTTCAATGAGATTAAGGTCGGGCGAATATGCTGGCCCCACCATACGCACAATCCCTTCACTCTCCAGGTAGTCATCGTCGATGTTAGCTCTATGGGGACGTGCGTTATATCGTCCATTAAAACAAAAGTAGGACCAACTGCTGCAGCGTACAATCTCACAATGGGTCTTAGGACTTCATCTCGATACCAGACAGCCGTCACAGAACCCCGTTTAAAGATGTGCAGGTCGGTGCGGTATCCCAATGAAATCCCTGCCCCCACCATAATGCTTCTGCCTCGGAATGCGTGATGTTCGGTGATTTTTTGGGGCTGATTACGTGTTCCTTGTTTACGCCATATCCTTATACGCTTGTCATCTGGCTCTAGAGCAAATCTTGACTCGTCAGTAAACATGACATTGCCCCAGTCAGACACAGTCCGGTTGCCATGTTCCCGGCACCCCTTTAATCGTGCCCTTCTTGATTGGACAGATAGAGAAACACAAACTCGAGGTACCCACCCGGGCATACAGTCCATTCATATGTAATCTTCGGCGTTCAGTAGCTGCAGATATAGCCTTACCAATGGACGCTGTAACCATAGATGTCACACGTGTGGAGGTTGCTCTGCGATTCCGTTTAGCTACAATAGCAATATATCAATCTTCCGCGGGGGTTGTAACCCTTAGGCGACTGTCTACGGGCCTTCGGACAACTTTCTATGTGGTTTGGAATTGTTTCCATAAACGTGAAATTACAGAATGATGAACGCCGAAGAAAGGAGCAACATCTGTGATCGACTGCCCTGCTTCCATGCGCCCCCCAGTACGCCAGCGCTCAGAATCTTGCATTCGTTTTCTGGAAATCCTCAACACGTATGTCTTGAAAACAAATAGTACGACAGTTTTAAACCCCTTCTCTCAGCACTTGCAATCCACTTTTCTAACCCTTCATAATGCTTCTAAGACTGCATATTTGTTGACATGACAGCACGAATATGATGGATAGTTGCGTACTTCCATCTGCATCCTCTTCAATTCTTAACTTTTGGAAGGGAGTTTAGTTTGGCAAAAAAATGGTATGGTTTTTAAAATCAAACAGATATTAAAAACTTGACTCTTGTGTGTGCATTATTGAGTCTTAAATATGATAGTTGAATTGAAAGAATTCTAATAAGTTTTTTAATCCGTTTAAAAGCCTTGAACCTTTTTTGTAATAACTGTATAAAAAAAACTATTTGGATAATTAAAAAGTATATTTCCTAAGCTAAAAAGAAAATTCCTTTTACTTTCTAATGTATTGAAATGCTCTTATAGATAACTCAGGTTATAGAGAACAAAGTCTTAAATAAATATCTATTATATTATCAGGAACAAAAGGATTTTCTATTTAAGAACTAATTAAGTGAAATGCAAACAGTTGCTCTACAGAATATTAGAATCATAAGATACGAGGACATTTTCCTGTCCAATGAACAATTTCTCTGGAAAATATTTTGTGTTGAGTTTTCTTTAAAAATCATTTGCCAATTTTTAAAAAAATATCACATCTGACCCAAAGTTATTTTTACTTTATATATATATATATAGATGACCGAATTCTTCTAATATTTTCTCATTTCATTTGTGAACTTAAACATCGACTTGAACATTCCTTTCCAAAGAATGTTCACTTCCTTTATAGAAAAACGTAATAAAATGCTTTTCCGTTTTTCAGAATTATTTAACAAAACAAAACAAAAGCTGTTCTTTTTTAATCAAGCTAAATCCCATTGTTGTCACTTCGGATTTTGATTTAAAAATCATTAACAAAAATTGAATCATTTTTTTTTTTTTAGTGTAAGAAAATATTTCAGTAAAATTCCACAGCTTTTTCAAAAACTATTCAGACGAGACTGAAAATGATCCTTTCAGAAGGAGATATTTCAACAGAGAAAATTTCCAACCAATAAGGAATAGAGGGTTATTTATTCCAATGAAGCAACACAAATTAAGGTTAGCACTCGTAATAAACTATCCTAATAGAAGGTTAATTAGCTAGTAGAGCTTGGTCTGGAAAAAATTTCATTCCAAACAAGCTACTGAAATCTACGCAACATGAGTGATTGTGATCAATAAGAAACAAGGCTTCCTTAAAAATTATATCCGTTTCCTTTGAATATGTATGTTTATTTATGTGAATTGAAATAATAACTCAAGTGGATGTATTCAGTTCCTATTCATACGATTCATTTAATAAAGCAAAATTAATTTCCTTTTAAGTCAAAAAATTGCTCGTCATTTTAAAACAGAAGTAGACAAAAATATCCCAATAGAATGCTTAAAAAAATCTGAAATCCAATTGATGAAACTTGCTCTCAAATGATTTCTAACGGAATCTGTCAACCATTGGAAGCATTAGAAGCAAAATTACAATATTTATTATTTCTCTCTCTTCTTTTCATCTCGATGTCAAGTCCTTAAGAAATCTTCAGATGTTAATTAAGAAATTAGAGCAGGATGTTACAAAATTCACCCCTTTTAAAAATAGTTTAAAATACAGAGCAGGGCTTATTAAAGTAAAAAAAGGATTCTTTTGAACAACTAGGAAGAGTTCTCAAATTGAATTCAAATTACTCTACTGAGATTAAACCCACAAAATATATTTGAAATATTTTCTGTCTGTTCTAAAATATAATTTTTAATGAAATTATTAATCCCCCACTCCAGCCAGGTCCAGTTTCTTTTCATTTCCAGCTCTTGATAGCTTTTTTTAAAACTCTCCATCTCAAGACGAATCTAGTAATGGGAAGGAAGGACATTTTTCGACTCAATGCTTACGCAGTGGCGAAGAATGTCTCCCATGAGAAAAGGAAAGAATCCATTGTTTCCACGGAGAAGGATTTATGCCGCCCAAAAGGTCATTCGCAAGGAGCGTTTATTGTTAGCTGGAAGAACAATGGAACACGTGTACAAGGCTCCAAAGGAATGTCCTGCATGACAATCAGGAAACGTTTCCCCGCTCAAAACCCCTGCTCCATTGCTACCACATCAGACATATAGAAATAATTTTTAACGAAAAAAGTTATTAATTTTTATTGAAACTGGAACATAGAAATAAAACTCATTTCATTGAGTTGAACTAATCTAAAATTTCCAAGTCATATTAAGGACTTTTAACTTTTTTCAACAGTTTTGTGTATATATTTACCGTTATTTTGCGTATCTTCTATACTTATAATTGTTCGTTATAATGATCTCTTATCAATATGAGATTTTGTAAAAAAGAGACTTTGAACTCATTCTTAAATTTTACAGAATTACTTGCAAAATAAATTTTTTATAATTCTACGATACACATGTTCTGAAGAAGCGAAAAAAAATTATATTTTAAAAATAAATAAATAGGAAGAAAAATGATGTATTTCTAGTAGAAGTAAATTTATTTAAAAGTATTGAGCAACAATAGATGATTACTAATCCAATGCAATTCTATCATTTCCCAAAACCATAATGAACAATAACATATGTATATATAGCAATGGCGTAACGTACATCCCACCACCCTTGCACCGCGGGGGGACTCTAGGGAGCCCCAAAACCTGAGCGATTCCGATTGCGTAAGATTCGGCTGCGGCTCAAAATCTGATTTTGCAGAATCTGATCCATAAATATACACAAATAGTTGTAAAACCTAAGTATTACTAGTCAAGATAGGAAACATTAGCTCAGTAGTACAATAACAAACTTCTGGCCTTAGGAATCAAGATTGCAGGTTTAAGGTATCCAACTACGTTCGGAACCGGGATTTTAAAAAAGCGCATAAATAGATAATTTTCATGATATCTAGTGTCACTTAGATTAGAATACATGTATAAAATTGTTTTAAGGACATTATGATAAAAAAAAAAAATATTTAAATGCAATATTTGGCAAAATAAATTAGAATAACCTTTCTTCAAAACGTTCTCCTTTTATAAAATATGCTTCTATAATAATAATAATAATTTGTTTATATAAAGTAAAGACTTATTTTTCCAGAGTCAGAACTAGGATTTTTGAAAAATTCACATTATTTTCAGAGTTACCACCAATTGAAATAATTATTGGCGTTTTTTTCTTTAAATTTCTTTCCTCTGTTGCAGTAAAATATAGATAAATCCACTTCTAAGTTATATATTTCAAAAATTCTAGTTGAGCCTCTGTATAGAGATCTGAGATATATACAGACAAAATGTTATTATAATAGAAGCATTTTTTTTAAAAAGGAGAATATTTTGAAAATTGGTCATCCTATGTTCATTTTTTGTCAAAATATTGTACTTAAATGATTTTTTATTGTAATAATATTCTTAAAACAATTTTATATACGTTTTCTAATCTAAGCGACACTAAATATCATAAATATTATCCATTTATATGTTTTTGTAAAATCACGGTTCTGAACGTAGTCGGATACCTTAAACAAGTTTTAGGGCTAGCCAACCTTCACCTGTAATTTGCCTATATTACTGAACCAAAGGGAAAGGAAAGAATAATATCAGGAGAAATTTAAATATTACAAATAAAATACACTATACCATTAAAATATAACGATAAAATTATAGCCTGCTAATATTTACTAGTATATATTTAAAGTCGAGGCAATAAAGTAAATAGTAAGACTAACTTCGTGAGTATAGCAACATGTTGTTTTCCCCGCCAAGTACAACAAGAGTAAAAGCAGTACCGCATAAAAGTAAAGTTAGTAAATTATGATAGAATAATATAAAGTCTATACATATATATATTGTTACGAATTTAGTCTTATTCTAATTGTTTCTACTCATTTGTGTTCATTTTTACAGTTTAATTTGTCGTATCTAATGTGATTTCAACCCTGTTTACCTGTAATATCATTTTCACTGCATTGCACGGCCCCCATGCTTTAACATTGGTTTAAATGGTAAACTCGCCAAATATTGCAGCTAGCGCCAAGTTGGCGACGGATTTGGCGAGTTAATTTTTGGCGCCAAATTTGGCGATATATCGCCAAATGTGGGCGATAAGCTTGGTGACCATGGCAACCCTGCTCCTAATAACCCTGTCTGGCAACCCTATCGCGGTATTGTAACACTATTGTATTGAATGTATTACTGTATTGAGCTTTTCTCGTACGTTCGGATTTTGCTAGACCTTTCTATTTCTCGATTATTCTGGCAAGTGCAAGAGGTTTCTGACCGAAAGGTATAAAAAGGCCCGGGCCGGCTAGTCAGTTAGTCAGATCTCAGCTTTCATGCAAGTGATACCTCTCTGAGCTTGAGAGAGAGACGATTGCATAGTGCGTGTGTTATTGCTTTTATTGAGTTATTATTTTTGTGCTTAGTGTTTACTATTGCTTTTGTTAGTGTATTACATGTGTGTTATCAGTATTTTCATCGATTGTACGTGACTTTCTCGAACTGTTCTACAATTTGTGGAGGACTGTTTTGGCCAAGAATAAAATTGTTTTGGATCCCGCTCTTCGGCTTCAATCATTTCGAACCCCCGAAAACGTAACAATTGGTGTCAGAAGTGGGATTGAATGCCAACAACAAGAGCGATGGAGGCCCAGTTCCAGACTCTTCTAGAAAAATTGACTGAAATGAAATCGGACTTGACCGCCAGCATGAATGCCAATATGGGCGAAATGAAATCGGAGTTGACCGCCAGCATGAATGCCAATATGGGCGAGTTGAATAACAAACTGACCGTGAACAAGGAAGAGTTGAAAAGTTATTTGAAGGGCATTGGCGACAAATTGACGACTATGGACAAGAAATTTGAAGAAATGGAAGGAAGAATCGAGTCGGTGGAAAATAAATTCGAAAACAAATTTGTGGATATAGAGAACAAATTTGAAAATAAATTCGAAGATATGGAGAGCAAACTAGAGGCGAAAATTTTCGAAAAGGTAGAAGATGTTTCCATCTCGTTCAGGAGTGACCTAGAGAAATTGAAGCAGAAAGTCATGACTGGTCAAGGGGATGAATTTAAGTTTCAAGCTCCTTATTCCAAGCCTTCCATCAAGCTTTCTACATATGACGGAAAGTCCTCTTGGCAGATGTATAAGACCCAATTCTCCATAGTGGCGGATGCAAACCTGTGGGACTCCCAGACCAAGGCATGCCAGTTAGCTGCTTCTCTTCGAGCCGACGCTGCTGACATTTTGCAAACTTTGCCGGAAACACAGCGGCTGGATTTCGACGCTCTCGTTAATGCTCTGGAGTTACGCTTCGGAGAGAAATGTGTGAAGGATTACAGCAGACTCCAGCTGAAGTCACGGCAGCAGAAAGTGTCGAAACGCTCCAGAACTGGCGACGGACGTCGAGAGGCTTTCTCACTTGGCGTTTTCTGACTGTCCGACTGAAGTAAGAGAAGTCCTGGCGCTGCAACACTTCATCGACGGGGTGCGTGATCCGGAAATCCAGAAAGCTCTCCGAATGGCGGATCTCAAGGACTTAAAGGGGGCCTAGTGTTTGCTATGAAATTCGAGGCAGCCCAGCAAGCAACACGAAAAGGACAGACACCCCATACGAGCCGTCAACGAATCGGACACGTCGAACTCAAGTGTGGAGCGGTTAGAGCGACAGATGAGAAGCTTCATGAATAGAGTTGAGTCTTTGATGTCCCAGAAAGCAGACGGGAAGAAGACCCTTAAATGCTGGACCTGCGGTCGAGAAGGGCATCTGCAGAGAAGCTGCCGGGCACGCCAAGGCGCTGAAACTAATAGCGCTTCCCGGAAGGAGGTGTCGGAAAAACTAATTAATGGCCATCTCGTGGGGTGGAGGTTGCCAGATTTTGGAAAGCCCCACTTTCAAGTGTGTCAAATTTCGACAAAGAGTACCGGTGAGAATGGAATTTTTATAATGGGACATGTTAACGAGCTTCCTGCAACATGATCATCGATACAGGAGCCAATGTGTCTATCATTCGGAACGATCTGGCTCAAAAGTTAAAAGAGAAACTTATCTGGACCCCGCCCCGCGTGTGCTACAGACCGTGACGGGGAAAAGATTGATATTCACGGAAAATTAAAAGTCAAGATCAAGTTTGGAGACACTACCTACCAACATGCTGTGTATGTCGCAGATATTGCAGACCCTTTCATTCTTGGACTGGACTTTCTAAAGGAGCATGGTTTCACTCTAGACTTCAACAAGAACGAATTACGTTCCATACACGAAGAAGTCACTATATTCAAAATTGAACACAGGACAGAATCTATTCGACAGGTAACCGCTAACGAGAATATTACCATTCCCCCAAGGACTGAAATCATAGTACCTGGATACATCGGTAACGATGTGAGTTTCAACTCTGGCCTAATTGGATCTGCGGAAAATAAAGCGAATGGATTGCTAATAGCTTCGACGCTAGTGGACCTTTCAGAAAAACTATCCCGGTAAGAATTTGCAACGTAACTGAAAAACCTAGAGTGTTCCAGAAAGGTGAAGTGTTGGCAACCTGCAGTCCAGTAACGTGTGTCTGCAAAAGTTCGAGCTTGCTCCTATCCAACTCGCCTCAACAGTTGACTCCCGACCTTCTAGAAAATGCTGAATTGTCCCCCGAACAGAAAAGCTCCGCAGAAAGACTGTTCAAGAATTTGAAGACGTGTTTTCTAGAAACAGTAGCGATATTGGCCATACTACAGTGACACAACACAGAATTGATACAGCAGACCATCCGCCGATTAAACAGCACCCAAGACGCTTGCCGTTTGCTAAACAGGAAGAGGTCGGAACACTACTACGAGAGATGCAGGAAAATGACATCATAGAACCGTCTTCGAGTCCGTGGGCATCTCCAATCGTCTTGGTTCGTAAGAAAGATGGCTCCACAAGATTTTGCGTGGACTATCGAAAACTTAACGACGTCACCAAGAAGGACAGCTACCCTCTTCCAAGGATAGATGACACCCTGGATACCCTTTCCGGTCATAAATGGTTCTCGACTTTAGATTTAAAGAGCGGATACTGGCAAGTGGAGATCCATCCCGAAGATAGAGAAAAAACAGCATTCACTTCCGGCCAAGGACTATGGCAGTTCAAAGTCATGCCGTTCGGGCTCTGCAATGCGCCAGCTACTTTCGAGCGCCTGATGGAGACCGTGCTAAAGGGTCTGACTTTTGAAGCTTGCCTTATTTACCTGGATGACGTCATAATAGGAGGGCGTACGTTTGAAGAACATCTTCAAAATATCCGGAAGGTGTTATCAAAATTAAGCGACGCTAACTTGAAGCTAAACCCTTCGAAATGCAAGTTCTTCCAGAAAGAAGTCAATTATCTGGGACACATCATCTCTGCAGAAGGTGTTCGTACGGACCCCGAAAAAGTGTCCGCCGTAAAGAATTGGAAACGCCCTGAAAACCTCCGTGAGCTGCGAAGCTTCCTGGGACTATGTACTTATTACCGAAAGTTTGTGAAAGGGTTCTCTAACATCGCAAGACCCTTGCACAAGCTAACAGAAAGTAAACAAAAGTTTCAGTGGACAAAAGAATGTGAAGATTCCTTCCTCCAGCTTAAAGAAGCTTTGACGTCTTCACCGATCTTAATATATCCACAACCGGACAAGCCATTTATCTTGGACACTGATGCCAGTAATGAGAGTGTCGGAGCAGTATTATCTCAGGAAATAGATGGCCAGGAACGAGTCGTAGCTTATTGGAGTAAGTGTTTATCGAAACCGGAAAGAAATTATTGTGTCACTCGAAAAGAGCTACTGGCTATTGTGAAAGCCATCGAGCATTTCCATCACTATCTCTATGGCCAAAAATTTCTTCTACGTACCGATCATGCCTCTTTAACCTGGCTAATGAATTTTAGAAACACTGAAGGCCAGGTAGCCAGATGGATACAACGGCTCAACGAGTATTACTTTGACATCAGACATCGTAAAGGCTCCTCGCATGGAAATGCTGATGCCCTTTCAAGAAGACCATGCCCAGAAAATTGTCGTCATTGTTCCAGGTAGAGACCAAATATGACTATGCTATACGCCAGATAACAACTTCAACAGCGACGCCACCCGATCCCTGGGTGACGAGAAAGTTCGAGAAGACCAGATGGCGGATCCTGATATTAAACCCCTTATAGAGTTTATGGAGTCTTCCAGCAATAAACCAAGTTGGCAGGACATCTCGGCTTATAGTCCTACAACTAAGCAGTATTGGGCCCTCTGGAATTCTCTACATCTCAGGAATGGTGTTCTATACCGAAAATTCGAATCAGAGGATGGAAAGACATTCAGGTGGCAATTAGTACTTCCTCGATCTCGTATCCCAGAGGTACTCAAAGAATTGCATGGCAGCCCAACAGGAGGTCATTTCGGCGTCATGAAAACTTTGCACCGAGTTCGAGAGCGATTCTTCTGGGGTAAAGTGAGAGCTGACGTGGAACAGTGGTGCAAGTCCTGTGATGCCTGTTCAGCTCGGAAGGGGCCAAAGATACGTAGCCGAGGGAAGCTGCATCGCTACAATGTTGGAGCACCCTTCGAACGTATCGCTTTCGATATCCTGGGACCTCTGCCAAGGACTGCGTCTGGTAATAAGTACCTACTTGTTGTCATGGACTACTTCACAAAATGGCCCGAAGTGTACCCCATTCCGGATCAGGAAGCCCCCACCGTAGCGGAGGCTGTAGTGCAGCACTGGATATCGAGATATGGGGTACCTCTTCAACTTCATTCCGATCAGGGAAGAAATTTCGTCTCTGCGGTATTGAAGGGGGTCTGTGAACTACTCGGAATTGACAAGACCAAGACCACACCTTTGCACCCACAGTCAGATGGCATGGTGGAGAGGTTTAATCGTACCATCCTGAATAACCTCTCACTGATGGTCTCCAAGAACCAACAAGACTGGGACCAGAAAGTTCCTCTCTTTCTGCTAGCGTACCGCAGCGCCGTTCACGAGACTACCGGATATTCACCATCCCAGATGTTTTTTGGCCGAGATCTTCGTCTCCCTTGTGACCTGCTGTTTGGTCGCCCTCCGGATACACCTTCATCGCCTGAGGAGTACGTGCAGAATCTCCAGGCACGTTTTGAAGATGTACACAATTTGGCTCGAGAACGGATCAACCTGAGGACGGAGAAGATGAAGACTCGGTACGACACAAAAGCCACAGGACATCAATTCAAGGAAGGTGACAAGGTGTGGTTCTACAACCCGACTCGACGCAAAGGACTTTCTCTAAGCTACAATCGCATTGGGACGGTCCTTATACAATTTTAAAGATAATAAACGACGTCGTAATCCGGATCCGTAAGTCAACGAATTCGAAGCCTAGAGTCGTTCATTACGACAGGCTTGCTCCATATTATGGCCATAATTCTTAGTGTGTCAATTATCATCGTGTAATTTATTTTGACCATGGTCTTGTATAAATAAGTTAGTGTGTAAATAATCTTGTAAATAATTTTGTTTATTGTTTTGTAAGTGTTTATTTTCTACTATGCATTACGTGTTTATTTTGTACTATGCATTAGGTGTTTATTTTGTACTATGTATTACATGTTTATTATTGCATATTCATTTAGTTGTTTTTAATCAATTGCTTTATTATTATGTTAACGTCTGATGAAGGGTTGTACTGCCCGGGACGTGCAGTTCTTGAGAGGGGGCAATGTTACGAATTTAGTCTTATTCTAATTGTTTCTACTCATTTGTGTTCATTTTTACAGTTTAATTTGTCGTATCTAATGTGATTTCAACCCTGTTTACCTGTAATATCATTTCCACTGCATTGCACGGCCCCCATGCTTTAACATTGGTTTAAATGGTAAACTCGCCAAATATTGCAGCTAGCGCCAAGTTGGCGACGGATTTGGCGACTTAATTTTTGGCGCCAAATTTGGCGATATATCGCCAAATGTGGGCGATAAGCTTGGGCGACCATGGCAACCCTGCTCCTAATAACCCTGTCTGGCAACCCTATCGCGGTATTGTAACACTATTGTATTGAATGTATTACTGTATTGAGCTTTTCTCGTACGTTCCGGATTTTGCTAGACCTTTCTATTTCTCGATTATTCTGGCAAGTGCAAGAGGTTTCTGACCGAAAGGTATAAAAAGGCCCGGGCCGGCTAGTCAGTTAGTCAGATCTCAGCTTTCATGCAAGTGATACCTCTCTGAGCTTGAGAGAGAGACGATTGCATAGTGCGTGTGTTATTGCTTTTATTGAGTTATTATTTTTGTGCTTAGTGTTTACTATTGCTTTTGTTAGTGTATTACATGTGTGTTATCAGTATTTTCATCGATTGTACGTGACTTTCTCGAACTGTTCTACAATTTGTGGAGGACTGTTTTGGCCAAGAATAAAATTGTTTTGGATCCCGCTCTTCGGCTTCAATCATTTCGAACCCCGAAAACGTAACAATATATATATATATATATATATATATATATATATATATAGTCCGCAATAATAATAATAATATATATATATATATATATATGCAAATAGTTATAATCCTAAGCATAACTAAACAGAATGGTAAGATATATTAGCTTCAGTAGTACAATAGTAAACTCTTGGCAGGAACCAAGAATGTAGGTTTAAACATTTTGAGATGTCAACCAACACCTTCGCCTGTAACTTTCCTATACTATTGGACTATATAGGGTAAGAAGGAAATACTATAAATATGCCATTAGTAGAAGATAAAATACACTAATGCTATAGTTAAATAAAATTATAACAGAAAAAATTAATAAAAACTGTAGAAATTAAAAATATTTTGTATGAAATAATATTGAGATTTAAAGGCTGAGAACTCATTTATTTATGTTGGTGCCCAACATACGAGCTTCGTTTTCTACTGAAAAATTTGTCTTCGATACAAAAAAAAAAAAAAAAGTGTATCCATTTTTGCTAATTAAACGCAAGTGTACAATAATTCAATTATATTTTCGGCGTATCCTTCAGAGTTTTTACTTTTGCATATATATATATCAAAAGTAAACACGGACCATATTTATTATATATTTGAATGCTGTGTATGTATGTATGATAATTCGTAGAATGCTTTGAATTACCAAGTTAAAGTAAAAGAATAAGGAAGAAAATAGCAAGATGATACAGGTTAAAATGAAATAGTTCTTAGGCTTAGGGTAGAGATGGCTAAGTTTTAAGATTCTAAACTTATCATTTATTTATCCCTATTTGTTTGCCTAAGTAATAATATTAATAGTTCATTTGTGAAAAATCTTCACCGCCAGAATCAAGAGTATGAACAAGTTATCGACTTATTTCGAAATAGATGTAACGAGTTGAAAAAGCGCTAAAATTATCTAGTAAAAAATATAGAAACCAACGTAAAGCAAGAGTAACTTATTCACTAGAAAAAAGCAAAACCAATGGACATTCATTTCGGAAATAATTGTTCATAAATATATGGATTGAAATCAACAACATATAATACGTAGAATATATGAAAACAAAATACATAATTCAAGACAACTTTTTTTCAAAAAGCAAAAGGAAGAGAGAATTAGAAATCAAAAATAATTCACTGGAATAAACAAAATTTTGGATTCAGTCCAAGTCTTCCATAAGAGATAGAATCTGCCCGTAAATAGAGAGAGAGTTAATTTTTCCAAGCATTCGTTACTTTTGTTGAATAAAAAAGCTGTACTATTTCAGAGCTTAAAATAAAAATTTCATCTCTTAAAAGACAAGGAAGATGATTTTATAGCCTCTCTTTATTCCCATGACCTTAATGTTATTGTTGAAAGAAATTGCTTTAATTCCATTTTTTATTGATACATAAAAGAAATTACGATTGTATGGAGAAAACAATACTATAGTTAGAGTCTTGAAAATAATTGCACCGAATGTTATGAAGCCGATTGAGAAACTGAAATCAGTCGAAATTTCCCACAAATTTAAAAATATTTCGTAATATACGAAGGCATTCAGATTAAATTAGTCAGATATTTGACGTGTGTTTCATTTGATTGGTTATTTATATTTGATTATTGATTGCTTTCTTTTATAGATGCTTTTTATTTATAAATGAACAATTGATTACAAAACACATCAAAGTACAAACAATTCATCAGTCCTCTTTAATCATTTTCTATCTGCTGAAAAAGCAATATTTCTATTGGAAATGTAGGATTTTTTATTCTATGCCAAAATAAGCATTTCAGTAGGAATTTTTTTGGCTCCCTAACATTTCAAGTCATTTTCTCTCAACATCTTCTCCAAATATTTGTTCAGTAGTTCGAAAGAGCCTCTCATTTAAATTGAGTGGGATCCAGAATTCAATGGCGTTTTTATTTAAGAAGTCCTTGTTTAAATCATTATAATTTAAAAGTTTCAGGGGAGTAATTTTTCATTAAAAACCTGAGAAATCCTTTGGATTGTAACTTGATAATTCCTAATCTTTCATCGTGTCTTCAGTTTGAGATTCTTCTGTGCTGTAACAATTTATATTCCATAGAACTTTTTACTCTACTCATTGAGCACGTCTTTAATAATTGGGAAATGGCACAGCATCATTTTTTTTTCCATTACAAAATTTTACATTAACTTCATGTTGGTAAAACTTATATTCTTTACTGATTTTATTATTGTTTAAACTGATTTTCTTTGTTTCAATAAAATGTATAAATTCCTCTTAATAAGTGAAAAAAACTCAGATCCAAATTATGCTCTCTCTGCTAAAATGTTATTATATACAATTTAAAAATATTATTAACATGAAAAATGATAATTTCGAAAGTTTCTATTAGGTTGTCAAGTATGAAATGGAGCAGAAAATGCGCATAATTGAATACGATTATTTTCCAATAAAAACTAAGATTTTAAGATGGTGCGTTAAATCTTTTTTTCCAACTGAAATATGCGTTAAAAAGAGGAAAAGATGTACCTTTCCCACGAAAAACAAATTATGCCAAAATACGGCGTCTAAATGAGGCGATGTGCAGTTGAAATAAATAACATGAACTTTGCTCTAATTCATACCTAATAAAAAAGCATTAGTTAAAATTATAATCTATTCTATATTTTAAATGGAAGTATAAATTTTCTATAGCAGCACAAGTTGATGAAATAATTTAAAATAATAAATCTTGTATAAATTTTATTTTTATGCATGAATAGTATTATTTTTAAAGTTATAAATATTTTATCGTTAGTCCATGGATTTCATATTTTTTCTCTAGATTTTATTTCGGATGTTTTAATGGATTTTAATCTGCGTTAAATGAAACCATATATGTATTAATATATTTCCCTGTGTTGTTGTTGTGTGTTTATTACATACGAAAGACGTGAAATAGATGAACAGAAACATATAACGCAGTCACAGAATTCAGATTTTATTACAAACGATGATCCTAGAGAATAACAAAAGAGGTACGCTGCTTTCCTTTCGAGACGGGAATCCATTTCAGGCAAAAGTCTCATTTCTTTTCCCGAATATACATCCATGTCTTACTCGAGATTCGAACCCACTCGAATTACCCTGTGTAAAAAGTATATTTAAAAAGGAAAATGAGATTTGCAGGAAGTGTATATTTTTGATGAAAAGGAAATTTGCATGAATTATATAGATAAAAATAAATTTCATTAAACTTTTAGCAATGTTTTAAAATAAAATCTTACACAAAATATTTATTTATATAATTATTACATCTATATTTCGTAAACTCAACATTATTTTTAATAATTTACCAAAAATTGAATATGTAATTAATTTTCAAAATTTTTAATCGAATTTACATTTTATAAGTATCTAATTCATTATTTTTATGTAAAAAATTTTTGAGAATATCTTAATTGCTATTTGAAATTTTTTTATCCCAACTTTATTTGAGAAAATATGTCTTCAAGGAACATTTTGCTTCAAACTATCGCAAAAACAAAGTGAAAAATAGAACAGGATTTCTAGTGCAATAGATATTTAATAAATCTGCAAGAGAGATAATTAAATCACACAGGATTTTTTTAAAAAAATTTGCGAAGATGAAATTAAACTAGTAATTCAGCAAAATATAAATTCACGTAGTCTATATACTTCCACATTTGCGGAAATTCTATTTACAGTATATTTTCAAACGTAAGGTAATCTGATAATAAACTTACAGGTATTGGGATGTTCTTCGAAAATTCACCCAAAAATCAAAACCCGTACATAAGCGGAATTGGAAAAAAATTAACGGTAATTTTCAAACATGTTGCCATGAGAGCGAAAATGTTGTCAGATGGTGAAATATTTTCCAATCAAATTACTATAAAGTAATACGGCAGACGCCAGCGACAATATTTTTATTTCTAGTAGCCCTCTCTTGAACCAACTCGTTTTCCCGTTCATTTGTTATCTTATACACTGTTTGCGCTAGTCAGACTTTCTGCACCATTTTAGAGGCCGCAGTTGCCTAGTGGTCAAGGTCACGAACTCATGCCCGGCATGTCATGAGTCTTGTGTCGATGAAGACCCACCGTGTAGAGGAGCTGATGCACGTCAAATCTGTAGGGGCTCAAACATCCTCCCGTTGGTGGGGTGTGGAGAGGGGCAGCTCAGATGCCGTTCTTGTCACATGTCCATGGTTCAAAATTACGAGGTCCACTGCTAAAAGTCCTCTAGTAACTGAATAGTGAGATATAAATATTCACTCACTAACTTACTGCTCATTTTTTTTGAAGATGAGTGGGAAGCGGACGTGTACACATCATGCAATCGTAGGCCTATGTCTCATGTCCTGGAGGTAAAACTCGCTGCATATGATGATCATATAGATTTAGACCTCCTTTCAATGAGTGCATGTGAATTTTGGAAACCATTCGAAGATTCAGCCACTGATTTCAAACGATTTTTAAGTGACTTTTTTTTTCTTTAAGAATAAAAAGTTTTATTCAAAACACCCAAATTGTTAAAGAGTAAAACCGCTTCCGCACGGCTAACGAAAAATGCTAAAAACCGTTTTTCTTGAACTACTTTTTTTAACAGATCCGTGCAGTGGTCTTCTGGCTGTGTTCCACGGAACCATGGTAGTCCCTTTTCAAAATCGGAAAGAGAATTTTAAATGTGCATATAAAATCGACTCAATGAAACCCTCAAGTATATAAAGCACATCCCAGTCATTAAAATTGACAATTTATTTACACATAAGACTATTTTGTAATGCTTTGTAAAATTTTTATTATGATATAATAAAAGAATATGAAAACGTGTCTTTTTATATATATATATATATATACATATATATATTATATATATATATATATATATATATATATATATATATATATATATATATATATATATATATATATATATATATATATATGTACTACCCAATAGATAGTAAATATTATATGGTTTGCTATCCCCATTCTATGAAATCATTCTATACTCGTTGGTACAATATTTTGCACAACTAAATAATATTCTAATGGAAAATTTACTTTTTTTACATTGGTGGAAAAAATCTTTCTAATAAAGGAGTGGAGATAAGCTATCGACGTTCAAATCTAAATTGAAGCAAGAGCAGCTCGTAAATTTAAAAGTTGATGCCCAAAACACATGATTATGCTCTCAACATAATAATGTATCTTCAGAATAATGTATTTCAGTGTTTCCTCAAGATGAGGGGCTACAAAAACAAAATAGGGAAATGAATTAAAAGCAGAATAGGAAATACGACTGTAAATGATTTCAATTAACTTCTGTTGGTTTGTGTAAAAAAATGCAAGTACATATACCAGTTGATAAATCAATGAATGGGAGGGTGATCACAAATTAATATTATTTATGAATAGATTATATTGAATAATTTTAATAATGAGATTATACTTCTTTTTTATTGTCTTTAAGAAAAGTATCTTTAACATGTTGATAGATTTGAAGATGTATCCTTCTAAATATGTTTGTGTGGAATGGGATTCCACGAAAATACCTAATAGTTCTAAGGCTTCCATGAATCGGAAAAGTTTGAACACCACTGGATTAGTGTATCCGTATGTAAACCTTTATTTTAACCTTTTAAAAGTTCCAAAGATTCTCGGCTTGTATACGGTATTGGTTTGGGGAATTCAAGGTAAAGAAAATTGCATCTTGTGTGTTTTATAATTCACGTAAGACTTTTTATTCTTTAAAATGTCTACTAAACATATTTTTCATATATGTGACAAAAAAACGCAAAGAATATTTGTTTTGATAATTTCAATTGATTTCCTTTGTTGTCAGAAAGTGAATATCCACTAATAGCCAATGATAGTTATTTTATTTTATTTTGGCATTATTAAATATCAAAGAAGGGTTTATTGCTTATCATAAATTAATAGAATAGGGTTTGATCCTTCAAGTTTCCAAGTAATATTTTAGTTTATATGACAAGAGAGTAGAGTAACTTTTCAAGTCAAATCAATTTGAAAACAAAATCATTTTTTTTTTACACTTTTGTTAATTTTTTAAATTCTACAAGAAAATAGCATATTATATGAGTGATTCTTTCTCAAGTACTTCTTTCTTGTATTCACTTTGATGTGTTAATTACAAGCACACTAAAGTAAGGTTTCGTTCTAAAACTTTTTTTCCCTAATGGACTGCATTTTAGCAACTTTGTTATAAAACTGAATTCTTTTTTTATGAAACAAAAGTGTGATTTTGTAAATTTTCTTTCAGACGGAAAAAATGTGTTATTCTTTCTTCTTCCTTTTTTAAATACAAGATTCTTTCTCAAATACTTATTCTTGTATTCATTTTGAAGTGTTAATTATATGCACACTAAAGTAAGTTCGTTCTAAAACATTTTCCCTAATGGACTGCATTTTAGCAACTTTGTTATAAAACTAAATTCTTTTTTTAAGAAACAAAAGTGTGATTTTGTAAATTTTCTTTCAGACGGAAAAAATGCGTTTTTTTCCCCTTCATTTTTTAAATCTAAAATTCTTTCTCAAGTACTTATGCTTGTGTATTCACTTTGAAGTGTTAATTACATGCACACTAAAGTAAGGTTTCATTCTAAAAAAATTTTTTCCCTAATTGGCTGCATTTTAGCAACTTTGTTATAAAACTGAATTCTTTTTTTAAGAAACAAAAGTGTGATTTTTTAAATTTTCTTTCAGACGGGAGAAAAAATGTGTTATTCTTTGTTCTTCCATTTTTAAATCCAAGAAACATCAACTAAACTTATGTCTTTTCTTCATAAGTAAACATTTTTTCAACGTGTACAGTTGCACCAATTCTATGAATATTTTGGTGTTTCTCTCTTTCTTTCCACTAGTTTAATGTTATCCTAATTATCTTTAATTTTGACTAGATATAATTTCATTTTTAGTTGTACAATTCGTTAAAATAATCTCGCTTTATTTGCTGCATTTATTACATTCTTTATCCTGCATATTATGAACTCTAAATGTCAATTGTATGCTAAGTAATATTTTCAATTGTTTGATGTTAGAAATAAAGAACAAGACGTTTAACGACACGTTAATATTTAAATATTCACCTTCGATTGATTATTTAATATGATCCTTACATGTGCAAAAATTTTCATTGCTCCTTTCGTCCCGGTTGTGTTTTAAATGTTAATTTTAAAATAAAAAAGATGAATGCATAAAATAATACTTTCCGCAATCAAAATAAAATTCGAATCAATGAATTGAGTCCATAAAGGGGAATAAATAGGGGAGGAACTCTCTGTCAGACTTTTTATAGAGGGTGTGATTTACGTAAAGAATGGAATGACAAAACCCTATTAATTATGGAATAGGAGCTTTTGAGACAGCAACCAAATACTAGAAAAATTTCCTTTTCTTTTTCTTTCGAATCCATGTTAATTAGATGCCGGGAGGAAACGAAAAGTCAATTGGATTTTCCATATGTTGACTCGGTTCTATGATTCGGAGACCATAATGAAGAGCAGACGACATAATACTGAATAAAATTAAAACAGAAGAGAGGAAAATAGCAACAAAAAAATTCCTTTTCTTTTTCTTTCGAACCCATGTTAATTAGATGCCGGAAGGAAACGAAAAGTCAATTGGATTTTCCATATGTTGACTCGGTCCTGTGATTCGGAGACCTTAATGAAGTAACTGAATAAAATTAAAACAGAGGGGGAATAGCAACAAAAAAATTAATGTCATTTGATTCCCGCTTTAAAGAGTAGAATGATTTTCCATTAGTTTGGATTCTTAATTACTTGACTTCTTTCTATAGAGATGCGCAGCTGTTCATTTCTTACAAGACAACTCTCAATTTTGTCACCGTTTTTGAGAAAATTATTTTACAAGTTATTGTCGTGATAAAATTCAAATCATTCAAAGCTCATTATGCGGAAGAAAAAATAAATACGGAACAAACATACGGAAGAAATAACACAAATGTGTTACATGATATTGTCTTGAGTGGGAATTTTTTCTATTCATTTGGAACATAACTCACGGTTTGAGTTTCAATAGTTTCAGTCAAAAAAATAATGGTATAAATAATTTTATTCAAATGAAAATTATTCTTTAAATTGTAATCGATGTCTCACTTGAGGTTTTCGATTGAAAACTCTTCTGAAAAGCACACTGTGCTCTAAGGAAATGAATATAAATTCGCGCTGATTATTGGATGAAAAGTTTTTCGCGCACATTTTACCCTATAGAATAAATTGCTTATTCCGAGAATTACATAGAAGCTATTACCTATTGGTATGTCTTACAAAGCGCAGCTGTGATAGAGATTCTCTTAAAGAAAATGCTTATTATAAATCATGTATATATATATACTAGCCGTCACCCGCCCGCTTCACTGCGTATTTCACGATGTTGTATAAATATATACTGCTTACATATCTATAAATTATTGATATCTAGCATTAAGAATTCGATTGTATTGAAAAATATATTTATAACTGTTACACTCTCGCCCCTTGATATAAAAAGAACATTAATTATAATATCTAATTTCTATTTATATCTAAAATAGAAGGAGAAAGATTTTTTGCGCTCACTTAACCTAATAATCAAGTGGATTTCCGCCAAAGCAACTTTCAGTGTATCCCTACTCCATAAAACAAACATGCGAGCTAAATTTCAACTCTAAATCTAACAGAGAAAAAACGGAATTTTTATCATCAATACCTCGTTGAGAGCATTCTTAGCGGATTCCAATTCAACAATAAAAAAAAGAAGCATGCAAACCAAATTTTATTATTATAGTCCTAGCACTTTGAAAACGGGAATTTTGTCTATTAATACGCCTCAATAACTCCTCCGGCTTTCCCTGGAGTTGATTTTCGTAAAATCCATTCTTAGTGGAACTCTATTCAATTATATATAAAGAAACATGCTCAACATATTTCAAGTAAATGGGTTAAATTCAAAAACAGGAATTTTTCTATAACACCCCTCGCAACCCCTCCACTTTGAGGGTCCGTTTTCGCAAAACTCTTTGTAAAAGGAACTCTATTCCATGAACGAAACATAGCTTCTAATTTTCAAGCAGGTGGGTCTAGTAGTTGAAAAGCGGAAATATTTATCTATTACGCCCCTTTATTCCCATCAGTGACCCTTGGGATCAATTTTCCCCAAACCTATTTTGTAGCGGATCTCTACACCATGAAAGGAATCCGCTTACCAAACTTTAAGACTGTACGTCTAATAGTTTAAAAATGGAAGTAATTATCTATAACGCCCCTTAATCCCCCGCAACGCCACTTAGGGGAAGCGATTTTCACAAAACCTATCTTATAGCGGATCTCTACTCAATGAATGGAATCTGCTTACTCAAATTCAAGATTTTAAGTCTAATAGTTTAAAAAAGGAGTTAATTGCCTATAACGACCCTTAATTCTCCACAACGCCACTTCGTGGTCGAATTTCACAAAACCCATTTTGTAGCGGATCTCTACTCTATGAGAGGAATCCGCTTACCAAATTTCAAGACTGTACGTCTAATAGTTTAAAAATGGAAATAATTATCTATAACGCCCCTTAAGCCCCCGCAACGTCACTTAGGAAGCGATTTTCTCACAACCCATCTTATAGTGGATCTCTACTCAATGAATGGAATCTGCTTACTCAATTTCAAGATTTTAAGTCTAATAGTTTAAAAAAGGAGTTAATTGCCTATATAACGCCCCTTAATTCTCCACAACGCCACTTCGTAGTCGAATTTCACAAAACCTATTTTGTAGCGGATCTCTACTCTTATGAAAGGAATCCGCTTACGAAATTTCAACACTGTACATCTAATAGTTTAAAAAATGGAAATAATTATGCATAACGCTCTTTAAGCGCCCTCAATGCCCGTTGGAGGTCAATTTTCGTAAAAATCTTTTTGTAAGGAATCTCTACTTTATGAAAGGAATCTGTGTACCAAGTTTCAAAACAGTACATCCAATAGTTTAATAATGGAAATAATTATCTGTAACGCCCTTTAAACTCCCGTAACGCCCCTTGGGGTTCGATCCTTGCAAAATCCGTTATTATTTGATGTCTACTCCATGAAGGGAACCTGCCTACCAAATTTCAAATCTGTAGGTTTAATAGTTCCGGAGATATTGTGATTAGTCAGTGAGTCGCTTTTCTCCACAACGAACGAATAATGACTATTGTCTTTTATTTTTGTGAGAAAAAGAGACGAGCTCGTATAAAAAAAAATTCTGGTTGACATTTCGAATTGTGGCGCAGAATGGCGAGTTTTCGATTTTTGGGTGCGTCTTCGCCCTCTTCATTCCCCCTGCTCTCTTGGTCACTCCCCAAGAATACAAATGGATGCTCTATTCCAACCATTGAAACCACACCATTTTATCATTCGTTGAAACACGTGCAATTTTTTTTCTTTTTGTGTTTTTCTATTCGTTTAGTAAAAAAATCATTGTTAATTATTCTACATTTCTACATGGAGCTTATTTCATCTTTGCTGGGTAGAGGGCAGCACGGATCATACCTGGCAAGTCATCCTCCCACGCGCTGTGTCCATTTTGTCCTCTTTTTCCTTTTTAGAATTCTATGTGTACTCTATTATTTCGTGACACCAGTGCTTCTCAAACTTTCACTACTGCCCACCCAATTTTTTATCGCGCCCCCCCCCTAAAAATAATAATGTATTGAATGCACTTTGGACGCTAAAGCTACAATACGATCATCATTATGAACCGTACAAATTAACAAGATAATTATTATATTTCATATATGTTATTTTTAAGTAATATATATTTTTATTCATTTTTTTTTACTTTTAGTTCGATTCACTATAAAAGCGTGTTTTTTAGTTTGTTTTAAAACTATAATTTATTTTATAATTATTTTTATTATACACGATAAAAATCACAATTCCAGTGAATAATTTAATTAAAAGAAAATATACTTACCTACTTCCAAAGACTTTTCAATTTTTCTTCGAAAATTTGAAAAAAAATCCAATAAAACTAAAGAAAATGTTCCAAATGTGCGTGTCCTTAATAAAGGACATAAATCACAGACACTTTTCGCTAACAACACAGGAACGTTATTTTCATGCAAAACTGTTATGTTTTGTTCATGGTTTTGTAGTTTTGCTGTTTGATGATCTACAAATAGCATTTTGAACCTTCTCTTCCTTGTGTCTTTTAGACAAGGCGAAGTGCTACAATATGGCTTCATAGTTTTCTTCACAAAGATCTTTAGGCAGCATTTGAAAATTTCAAATCAACTCAAACGATTCATGTCTAACGCTTTTCTGATATTTACTTTCGCTATATATCTTGATTAATATGCATTATTTCAGTAGGTTCTTCAACTACTTGATCAGTTTCAACTTCTTTCAATAGGGATCACACAGATGCCCATTTTTTAAATATTCTGCTCATTTACATTTATAAAACATACTATGTCGTACAGCACAGCAATCAAAACCACAAAATTGTTCATGGGGAAAGTGTAGCATGCTCTAAGCAATAATTGTGTAAAATGTTTTTCATTATGCATTATATTTTTCAGAATACTCAATAAAAATAAATCTTGGCCAAATAGTTCTTCAAAGTGCCCAATATGCTTATCCATATATCATAAAAATCTTTCGCATGGAAAAAGGCGAAACAAAAATATATTATATTTACAGCTTCCCTAAAAAAACGACGGAAATAACCATACCAGTAAGTTCGAAGGTCAACTAAAGTAATATTTTAGGTTAAAAGAAACGTAATAAAAAATCTCTCAACGAGGGATTACAGCAAAGCAAACAAAATAATTTTTTTTAAAATTTTGTTATAGGATCAAAGGTGGCTAATGAGCGTTTAAAGTGGAATCTTTTATTTTTGATGATCACCAGATGATAAAAATAAATTATATCAGTGTAAATGTGTATTTTTTATTATGTCAGAAAGCATTTTGTTTTACTTCATTCCAAAAAATTATTTTTTTAAACCTTTTATTTTCAATATGCTTGCCCCACCTCGCAGGGTTACCGCCCCACGGTTTGAGAAACACTGCGTTAGACAGATCTAGCATTGTCGATCTAAGCCTGTTGAGAGGAAAGAAAATGTCCTTTACTAGAACCACTTGAAAGACGGGTGCAAATTTCAGATTTTAATGGGGTTCACTTTTTTTTGTCTCTATTTATTCGGAAATTCTTATTACCTGTGAAATACAATCCTGTCACTAAGTGCTTTAATGGTTAGGATAAGAATAGAGAAGGCTCCTGCATTAATACAGGTACTGAGAAAGAGATAAAGATTTTTTTCCTCAATTAAAATAAACACTTGCATTTATAAAAGCAATTAAAACTACTTTGGTTCTTGTCATTTGACTTTTACACATATATTGAAGAGAGCCAATTACATTTGATTTGAATTTGGTTTAACATCGTACTTCAAAGCAACACGAGGGCTCGTAATATTGAGCCTTGGTCAAGTGACGAGGAGGACATCTGAGCTGACACCCAACTCCTTAAACTTTCACTCTACTCCACGAAGAGAGTCAAATTATACTTAAAACAAATAACAAAATATACATTACGACTTGCACCCCGTTATTTTTGGATAATAATATAAAGATTGCTTTTCCTCATGAAGAGGTTTTAATAGGTATGAGCTTTATCCTACTTGATATTTATAAAGCGTTAATTTTCGAAATATTGCACAAATGTAAATAGTGAAAAATAAAACCCTTCAAAGCAGTTTTAAACTTTTCAATACATTTTTTATTCAACACACATTCATAAATTTTATTGTACTTTCAACGCGTAAATTTGTGAAAAAAAAAAAGTTATACTTTTTTATATATGTAATATACATTCATGTCCAAAATTAAGGTCACAAACATAAAACCTATAAAAACTGATAAACCATTGACTGTGTTGCCATGGAATTTAGCACATAGATATATTACAATGTCAGAAAGAATATAGCAATATAACAATATGAAAAATATTTTTATTGTGAGTTAAGATACAAGTCATAACAAAAAGTTTTAAATCATGAATCAGAAATAAAGCATTTACCTCGGAAAAAATCTATCTAATGTGGAATGTGACTGCTGCAAAAGCCTCACAACGAGCTGCCGTACTCTTTATGAGAGTATTTGTGGCAACATTTTCCAAAAGTGGGACTTTTAATTCCTGAGAGGGCCTGGGAGGGAATGGCTTTTCCTAGACCCTCCCAAACATATTCAATAGAACTGTAATCCGGAGACTTCGAAGGTCAATCCATATGTTTCTAGAATTCCATCGCTACAACGCTGTGGGTTGACAGTATCTGCATCGAAAACGTACAGAGGCGTACGGCTGCCCAACATTGTGCCACCACACATGATTCCTTTGTTACCACAAATCTGTCTTTTTTTTAGATCTGTTGTAGGAGAGATGAAAGCGAGCTCCAGGTGAAGACACGAAGAGAATCCCTTTCATTTCGACTCATCACTGAAAAGAATACGCCCCATTCTTTTTGTGTCCACGATTGATATGTTTTCAACTCCGCAGCAACCCATCTTTTCTGCTGGATGCAGTCAAAAGGACGCAGGGCGTAAAGACCAGTCTCTGCAAGACGGCTGTTGTCTTTTTGCCTGGAAATTCTTCTTCTCAAGGAATCATTTGAACGATTATGAGAAGTCATTCTCACTGAAACAGACTAACATGTTTGTTTGAATGCAATATTCCCAAAAAGGAATGCAATATTCGCTGGAGGCAAAATTTCCATGTTTAAACGGTCACAATGCAGTACTTTTGCAAAAAACTAATGCTTATCAACATCTTTTACTAAACTGAATATTGATATTGTATGATCCGTTCTTCAAAAAAATTATAAAATACAAAAATTCTATCAGTTTTACTGAAGGCATTTAAAAATGATGACGAAAAACATATTTGTGATCTTAATTTTAAACATGAGTGCAATTAAAAACATACATTTATGATAAATAATTCAATTGATACAGACAGTATTCGAAAATGGTATAGGCAGAAAAAAGAAAGAAAGAGAAAAAATTTAAATTCTGCGAGCTGTGTGATGTTCGGTATCTCATAATTCTCATACTGGCAGGGTATGGAAAATGGTATTGGAGTCGTTATCTTTATTTGATTTGAATTCAAAATGATAAGGTCAATAAGCATTCAAAGTGGGACCTTAATAAACAATCAAACTTTAAAATTTTTAAATATTTTTTTTTGTGAAATTTTTGAAGAAATATACAGAAGAGTATATTTAGTGAAAAGTAAAACACTTAAGAGCTTCAATTAAAAAAAAAAAAAAAACCTCTGGTTAAATGTAATTTTGACCCCTTCCCAGGGAAAATTGAATTTCCCAGCATTTGATGCAGAATTTGGAAATTGTATAACTTAAAAACCTAATTGTTAAAATAATTATATTAAAATAATTTTTAGAGAAAGAGGGAGATATATTTCCTTCAAGAATAATTTAATTTCTACTTGACTGAAGATTCTACCCTTATTTCATAATGTTATGGGGAAGACATTTTTAGCCCTAATATAGCGACATGTATGAGTTTTGGTTGACCTTGGTTTCTTGAAATCCTTTGGGAGGGATCGAACAGATTTATTTTCAAAATCTACATCTGCACGTGCTCAGCATGTAAACAATGCACTTAAGAGAATTCGCTTCACAAGTGCACCCCCGCATTGTGGGGGGGGCATGATTCTAGGGGATCCAATACCTGATTGATACAAAGTACATATTTAACCAATTTATAAAATATGAAAGGCAAATTCTGACTTTGCAGGGGGCTAATATTTTCCGTTATGCCACCATGTCAGAATTTTCTAAACTTCCAACAAAAACATCCTCTTTAACTTTTACATTCAATATGCTTTTACAAAAAAAATCATTTCAGCTAACTAAAAGTTCTTGAATGTTGAATGAAAAATAGAAATTGTTTAATAAAGTATTGGAAAAAAAATAAAAATAAATGAATACTTCTCAACATACAACAATCAAAATTAATTCTAGATTTTGTTATACATACTTGACTCATTAGACTTATTAACTGAAAAAAAAATAAAATATCGAATCAACAAATTTTTCCTAAATATGCTTCTATTGATGAATTTTGAAGACATTTTGTGTAATTTAAAATAAACAACCTTTTAAAATTATTATTCAGATCTTTATATATATAATGGATTTGAATTTGAAAAATTCTCAATTAATGCTTATATTCAATAATTACTGATATATTATTTTTTGTAGACTGTTATATTTCAGTTGCCAACATGACACATGTGTTTTCAGCGCATTTCTTATACATTCGCTTTCTACATAAATTCATTTAAAATTAAATTCTTGTGTTTAAACTTTCAAAAAGTTATACGTACATCATTCTGAACATATTATTAGGTTGTCAAGTATGAAATGGAGCAATGTGTTATTTACTTCAATTGCACATAACCTCATTTAGACGCCATATTTGCCACCCATCCTGTAGAGTGAATAGTAACGCTGACAGTGGTGTCATAGAGCCTGGATTTGAATCATGGAGAAGGCATGGACGTTAGTAAATATATAGTGCTTTTGCGGCATGGGAGTACTCTAAATAGCCGCCTGTCCTCTCGGGAGTGGGGTGAAAGGGGAAGAGAGGTGGGATGTCTCTGAAGACACCCAGGGCGTTCTCCCTCAAAATTCAAGTAGAACCGAACAAAATCATACTGTCACCTGTATGGTGCTCAAAGCTACGGCTAACGGTAGGCGTACAACTAGCCCCTTGCCACGATGAATTTCGTGGTCTTGGTCTGATGTTACTGTCGATCAGGCTGCATAAGTAACAACAGACGCCGTACTTTGGCATAATTTGATTTTCGTGTGAAAGGTACATCTTTTCCTCTTTTTAACGCATATTTCAGTTTGAAAAAAAATTAACAGGTCATCTTAAAATCTTAGTTTTTATTGGAAAAAAATCGAATTCAATTTTATGCATATTTTGCTCCCTTTCACACTTGTCAACCTAATATTTTTTAAAAATATATTTCAGCCTATTTTCATTGAAGGACATATAGTCATGGACAGATTAAAAATATTCTGCATTAGAATTTCAAAAAAAACCTGGACTGGTCCAGAATCACGCACACAAAAATGCGAGATAAAATACAATTTATTCAACAGATTGAGTCATAGTTCTGGATTGCACATATTTTTCTCGCTAACCAATTAATTTATTGTCTTTTTTAACCAATTGTCTGATTTGACGTTAAGTTTATGAAATGTTAATTTTATTCTGTTTGTAAAAAACAGAGTCTATTATTAATCAATTACTTTGAAGAGGATTAATGGAAATACAGGAGGCAAACTTTCACAAACCCATATGGGTTCAATTTATATTAATTTTCTACTTGTAGAGGATATTACGCTTGCATTAAAATTTATTTTATATCGACTGAATTAGATGTTTTTCTTTCGCATTTTTCCAGTAGAAAGAATCTTTGTTATTTCGGTTTTTGGGGGAGGAATGTGTGTCATCTCACTCAAGTACTCATCAGTACAAAATACTTACAATTTTTTTTATCTTTAGAGTTACTTAATTTATTTTTCATAAATGTAAGTTATGTACCAAAAGAAATAATTTTAATCTCAAATTTTTATCAAGTTAATAATTATATTAAAGACTAAAGATTTATTGATATAGGAATCACACACTGTCTAAAAAGTTACAAACTTTTTCTACTTCATACGAGCTGAGCCCTTTTCTATTTGACTTGATGGATTAATCATCCTGGTTGAAGCATATATTTAGAAAAAATATACTATTTCCCAACAATTTTGTTTTGCTTGGCTTACTCAGAATAGAGCTTAATTTCACATTTTATCAAATATTATCTAATCAAATGTCCTTGCTTTCATTTTGATTAATATCACCAAAGGTAAACAAGAGTTGTATGCCTTTACGATTTGGATCTATAACAAAAACTTGGCTCATCTTGTATAGAAAGAAGTATATGAATTTTTGCTTGCTTCTCTGTTAAATTTAAAAAGAAAATTATATTAAGCATTATAGGTTTCTCATGCATTGCAGGCATATTTATATGCTCCTCAAAAGTGAAGTGGTAACACTTTACAGAAGTTCACATAGCTATTTAAAATCACGCGAAGGGTAGAGCTGAAAGACATGCGTGTGTGATTACGTTATGTACACATCTGGTCATATGATATCCAGTTTCTGGAAATAAATGCAAGCGACTGGCTCTATACTCTCAGCGACGAATTGTAGCATCGGGGCTATTGAAGGAACGTAGGATAGGGTGGCACACTAGTAGTTATCTGCAGTACTAGACTGTATCCTGGAGTTGCTTGACCTTGGTTTGCCGATGTGAGCAATTGAAACTCGTGTTGGATGGAATGGGGGAATAATTCAGATTGGCAGACTCTAGATGACCTGAGAACATGGTGTAGAAGCAGTAGATTGTACAGATACAGATTAAAGAGAATTGCACTGACACGCAGATTTATCAAATGATTTGTCAAGAACCATTTGCCATGGCACGTGATGTTCAAAATCATCTACCATAATTAAAGATTCACCTCTCAACAACCAAATCATGCGCAACTGGCTTCCTGTACATGAAGGACGATTGCATTCACGTCAGCCAGCTACTGGAGTTTCTTTAAGCATTTTGCGCAAGACAGTACCCCTATCAGGGTATCAATACAGTGGATACATGATTTCACGATCGGATACTGTTTTCAGATGAATTACGATTTTGCTTATGAAGGAAGTCAGTCGTAGGGATTCCATACAAGCTTATAGATGTATATAGCAGCCCATATTATCGATTATCCTAACAATTCCTCATCAGGTTTTATGGTTTGAGGGCGGTATTATGTTTGGACAACGGACATGACTTGTGCACATTACAAGCAGTTTTATATTAAACAGTTACGTTGCACAAGTCTCTTCGTTGGACCACTTCTTCAAGTCCCTCGCTGACCCCCTTCAGCCTCCTGTTACCCAAGGAACTTTCAATCGCCCTCCCTGCCCGTGACCCGATCTCTCTGGGAACGAACTCTGGGGACCGTAGAGGAATTCGTCTTGCCATGGAATATTTCAGAAGGATTGCCTTGCCGTTTAGAGGTGTGTGTATTCTTTCTCATACTGAAGAAACATTCAAACAGTAGTCAATGAATAGTTTGTTTGTTTCTTTAATCGTTTCTTTCTACCCTTCTGGTTATTTTCACATGTCACTGCAATATCACTGTCGAAGTTTTCTTCTGAATCGATATTTTGTAAACTGAGATAAAATAGGACCCTTCCCACCCTCAAAGTTTGAATCACACAAAACATTTTAATTTATGAACGTATTACTTTTAAATGTCGATTTTAAATAAATGGTACATAAATGTTTTAAAATAAATTCAGATTTGGCCAAATAATAGATTTCCAAACTTGTCTTACAAAGCAAACTCATTTGGAGGTAATAATGTTTTTAAACACAAAGAAATGTTTGGAAAATTATTGACATCATCTGCGTATTCCATGCGTATCATCTTTTTGTTTTTGTGTGTCCTACTGTTTAAAAAATCAATCACTGATGTCCACTAAAAATCGGCAATCCATCATCTCGATCCCCAAAGATTGTTTAACAGGGAAGTGTCTAAACCAACATCACCCTGTCAACAAGCATTTCAAGCTGAGCTCTTATTTTCTGAAACGAAAATTGTTTTCTACGCATGTCACGAGAAAGCTATTAAGAATTCAATAAAGGCTTGAGTACGAACTACTGTTCTTAAAATAACACAGTCAACTTAAATTCACTGTTCAAGTTTTTCTAACTTTTACACAGGTTATTGATTTAAAATTAACCGTTAATTAACTTCTTTATAACCTAACAATACTTATTTAAAGTTTTTACTAACTTTCATCTGAAATACCGTCTCAGATTATTTAATTGGATGGAACATTATACTATATAACAATTGTCTAATTAAGCTTATTAAATTTTTTATAAATTGCTATAATACCAGCCATAAAATTAAAGGATAGTGAAAAAAAACCAAAATATAACTGATACTTATAATGAAAAATTATTAATAGAAATTTGTACAAAAGCATTAGTTTGGCAATTGATTATTCGCAAAATATTGAAATTAAAACCAAATTTATAGAGATTTGAAAATGAGGGGAAAAATGAAAAGTGACCTGTTGCAGAACTTTTTTTTTAATGTGGTGTGAGTTCACCTCGGACAGATGTGCAAAGCTCGCCTCTTGATTTCATAGACAATACCAAAGCGTCTTATAAAATTGCCCCTTTTAATCTTGGGGAGATCTCAAACCTGCTGAGTTGGGTTCAATTCAGGTGAATATCCATTGATATCTCCAAATATGTTCGACGTGGCGTCAACCAAAACTCTCCCAATACCTCGCGCAAGTGTAAGAACTCTCACAAGAGCAGGGCCTTTATGGCCATTTTTTCCAAAGAAGTATCTAATAATTCAAATTATTGGGATTATTGGGAAAATAATAAAACTAAATACGAATAACATAAAAATCGATTTACTACGAAAAATACTTTTTGCGCTGTATAATGTTTTTGTTAGTTTGCAGAATGGATGACAAATAACTTATATTACAGTTGTAAAATGTTACTTTTTGTAGAATACATGCCGAATTGGAGTCTACTGCCATACGGTTTCTTAACAATTAATTACTTTTTTTGACAGGAGGGTTTGTGATTTGTGTGTTTCAAAATACTGTTTTACAGGCCATGTTCTGCATACCACTATTCCAGAACACATAAAACACATACCGCTTTGTCGCCTTTACAAATATATATATAAAGCCATGTTTCTTGGTCCACCAAATTTGAAATTTTCTGTTACACTTACTAACTTGCACTTTTTGTTCTTTTGCTCAACTATCCATGTTAAACAACAGTTAAAATCATAAATATAACACAGGTAAGTTTTAAAATACAGCTGTTTATATGAAATGGACTGTGCTATGCGTAGACAAACTTTACAACACAAGCAATTGTAGTCTACAACGTAGCAAAGGCAAGACAATAACAAACGAGTGTGCTCCCCGATCACTCGCGTTTGATCGGGATACTTTATGCTCAACTTTAAAATTTTGAAAAATAAAATGCAAGCAATTTTGATTCCTGACGTGCCAAAAATATTGTGTCACGTGCCATCAATGGCGCGCGTGCCACTGGTTCACCATCCCTGTCCTAGAGGCTACAGATTCTAATTAAAGATTTGCAGCACTCGCGCATGGTGCGTTCATTTAACATTATTCTTCCTTAAACCATTAAATCATGGTTATGAATGCGAGGTATTTCATGAAGTAGTGTTTTTTTCTTTCACCAGACCACGTATAAAATCAGTACTCTGAATATATCTGGACTTATCAGAAACAGTGTACTTGGCTAAATCTTCCATTAAACATGAAAATGGCACCAGTTGAAACAGGTTCCTGTGGAAACGGGAGAAAGTGGGACACACAAAGCATTGGTTTCCTCGCATACAGTTAAACCATGTTAAGACTTCGAGCAGCTAATTCGAGTTCCTGTGGCCACCTAAAGGTCTAGGACTAAATCCCTTGTTGTCTTCGAGCTGACAATGACAGAAAATGGTCTTCGAGCTGACAATGACAGAAAATGGTCTTCGGATGGGGTTGTTGTTCAGTATCATCCTTGACCACGCTGTTTATCTACTGATCCAGCACTTAAAAACGGCTCCAAATTCCTTATATGACAGACGACCTTCATTGTTTGACCTCCCTCGATTCTATAACAATTATTTGTCACTTTTGACCTTCACTTAAATGATATATTTGAGTCATAACTAACTAAAGCCAGAAACTACATTCACAACAAACAGGACTTTCGACCGAAATTCAAACATGCGTTCATAGCAATACACATTGCCAATCATAGGATTTGCATACTTCCATCCCTAACGTATGCATGGAAGTTCAAGTTTGGGTACAATTCTTTTCAATTAGCATGAACAATTGCAACATTAATACTTCGTGGGCATATTTTTCTCTTTATTCTTTAATTTTGAAGTAAGTTATTCAAATACTTAGTTTAATTATTCCTGTCTAACAGTTTCGATTCTAAGTAGGTTATTCAAGGGAATGAAATTAATAATATAAAATAGATACGCAACAATTTTAGTGAACATTAATCCATTGGAGTGACATTTATTTCGTCGCTACTATTATTCAAGTTTTATCTACAAAAGTAATTGACTTCCTTTTAATGGGCGAAATTTACAGACAAGTGGATCCAGGTCGAAATCGCGTGATCCTTGGGTAAACCATTTCACTGCTTCGCTTTAGTATATGAGATTCCTATATTTGAGTTGTTTACATTTTTTGTGCGTGAACTTCATCTCTTAATATTTATTAAGAATAATAATACTGTAGTATTATCCTAATTTAATATTTTGGTAAATAATTTTAGCAATTTTTTAATTATAATTTTTGTTTTAGTTTAGTTTGTTTGCGTGTTATTTTTGTGTTAGTGTGCCAAACCTGTTGATGGCAGTTACTGTTGTTGTTTTTTATATTTCTTCGTTCTAGGTTATTTTTTAGTATATTTATATTTAGTCTAGTTATTTTTTAGTTTATTATTATTACTATGTTTATTTACACACAAGTATACACTATCGTATACTTGTACAGTATACTGTACAAGTGTACTTACGGTACAGAATTGGGATTTGAAAAACTTCTCACAGGTGTATAGGTAGTGTCCATTGAAATTCATAAAATAGTTTAAATTTCTAAGAAACATGTACATGTGAAATGGTCTCATAATGAAATATTAATATGTACACCTTTCCTAGTCTGATTCCCTTAGTAATTACCAGTTAAAAATGTTGAATTTTTTTAGATATGCTATCTGTATAATTTCTCATATAGAAGATCATGGAAAATTTAAGAACATGGAATACATGTAAACACAATTTTGAAAATGAATTTATAATAAGATTCATCAGAGTAACATAGATATTTTTGTTTATTTAAAAATTTTGACATTTATTTCTAATAGTTAACAAGAGGTTTATAATATCTTATACAATTATTATACTCAATTTTTATATCTTACCGATATCTAATAAAAATCCTCTGGAAGTTTTATCCAATGGCTTTTTAAAATGATTTAAAATAAAAAAGTATAATTTTTTAAAAATAGTTACAAGAAAGTAATAAATGTCATTAAGCCAAACAGATAAAATAACTCTATGAAAAAATAAGAGAAAATCATTTCTTGAATGACAGATTAAATAACTAATAAAAAGTCAAATTAGGAAGAGAGAATTTCTAATATTTTAACTACATTCAAAATGAAAATATCTCATTAGATTTATGACATAAAATCTTAAATTTTTGAACACTTAATGATTAGGCAATTAATAGTAAATAAAAATTTAAAAAAAATTATTTCTTAAAAGTTTCTGTGAGTTTTATTTGTTCTAATTTGAACACTATCAGAATTAATTTAATCAAATAAAATGTGAAATACATCACACGTAGGAACTAGAAAGCAAAAACAGAAAACTCTGGTTGCGTTTGTAAGTTATCTACAAAACTTTTCATAGTGTTTTTGAGAAATTGTATGTCGTATGGATCCAAATTAAATGAATTATTACGAGAACTTTGACATTTCAGATCTAAAAAACTGGCAGAGTTATAAAATCCACGTGTATACGATCAACTTTCTGGATTTACATAAACCAAATCAGAATACTGAAATCGTGCAATTTTTAGAAAGAAGTTTTAAATAAAAAAATAAAAGAAAAAACACCATATATAAAATGGAAATATACAACGTAACTATTTTTCATAAAATATCTCGATACACTTTTTTTCATGTCCCAAATATACAATAAAACCTTTTTTATAATATTTGTTCATCATAACTGTAAAATTACACATTAAATGCTAAACCTTTTTATAATTATATTTACAGGCGTACCTCCATATTACGAACATCTGTAACTTTTTTCCTGGAACCAAGAACATTTCACGATTTTCTTCGTAAAATAACCTCTCAATAGCGAAGTATATTTTCTAAATAACGAACTTTTTCTCTTGTGATTTATTTTTTTCTCATTACTTTTGAATTATTTCTGTAGTTTTTAAGTTATTCTCTCTTTTAACACATTTTAGGCAAAAGCAGTGGAATTCTAGGCGTTTCATCCATGAAATGCAACCCTTAATTCCCATTGTCCAGTTCACAGGAAACATCTTAGATATCCCTTTTCACCCTTAGTGGAGTTTTCGCGTTTCCCCATGTCTTTGAACTAGTCTCCGTTCATTTGTAGTGTTGATCCGTTGATCTGGTAACTTCGTTTCTTGTAGCTCGAAAATGTCAAAACGTTAGAGCTTGAGCATAAATAATAATAATAATAATAATTAATTCTTTAGGAAGTGGATAATGGCGTCAAGAAACTTTCCTTGCAGTTTTTTTCCGATAGGCAAGATATATAAAATAAATATAGATTAATTTACAATGAGGTGTGAATAATTACCCTTTTTTATTATATAGTGTTTACGAATTTAAAATTTGTTTTATGGGGTTTATAAAGAAAATTTAAAGATTAACCTCTATATAACGAATTTTTCATATAACGAACTTTTTACGGAATTTTACTATTTCGTTATATAGAGGTTCAGCTGTATTTTTAAACCACCCTAATTTTCCTTACATTGAATTTTATTAATAAATATTTACATTGCATATATACTAATAACTACATCAAAATGAAGGGAAAGGGGATGGAAACATAAACAATAAAATTGACAAAGGGTTTTCGTATTCTTAATTTCATACTAACTACAAAATTTCTACAATCTGTTCATCCAAAATATACAAAGCATTATCTATTGTAATAATGGGAATATTTGATTTTTTTAAGACTGAACATACCAACACTTAATGTATATCTATTTTTACTGGTTATGTCTCTTAACCAGGTATTGTATATTTAGTGTTAAGCACTTCTTTCTGTCTCTCCAGTTCCATTTCATGCCAACCTAAAACTTATTTGGAGAAATGTTATTGGCATGTTATTTTGCTATCACCTATATGTATCTAAAGTATCCTTTTATATATTTATACTTAAAAAAATGGAAGATGAAATGAGAGAGAGAGAGAGAGAGACATCAGGAAAAAAAAAGATTCAGAATTCTCACTCTGAAGTTTAGCGTTAAAAATATATTAATATAAAGATTAAAATCATTACTACATCAATAAGTTACCAAAGTTCATCATGAATAAATTGAGTTATATTCTAATGAAAATCACAATTTTTACTATTTATAAGCAAATTAATTAACTAATTATAACATTGTTTTACGAGGACAATTCTAAATTTCAAGAAACTTTTCAGTTGCCCAAATTATACTTGAGCACAAAATATTAAAATGCTTCAAAGTTTATCAAAGAAATGCTAAATTAGTACTCGTACCATTCCAAAATTTGGAACTTAAGTATTACACTGTCAAATAACTTCACCAAGCCAAAAGACATAAAGAACTTAAAAAAATTCTATTATTATTAGATTTGCGTTCAAACGTGAGCAGGAACAGTTCCCGCTATTGGACGTACATCGCAGCTTTAGCGATGTCTTTTGATTTCAAGAAATTGGTCAATATATTATAATACACAAGTACCCAAAATTTGTCTTCCCAACAGACGTCACAAAAATATCAGTGATTTTGGCCAATTAGCCCTTAAAAATAATTTTGAAAAAGATTCTCTGTAATTGCCTCTTTTTTTTACGGCTGAATTTTTCGTCAATATAGATTAATGCAAACAATTTGTCACGTTATTCATTTTAGGGTAAACAGAGAGTTGAAAAAAGTTATATTAAAATACTGAATATTTCCATTGCTTTTAAAAAGTAAACATCCCACAGATTCAAATTTCTATACGCAAAGTTATATTTGGTTTCATGATCCTAATTCTCGATAAATATTATAAAATTGATCTAAATACTCTTCTTGAGTCAATATTTGTAACTAACTCAATGCAACAAATTTATTAAGGACTTAAACTTATAAGCAGGATAATATCAGTATACACTACTGGTCATTATATTTGCTACACCTTGAAGAAATGGAGATAACAAAATGATATTTATTAGACAAATATATTATACTGGAAATAACAAGTAATTAAATTTTCAAGAAATTTGGGGCTATAGATCCTGAGAAATCGGTACCCAGAACAACCACCTCTGGCAATAATAATAGCATTTATACGCATTAAATCAAACAGGGATTGGACGGCATGTACAGGCACAGATGCTCATGCAGCTTCAACATGATGTCCCAGCTCATCAACCGTAGTGATTGGCGTATAGTGACGAGTCAGTCTCTTGGCAACCATGGACCAGACATTTTCTATTGGTGAGAGATATGGTGAACGTGCAGGCTAGAGCAACAACCGAACATTTTCCGTATCAAGGAAGATCCGTACAATACCGGCAACATGCGGTCATGCATTATCCTGCTAAACTGAAGGGTTCGCAGGGATCGAACAAAAGTTAGAGCCACGGGGCGTAACTCAGCAGAAATGTAACGTGCACTGTTCAAAGTGCCATCAATACGAACAAGAGGTGACCGTGCGTGTATCCAATAGCACTTCAAACCATCATTCCAGGTGATGGAGCAGTATGACGATGAAGAATGCCCACTGTCAATGTGTGTTCACCATGATGCCTCCAAACACGGATGCCACCATCCTGATGCTTTAAACAGAACATGGATTCCTCTGAAAAAATGACGTCTCGACTTTCGCGTGCCCAGGTTTGTCGCTGATCACACCATTTAAGACGATCTTGTCTGCCATGCAGCATCAAGGGTAGCCACAGCCATGATCTCCGAGCTGAGAGTCCTTGCTGCTGCAAACGTCGTTTAACTGTTCGTGCTAACACTTGTTGTCTTGCAAACGACCTCAATTCTTGACTCGGGGTTCATGACGTGCCTGCACAATCCGTTAAGGCCATGGGGGTATCATGCTTGTCTTCTCGGCTGCTAGTGATAGGGGGCCGTTGAGATCCAGCACGGCGTTCCATATTACCATCCTGAACCCATCGATTCCACATTCTGCTCACAGTCATTGGATCTCGACCGACGCGCGAGCAGCAATACTGAGATACGATAATTCGCACAATTCCAGTACGATACAATTCGACTTTTATTGAAGTCAGAAACATGATGATATGCCTTTCTGCTTCTTACACGAGGCATCACAACAACTTTTCACCAGGCAACAACGTTCAAATACAATTTGTGTATGAGAAACCGGCCGAACAATTTCCTCATTTTAACATATTGTAGGTGTCACTACCGGTGCTTGCCCTGTCTGAATGCACTGAAAACTAATCATTTGCATATCACAGTACCTTCTTGTCGTTTAAATTTCATGTTTGTAGCATGTCATGTTCTTAGTATAGCAATTTTAATGGCCAGTAGTGTACCAGAGTCTTTTGGACTTTTTATATTTATGCAAAAATTAAAATCCAGAGTATTCTTATACTTGTATAAGTTAAGTGATTAATATATTTCAGCTAGGAATACAAAGATTTCTTAAACACACAATGTTCATATTTCAATAGCAAGTGCATATAGTCTTAATGAAATTTAACATCTAAATTATTGAAATTACCTTTTGATAAATCTTCTACAAACTGTGCAAATACCAATAAATGCATATTTGTTATACGTAGTAAAAAAATTTGTACATCTATGTGTGGATTTATACTAGTCAAATTCTGAAAAACAGATGCTGTGTTGATAGATACCATACAAATATGTTACAATTTTTATTTTTATTTTGTAAAAGAAATTTGGATTCAAAAATGACTCTTTATTTTTATCATGTAGGAGCAAGCAGGACTTTTATGTTCAAATATCGACACAAATTCATGTTTAATTATTCACACATTTTAATTTAAAAATTTTAATGCCTTAATTTTTTACTGCATTTGGAATTCAATTCTCGATAAATCATACCTTTTACCTAAAATAGTGCAGCAAAAACAAAAGACTTTCTTTTTACATGTAATTTTGATTTCTAATGTTTGAAAATGGTACTTGATTCATCATCTAGTACCAGGTAGTTATAATTAAAGTTACACTATTCAGATGCTTGTAGAACCCGTTCTGCCCGAACACATGGCCCGTTCTGTGTTCGGATTTTGATGAAACTTGGAATATATGCTATATGGACCATGTGGGAAAGGTTTCTGCAATAAAAGAAAATAGTTCAAATTTTGACCACCAGAAGGAAATTTTGTGCCCAAATGATATGTTAGAATCGTTAAAATTTATTCAATTACAGAATATGCTCATTATGTGCTCCATTGACATCAATAACACGTGTTGAAAGCGTATTATAGCGTTTCGAATGGTAGCGTGAAGCAACGCACGAGGGATTTCAGCCACATAGTGTATAATGCTAGCTTTTAAATCAGGTAAAGTTCTAATTCCTCCGCTATAAACACGGTCTTTTAGAAATCCCTGCAACCAGAAATCATAGGGATTTAAGTCGGGTGAAAGAGAAGGTCATGCATCGGGAAAATGTCTGGATACTACACGATTATCACCAAAGTTAGCACTGAGCAGTGCTTTGACTTGATGGCCAATGTGAAGAGTTGCTCCATCTTGCATAAAGATAGTGGTTTACATACATTGTCTTTCCTGTAAAGCAGTAATGACCTGTTGTTGAAGAAGTTCACTGCAGCATGGACTCGTGTCAGATCATCTTTTAGGACCTTGTGGGGTGAGAGTTTCAAAGAAAAAAGGTCCGAAAGGATAAACTCAGCAGTCCACACCAAGCAGTCGCGTGATCAGAATACAGTGGTTGTTGATGTAGGATATTTGGAGGTGAAGTACCCCATAAGTGGCAATTTCTACTATTCACAGCTCCATTTAAATAAAAGTGTGCCTCATCTGACCATAGAACTTTCCAAGGCCATGCATCATCAACTTCCATGTCCGCCAAAAATTGGGCAGGAAATTCAAGACGTGTTTTCTGATCTTGAGGTTTCAGCGTTTGCGTTATGTGGATCTTATACGGATACCATTTTAAAATGTATCGCATAATTTTTGGTACTGTCGATCACGGAATCTCCAACTCGCGTGACACTGATCAACCACTTTCTGAAGGATAGATGGAACTGGGGACTCTCTTTCAACCATAGCAGTAGCGACTTCTTCCACAGTTTCAATCCCAACCGGTTTCCGTCCTCTTCCGGGCAGCACACCCGAAAATTCCCAGTTTCTTCAAATTTCATAATCATTTTCCTCAAACCAATCCTTGATATGGGGCTTAAACGATGATATTCACGCAGAGCTGCTAAGTCGTTACTGCCGTTCTAATAGAACAGCTTTACCAGTAAAGCTTGATCTTGTTTTTGTAAGGTCATGACTAACGAGGAAAAACTCAAGCTGGATTTTTCTCTGGCTATGACTGCAAGTTTATATAGAGGTTTTACGGATTTGCATAAGGAATATTTGATAAAAGCCATTTGGTGGTCCAAGTTTATACTATTTTCTCATTGCAGAAACCTTTTCCACATGGTTCATATAGTATACATTCCAAGTTTCCTCAAAATCCGATAAAGCGAACAGGTTCTACAGGTCTTTGAATAGTGTAACTTTAATTATAACCACCTGGTATAAACATTAAGCATATTCGGTACTCCCTATACCGACAATGTTAAATTGAGCCATTTTAGGAACCTGTTTCTCAGAAACTCTCTCTGTTAAATATAAAACTTCAAATTTTGTCTGTATAATAATTAGGCTTTTTTATTTAAATAATGATAAAAAACTTAAAATAAATTGTTTACTTTTTTCAAAAAAATTCATCGTAAAAGTATCGCATTAAAATTTTTCAAAATTGTCATTTTTTTTTACAATAACTGCTTTTAAGCAAAATATTTTGGGAAAATCTCCAAAAAAGTAGATCCATTAAACATAGTTACTTATTATTTATGTGCAGTAAAAATTGCAAGTACCTTCATTCAATAGATTCTGTGAAAACGGTACACGTGGTTTGAAAACAATCAATTTGAGAAAGTTTCATTTTTAGTGTAAAAAGGCACTTCATCACAAAAATAATTAATTACAATATGTATTTGCCCTATTTTATTAAACATTAGTATCTTCTTAATTTTTTAAGCATAAGATAGGAAACAAAAAAGTCTTAAAATGTTCAGAAAATACATATATAGTATTTTTCAGCTTTTGTTCAACGAGATTTTTTAGCATTTTGTATCAATTTTCACAAACTATGTAACAATCTGTGAAGAATTTTTAACTTCGATGCATTACAAATATCAAATTTGACCATATAACATAAATATAATGTAAACATGTATTAATATGTAAAAGTAAAGATTTGAAATGTGTGATTTTACGACATTGCAAAAGATTTTTATATGGATTTGTATGTTCACATGCAAACACAATTTCTAAATATTTCAAAATTCAAAATTTTCTATTAACTGTACAAACTATTTCTAAATAAGTAAAAAATAAAACTGTTTTTATGTTTTTAAACATGAAATTTGTGTATTTTTATGCATGTAACAAGCTTCTCGCAACGACAAAAAGCATTACGCATCTGAGTTATAATTAGTAACCATTTATTGTAATACCTTTGAATATTAAAGCTTAAAAACTTGTCTGTTCAATAAATAAACATTAATATTTGCAACAAATTGAAATATTTAAAATATATTGTTTAGTTTTCTCAAAAACATGTAACATAAAAATATAACTATGAATTTTTGTCACGATGTATGGATTTCGGTGAAATATTTTGAGAAAATCACAAAAAACTCACATGAATATATATAGTTACATATCCGTAACATGAGGGAAAAAATTTCATGTGCACAAACATACATTATTTTTTGACAAAAAGATGCATTCAGTTTTAAAAACATCATTTTTGAGAAAATTTAATTTTTTCATTAAAGTGTGACTTCATCAGAAAAATAATGAACTACAGCATTTATTTGTCTCCATTTATTAAACATTAGCATCTTTGCAATTTATTTTGCATAAAATAGTAAACAAAAAGTCTTAAATTGCCCAGAATTGCACTCTTCAGTTCTTTTTAACGAGATAATTTCTAGTATTACATCAATTTTCTCAATTCTGTATCAATTTTTGAAGAATTAGCTTTCATACTTTACAGATATCAAATTTGAACATAAAGCATCATAAATATAACGTGAAAATGTATCAATATGGTTTTGGTATGAACTTGAGATGATATTTAAAAATACCTGATTATACGACAGTTTGAAAGTTTTCGCTGGGTTTTTGTAAAGTTATCATTAGGTTTTGTTGTTGCAGACAGTTTCTAAGTTTTAAACTTCGAAAGTTACTCTAAACTGGACAAATGATTTCTAAAACAGACATAATAAAACTGTATTTATGTTTCTAAACATGAAATTTATGTATTTTTAAGTATGTAACAAGCTTCTCGCAAAGACAACAAACATCACATTTGATGTATCATCTTATACCTTTATCTCAGAAACTATATATTAAACATAAAGACTTAAGATTTTGGCTATATGTATTATTTTATACACTTATATTTATACTGAAGAGAATTTTTTTAAATATATTAATTAGTTTTTTCAAAAACAAACTTTTAGTTGAGCGAGCAATTTTAATTATAACATTTACTAAAACCCACATTAAAATCTGAAATTGCCTCCAAAGGTTTTTACCAAATCTAACACTTGCAGTTATACAATTCTCTTAAGTTAATTTGGGTATTAAAAAATAAAATTTAATCGAGGTTTTGCAACTTTTCCCCAGTTTTAAAAAGACAATGTTTACATTTCTATCTGTCAAAATGGGCGTGGTAAATCAGCTGATTATTTTTTAAAAATCATTTTAAAATACTTCTAATTCATATAATGGCTTGTATGTTATATCATTGGAAAGATCTTGATTTGGAGATTTTAGAAATATCAAAAACTCAAAATCGATTTCCGAAAAGTTTTTACCCGACTGAGACTGGCCTTAATATAAGTGTAGTAAATTAAGATATTTTTCCATTTCTGTAGTGAATGTTTCTCGTAAATGTTTTCTTTTCTTCTGTAATATTGGAAAATTATTAAGTATAATAAGTTTCTTAAATATATATACTTGTTTTTGATATGGCATGTATGGTTACATATCAGATTCTTGTGTTCTAATTTTAGATAGTTAAATACTGAAGTATCTCTGTTAATTACTCTAAAGATGTGTAAAATAAATAAAATTTAAGTTTACTAAACATATTTTATCTTTTTATATATGCTCTCTATATAACATAAGATAAACAAAAATTTGCTTTTTAATTAACTAACATATTTTACTTTTTTTTATATGTTCTCTTTATAGTTTTGTTTAAAATGAGCAAAAATTTGCTTTGAAGTATTTACATTCTTATAGAAGTCTACATCTATCCAAAATCCTTTTAGAAGAGGATTGTTTTGTGAAGACCAAAATAATGGGAATGGAACTCGGTTTTAGCTGGCAACGATTCGTGAATGGTTGGTATTGAAAACATTCCTCTTCTCAAAGGGGGCAGAACACATAACATGCAGTGAGGAGATTTGTAATCCTCACACTTCATCATTCTTATCCATGTTTTCAAAACACTCGGATTTTTTATTAAAAAAAGGATTTTTTCCCCTACACACACAATTATCTTTTTCTTTACTGGTGGAGTAACCATTTCATCTAAATAAGACATTTTAGAAAGTAGAATGTAAAAGCTCAAGAGTAAAATTGTCGTAGCAATAGTGGTAAACAAACGACAACATATTCACGTGCCCCAAGTGTCACGTGATCGTGACATCACACGAATTTAGTTCATTCGTTTTGGAATTTTTTGAATTGGTTTGCTTGAAAGATTACTTAGCTGGATCATGTATTTCATTTTTTACTAAGAGCTACAGCGGTTCTCTTTTATTTCCATTGCTAAGCGATGATCTGAAAAGTTTCGAGTTTGAATTTTGAAAGGTTCCAAGTCACTATTGAATAATCTTTGTTGATAAGGAATGGATGCTTTCCCATTATCTTGTAAAGTCATGTTATTCTTTCTGTCGAGTCATGGGACGCAACCAGCACCTCCTAGATAGGAGGTGTTGACGCAACGCGATGAGCGTTAAGTCGATCGAGTTTCACTTTGGCGTGGTATGGTGAATAAAATGATAACTCGGGCGTGCTCTTGGTCCCTTGCTGGTGGCTCGAAATGAGGAGTTCCGTCTCCCTCGTGTTGTGACTTAAAGAAGCGATCCATCCAGCTGCCCACATCCACGTGGAACAGATTCCCATCATTTTGTTCTTATTTCGTTTTTCAAATTATAGAATGGTGTTTAGTTTTCAATTGGACGCTGGCACTAAAAGTGTTTTGGAGATTATTTGCGATCAAGTGACTCCTGAGCTGGCTCAAAAAATATTGAAATCTTAATGCAATGGATTAAAAGATTTCTTTTGGCTCATAGAAGCTATAGAATATAATATACAAAAATAGTGTGAAATAAATTCATTGTTCCATGTAACAGAGATAAAACCTTAGTAAATACCAATATGAGAAGCGATGTATTCCTTAATATAAAATGTACAATAATCTCAAAATTTTTAAACTTCTACATATTGCATGGAATAAGAAAAAGCAATTACAGTTTCCGATAACAGTAGTGTTTACTAGTATTTGCATTTATATGCATATATATATATATATATATATATATATATATATATATATATATATATATATATATGTATATATATTAGGTTGTCAAGTATGAAGTGGAGCAAAGTTCATGTTATTTATTTCAATTGCACATAACTTCATTTAGACGCCGTATTTTGGTATTTTTCGTGAGAAAGGTACATCTTTTCCTCTTTTTAACGCATATTTCAGTTTGAAAAAAGATTAACGGATCATCTTAAAATCTTAGTTTTTATTGGAAAAAATCGAATTCAATTATGTGCATTTTTTGCTCCATTTCATACTTGAGAACCTAATGTATAAACTTCGATGTCATTATGTAAAAAAGTATTAAATAACTTTTTTGAATAATATAGTTTTAGAGGTATAAGAATATTTTGAATATAATAAAGGAAAACGATATGAAGTACGACATTTCTAGAAGGAGGAAATAATATATATTTCTTAGTTAGAGCTTATTGTATCTTCAAATTGTAAGAGATGTATATATGAAAGAACTTAGTACACATTTCAAAAACTATTGTCTTGTATTAAGTTTACGTTTTTTTGCTTACGTTTAGTAAAATATATTACGGAGGGGAGACTGTACTAGAATTATTAAAAAACTGAGCATCGTCATTGATTATTAACTTTCAGGGTATTGTTTCTTCAGATAACTAAGGAAAAGACTTTACTACTTAATATAAATACCATATAAATTTTAAATGTATAATCTGTTAAATACGTTAAGTGAACAAGCTATTCTATCTTGCTTATAATTTGACCCGTTATATTTTTTATAAAAATAGAATTCAGAAAAATGCTTGAATTTTAGTAGAAATCAAGTATTGATCTTATAAAGTGTCGGAAATTCAGCAGTGCAGTACTTTATACAACATTTTGGATTAAGGAAAACCATTTTTCTGTCTACTATGTTCTAATGCAATATATTAATTTTACTATCATTTTTATATTCGAGATGTTCTCTTAAAATTATTTGAAATAATAAACATATGTTTAAATATTCTATTGTCAGCTAAGATACAATGTAGAAAAAGTATACTGGGATAACTGACCAATTGATAAGTCAGTTACGCAACATGTGTGACGTTTTTTATATTCTCTATTTTACTCTCGCAATGGCTGAGCATTCAGAGCTCTTAAAAGCTTGCCAAAATTGAAATGAGATTCACACAATTTGTGTAAATTGAGTTGAGAGAACTTTCTTATTAATTATTTAAATCCAACAGATTTTACATTAATATTTCTTTGTTTTTGAGACAATGACACAGATAATTAAAAATAATGTTCCTTTGATTTGAATACAGAGAAGGTATATCAAAAGTTAATAAAATTATAAGCATTAGACTAACGTTAAGAAATTTTGGCGAAAGATCACAGCTTAATTTACAATTAAAATCAACTCTTTATCCAATGTCTAATTTTTGTGTGTGAAATTTCTCACAAATAATATTTTGAGTTATAAGATTATTTTTCAAAAGAGTTAATTCTGAAGGATTGATACTAATTTCATTACTTTATAATTATTTGTATATAAGAACATTGAAATCTCTAAACTTTTTGATCCTTAGATGAAAATAATTATAGGTCGTACCTAACGTGAATATAATGGGATATATTTTCGGGTGCTATAAGAAGCATTTATGATGCCCAAAATATAGGGAAACCCCATAAAGACTCATCTGGCACTCTCATGATATACGTTCGTATGGATCTGGGGTGAGTCGTGTTTCCTACACTTATCTTTTTAAGACTGTTGTTTTAAAACTTTGAAAATCGTCAGTTTGTTTAGATTTCGACTTTCTTTAAATATTCATTTAATTTCTTTACAAAAATTTACAATCATTCTTCTATAAAAAGAGTTGAAAAGAGTTATTCATTAAAAGTAAAAAATGCAGCCGTAAATCTAAAACAATCTGGAAAATGTATTGAATCTAAAAAAGACCAGAGAGAGAAAAAATTGTATGAAGAATAATCAAGTCATTTTCCTCTACTTACTGTTTCCCCCCAAGCAAACACATCTAGCTATTTGAATTTCTTTTTCATCGTTGTAACGGCTTAGGCTACCTCCTGCGATCTAGCACTAAGTTATCGAAAAAGACTTGGAATGTCTGACACGAATCCACAGGATCATTTCGATCATTCTCATCAACTAAGTAGGAAACGTGTTTTTTTTAATCATTGCCAAGAGGCTTTTATTTCCCCAAAATATATACGGGCAGAAGCAAATGTTATCTTCAATGGTGCGGAAAGAAAATACATTTTGTTTCTCTGCGGAGTCCATTGGAAGTGCTTGAAGAGGACTTTTTGAATTGTTTCTTCCAAATTGACAGTAATATAAGACAAATGATAGTAAGAACAGCTAGGGTCGGAAAAATCTATATTTTCAAAACTGAAATTAGAAATTCTTTTGTTTTTGAATTATAAAAATGCTAGAGTACTGGTTGCATAAAAGGCTATTGTATGTAGTGATTTATTAGCTCACCTACCATGGAAGGGTACCTTTATTACCTTTGCATTTGGAAGCAACCCAGGCGATATTGGTGACGTGATTTTCCAGCTCCAACATTTCACACCACTTTAACATGAGGAGTTGGAGCCTCAACAGACAGAACATGCATAAGCCTCTGTACACAGCAAGTCTTTAGTGGACACGAACTCATGATTCGACTGAAATAACGCAAATCATGGGTTTGCGAATGTACCTTTCGGCCATACGAGAGAAATGAAATAAAGATTTTAATCAATAGGATAAATTAATTTATGTTCTTCTGAAGACTCGCTTTTTTTAAATACTCGCTATTGTTTCTCTTGACTTTTTTTTTTATGTCTCTTCTATTTTGCCTTTCTTTCAAGTCAATATCAATTCAGCTAAAAGCTACCCTTTTTCAAAAACATTTTGGTAGGCACAGTATATAACAGTACAAATAATTTATCTTTTATATTCACATTATATTATTTCTGAAAGTAAAAAGGCAATTAGACCAGCCATTGTCTTACAATTTTAAAAAATTAAGAATTTTTTAAGTTTTTTCAAACTCTTATAAAATGCTCAATTTTTAAATTTTTTTAGTCATTTTAAGTTATTTACATTTCTTAGATTATTGCAAACAAAAATTAGTATTGATTTGGAAATCTATTCCCTTATTGATTTTTAATAGTTATTTTTCTAGAAAAACCTGGAAAAAAAACACGGATATTTTTAAAATGGTAGCTTAAGCAATTTAAAAAAAACTAGAGAGAGAGAGAGATCTCAGATCAATTCCTACTACCATTTGTAGAACCTACGTTTCAGAGTGTGCACTGAACATTTCAAGACTCTATCTTAAACAAAAAACGTGCCTTATGAATTACAAAACACCTACATCTTCAAAAGTAAAAGTCCGAGGAAAAAACGTATTTAAAGTTTGGAAAGGCATAAAACAAAAACTCATAATGTGCCTGTAAAGCTCTAATTTTTAATATGTCATTTTCCAAAGTATGTTCCACATTAAAATACCATTTTAAATAAATATGACTGAAAATAATATTTTTATTTAAAAATATATTTTTACATAATATTTATAGCTTTAGTTACGACGACAGTTTATTAAGCTTAATCTTAGCCGAATATTTTCCCAAAAGGCTTGAAATACAAAGCATTTATGTACAAAATAATAATGATACTATAACTTAGGCTAAAAATAGCCAGGTTTCTTCATAAAATCTCATTTTTTTCAGCATTAAATTGGGGCTGTTAAGGAAGTTTTAGCTCTTGCTGTACGATTTTAAAATGTTAAAATATAGTACTACAACATGTTTAGTATAATGCAGTTTGGTACATCAAGGAAATATTTAGTTTCATCCCTGCAACATATAAATTCAGAATACTTGTATTCGGAAGTCTAATGACAGTATCAGCTGAGGACCGATTTTTAGGTCATCATTTTCAGTAGTATTCCAAATCTTCGAAATATTGTTTCTCATAGCTACCTGAGAACGTTTTGGCTATGGCATTTTCTCAAGAGGAAAAAATGAATGATAAATCTTTTAAGTTATATAAACTATTTTTAAAGCAAAAATTCACCTTGAAATTAATCTTAATTAATTAATTAGCAGAACTCAAAACATAATCAAGCAGAAATGATTTTAGTAATGTAAATTAAAATTAGTGACCATATCACACTGAAAGAGTTGATTATGCTCAAAAATATTTTTAATTATTTCAATTTAAGAGTGGAAAAAATGCTTTAAAATAAAGCTGAAACATAAAAACCTAAGCTCAGAAAATTTCAGATATCTTAAAACTAATTTGCTAACAGATCAGAAATATGGTGGTAAGCTGCATAATGATATGTGCCACAAGAAATTGCAAAAAAAAAGAAAAAAAAAATGTCAATCTGAGATTTGTCTTAAGAACCTTTACGCTGGTCACCAAGTAGCAATGAACAGTTTCAATTTGAATTTTTATATGTACTTACAGACTCAATTTTCACTGTACACTAATTTTATTTATTAATTTTTTTGATTAAAATGTATTATTTTTGTTTTATACATATGTAACGTGGATTTTGTTATTACTTTTTTGCACAGTTTTGGGGGAAAGTTTTTCATTTTACACGATTTTTTAAAGTCGTAGTACATATCTCCGAATTTACCATGTGTCACATGTATTTTTTTACATGATTTTCTAAGGAACGTATCTACGGTGTAAAAAAAGATTTGGTTATTTATATGTAATAAATCCCATTAATTTCCTTTTGAGGGCTTTTTAGTTTGTAATGGTCCTGGAACCTCCAGAACTTGGCGTAAATAATTAATTGTTAGTTACCCGCCTGACGGGAGCTCCCATAACTTTTAACACTTGAAAATTATGTAAGCGAATTTTTAGAGAAGTAATTATGTAAACCACATCGTACGATAGCTGTTCAATAATCACAAGAGCCTTCCAAAAAAGTCATGTGAGTTTTGGATCTGCCGATTGGCGATTTGTATAAAAGCCTAAGATCTATGAAAATTGAGCATCTACTTACCCTCGTCATGCAAAACACGCGTGTGTTTATTTGTGCCATGTGATTTATGTTTGTGTGTGTATCTATATAAATAGTAAAATAATGATATAAAAAACCACTAAGCCTTTTCATCTGCTGTACCACGACTACAAAATCTTTATATATATATGTACTAGTTTTAGATTAAATGTTTCCAATAACAACAATACTGTTAAAAAACAAATTATTAAAGATATAGATAATTTTATTACAAAATCTGCAATTAAATTTGGACTACCTATTGAGGCATTTGATGAGTATAAGTACAATATTTTAAAAGACCTTTTGAAATTTAGCTACCATTCTCAATATGAAACTACTTTTAAAGATATAAAACAGAAAATTTTTATGAATTACAAAAGAATTTTATCATAGTTTACATTGATAAAGTACCTGGTAACTATACTGTGATTCGTAAGTATTTATATTATAATATTCTTAATGATCACTTTCTACATAATGGATCTTTTAAAAAATTAGATTTGTCACATAATGAAATTAGTAATCGTATTATTATTATTTATAAAAAATTAGGTTCCTAAAATTCCTAAAATTAAGTATCCATATATAGTTTTAACTCCAAAATTCCAAAAAAGTCCTGTTAAATTTAGAACTGTGACTGATTGATTGAATATTAACGTCGCACTGTTCAGCTACACGAGGGCTTTTGGCGACGGACCACGTAATTTTGAACCATGGTCAGTGACGTGGACGACACCTGAGCGGGCACCCCCTCTCCTAACTACCACACCACACCAACGGGAGGACGTTTCAGCTCGACAGATTTAACGTGCATCGCTGCCCTACACGGCGGGTCTTTAGTGGTACAGGATTCGAACCCGTGACAAAGCAAGCCACGGTCCGATACCGATACCACTCGGCTACCGCGGTCACTTAGAACTGTGACAAATGGTTTTAAAACATATATTACTACTGCAGGCAAATTACTTCATAATATTATACAAAACTTTATTAATCAGCAATGTAATAAAGCTATAATTAAAAATAGTAAAGAGATTATAGATTATTTTAATAATAAAAATATTTATTCAGTTCATAGTTATGACTTTGAAGATTCCATTGATATATATATGATAATATATATTCTATAATACATCAATTTCATTGATATATATGATATTATTAAAGTAATTTTAGAAAACCACAGTATGTATAATCTTAACATTATTATTATCAAATTTAAAACTCTCATAGATTTTGTCTTAAAAGAAAATTACATTAATTTTTTTTAAAATTTATATAAACAAGAGAAAGGACTCCCACAAGGGGACCCAGCTAGCAATTGTTTGGCTAATCTATATTTACATTTTTATGAATATAATTATATTATTAATAATGACTACTATATTTTTAGATACATTGATGATTTAATTATTTTTGGTAAAAATGATAATTTAAATCCTATTATTAATTTTATCCGGCTTACTTAAACTTAGTTAAAATTAATAATAATCCAATCAAAACTAATTACCTAGATGTAACACTGTATATTAAGGATTTGAAATTACATAGTAATATTTATGATAAAAAAGATCCCTTTAATTTTAATAGCATCAAAGTGCCTTACTGGAATTCAGATTTATCAATATCTATATATAGAAATATTATTTTTAACTATATTTATCGTAATAATGTATTAGTTAGCGATAAAGCTAATATTTTTTTTAAATCTTAATAAATTTTTTAATCGCTCTATTGAACATGGATATCCTGCTAACTTTCTTTGCAATTATATTTATAATGGTTTTTAATGATACAATTTGTATTACTGTAATTATTTACTCTCATTATATTTTTGTAAGGATTTTTAAATAATTCTACAATTTCTAATTTATTCTACAATTATTAAATAGATGGCGCCACATGGTTTTAAATTTTAATAATATTTATATATTTTTGCGTTTCATTTATATTTTACACAAATATTTATATGAATATTTTTTTATGATTTTTTAAAAGTATATATGTATATATATTTCTTAATATCCTATCGTAATTAATTTTATGTGATCTGCTTTCACTCCCTTGTATTTGGGTGGAAAACATTACTAGTTGATGCACTCCCGACCTACGTCTACACTGCGAATAATAGTAGGTTATATATATTTTTGTTCATATGTTATTAGTTTAATGAATTTTTAATAATTCAATTCCTCATATGTAATTCTTTCCTTTCCTCTTGGTACATAGTATGACAAACTGCAGGTGAAGATTGGCCGGCCCCAAAACATATTTAAACTTGCAATCCTGGTTCCTAAGGACAGGAGTTTGTCATTATACTACTGTGCCTTCTTCTTCCTATTTATAGTTATCTTAGGTTTATAACTATCTGTTTATTTTTATATTTTCGTTTATATATTTGTGTGTATATATATTTATATATTGATTTTTATATTTTGGATTTATATATATATATATATAATCCAATATAAAATTTTATATATATATATATATATATATATATATATATATATATATATATAATCCAATATAAAATTTTATATATATATATATATACTCATGGACAAAGAAACTGGCACACCAAGAAGGAGTCGTCAAAATAGAACGAAATTTTACATACGTAATGACTACTTTGACATAAGTAAATGGTTAGGAAATCAAAGAAACAGGATCATTTATTTCAGAGAAAAGGGCAAAAGAACGGAGGATTTAATACCCTGTTGAATCCCTCTAGCGCGAATGCACGATGCGATACGATCGAACATTGAGACATACAAGTTCTGGATTATGTCTTGAGACATTTCATTCCATATTTGCTGTAACCTTGCCTCTAGTTCGTTCAAACACGTGGGATGCCCAATTCACTTTCCCAAATGATCCCAGAAATGCTAATTGGATATAAATCTGGGGATCGGGCAGGCTAAGGAAGGGTAGTAACATTGCGGAGACAATCTTGTGACACCTTTGCCATTTGAGGCCGAGCATTGTCTTATTGAGAAATGGCTCCTGGGAGCCGTTATATGAGTGGCAACACATGTGGTTGCAGGATGTCATGGACATACCACTGGGCTGTCATGGTGCCATGGATCAATACTATGGGTGATAATGTATTGTAGGCAATGACACCTCATACCATCACACTAGCTGTGGGAGCGGTGTGTCACTGTAAAGTAAAGGCAGCATTAAGGTGTTCATTACGGGGTCTCCACACACGAACACGATTGTCATCACTGCTGAGATTGAATCTGGATTCTTCGCTAAAGATGACCTGGTTTCATTCCACTGCAGTCCAGTTTCCTCGTGCGTGGCACCACTCCAAACGGAGGCGTTGATAGGAGGGAGTCAAAGGCAGCACACATAATGGGCGTCGCGATCCCAAATGTTCTTCAGCCAGGCGCCTTCGTATGGTTCGAGAAGACACAGAGACCCCTAATAAAGGTGCTACCTGGGCCTAGATGAAGGCTGATGAAGCAGGTGGCTGTTCGCGTGCATTTCTTACGATGTGGTGTTCTTGTCGACGACAGGTCTGTCTAGGGCGTTCTGAGCCTGGTCTTCGTGTAAATGACATCTCTCGGATCCACTGGTCCCAACACCTCCTCAAAACACAATCAGAGTGGCCTAATTGACGAGCTACTCGCCTAGCTGACCACCCAGATAAGGTGGTCCCAGCCCAGCTGATTCTCCCCCACTGAAACTGCTACAGCTGCTCATATTGTCTTTGAAAACGGCGTAATGGCATGTCTACCTCAGTTCTTTCTTTGTAAACGATCCAGAACACTTAAACAAGCTTATTTACCTGTTTTATACTCCATGGAGAACGACGTTAAACGCCCTCTACCGGCTATACGTAATGTGCAATCAAGCTGTATTTCTAATCATTTGCATATCTTAACGACATGTACCTTCGAGCCAAGTTTCGTTATGATTCCGCAATTATTTCTTGGTGCGCTAATTTTTTTGTCCATGAGTGTGTGTGTGTATATATGTACATAATTCTGACTTCTTATTTTGTTTCGAAAGTTCAGTATTTAACTTATTTCCTCAAAAAATTAACCAGTTATTTTATCTATACATTTAATAAACTACATATGAGTAAAATTAATCTTAGTTTATATGTGTTGCAAACTTGAAATGTCCAACTTTTCTTTATATGTTTTGTAAGTTGATTATATATTTTTAAACAGGGTGTTAAGGCTAACAGCAATCGTAAGCTACTAGCAATGGCTTTACTATCTATATATTTCTCTTTTCGTGTGAACAGTTTTATTATTGATAATGATTTTTATATTTTTAGATATTTTGATGATTTGACAGTTTTGGGTAATAACGCTGAATACAAATATTAATTTGCATCTTGATTATCCGAATCTAATTAAAACAAATAATAACCCTTTTTCTGCAGGTTATCTTGCTATAACTTTGCATATTATAGATAATAGCTTAATATCATTAGTTAACTTTTTATTATTGAAGTACCCTTCAGAAACACTGTTATTAATATTTCTCTTTATAGAAATATTATTCTTAATTATGTACAACGTAACGATTTTTAGTTAATAAAACAGCGACAAAATTAATTATGTTATAAGATTTTAAAACAATTGTTTATAGATTTTGACTATCCAATTCGTTTACTTTATGGATAAATTCGTAATAAGTTCAATACAGTAAGTTTTTCATAAATTTTTCTTTTATCTTTATGTTTTTTATTAGTTTTGATGTAAAAATTTTAATTTTTAAAAGAATATAACACATAGACGTACTATTTATTGCATAAAGAAGTAAGAATCTCAATATTTTAAATAACAAACTTGACAAAAATAAAACGATATCTTACTTCAATCCTTGAAAATTTTTAAGTGAATATTTTTTGGCGTAAAGACAAAGAATTAAAAATAAATACATATGTTTTGTTTTTATAAGGGTATGTTTTTTTTTTTTCAAACCAAAAAATCTTGCAAAATGAGCTAATTCGTCCCATTTTTATAAATATGAAGTGCGAGAGATTCTTGAATCAATACCTTCTTTTTTTCGGGGAGGGTTTCTTCTTTTTGGATCTTGAACCACGCCCCTTTTTTCATTTTCTGAAAGTTTTTCCTTTGTCATGATCTTGTGTGTAAGGAATTTCTAATTCTTTTTGATCTCCGTTTGAGATCTGATTGATGACTCTTTGCACGAGATCAAATGATATTTAAAAACTTTCTTAAATTCTATTTATAGGCTGTGACCTTTATTTTTACGGACATGCAGACCCCAGAGCGCTATGAGCATGCTCTGAATTGTTACCATACCACTTACCGACGTTCAGGAGCTCTACGTCAATGGTTCGATCAGGTACGAAATTCTGTTTTTATACTTTAATCATGAATAGATAATGCGATAGAAATTGATAAACTTTGCAACTAGAAATATATAAAATCTAAAGAAGTGAAATATATACTTTCTTACTGCGTTTCTATTAAATTTTCACTCTCTTTACTTCTTATGTTGAGGAGAAAATGCTGAGATAAATCATTCAAAACTCATTCTGTTACTTAAAGTAGGATTTATATTATTATATTATTACTTCGTCTTTCTATAACAATATTCTTAGTTTATTTTTGATTCTCCAAATATTAAGAAATATGGGTAAAGCCATAATCTATAAAAATGTCTTACGAACAATGGGTACTTTCTTAATACTAGAACAAAATACCGAAGCTCAAATAACTCATAGCCCAATTCCTTTGATTTGATCAATTATTCACGGCTATATATTTATCTAAATTTTCAAGATTGTGAGTCTTTTTCTTTATGTATCTATAATATGCGTTCACAGAAAATGGGATAAAAATGTAGAATTTGTATTTATATTACATTTAGCTTTTTAATAGTTTAAACGTTATCTGAAGCAATATAAGAACATTTTAATTTATTTTATTTATCTATACGTTAGAATTTCATGTAATTTATCCGAAAAAATAGCTTACTTATTGAGCTTATATATGGGATACTTTTGATGATATATAATGTTTTTAATATAAAATGATGACTCTTTACACGATTGAAATGTCTAATTTTTTTCTATTTAAATGCCAGTTCTATAAGTTAATGATTATAGTTGTGTACTTTGGATGACTATGTTACGTAGACTAGAGAAAACAAAAAGAATATTAAGTCGGAAAAAAATTTCACTCTTCTGTGAAACATTTCTATCCCATTAATTGAATGCACACATTGATTTAAAAAGAATAACTCATTTCTCGTCAATGAAATCAATCCCTTTCTATTTTTTCATCAGCTAAATGATTGTTCTCATGGCTCATTGTTAGTCCCGATCGAAGAGACCAATCAACTGATTCGTTTCGCTTGATCACTCGCGCCTGTTTCGAATGGGGGTGAGACTTTTTTTTCGACTTCATTGTGAATTCAGTAAAGTAACCTTTGTTAACGGGAAATGTTAATTAGAAATTAATAAATTTTTAATTAATATCAGAAAAAAAGAAATTTGGATACACTTTTCCAAAGAAAGAAATCTCCAGGCAGGGTTTCGGATAAGCTGATTTTCTGTTTGCATTACTTTAAATTAGCGAAGGAATCTCGAATTTTCATTTATTCACTGTTGCCTAATTACAATGCTATAACTTGAGAAAAGAAATTTTTATCTGCATTAATTACTTTAGAGGAAATCAAATGGAGGGGGGAAATTATGACTAAAAAGTGAGTAACTCCACGGTATATTTGATTGTTGTTTTATATTTTTACTTAAAAATTAGAATTAATCAAAATTTAAGAACTATAAATTATTAAAAAATGTTACATTGGATGAAATCCTCTCAATTTGTTTGAAGTTTCAAATTGTTTAAAGAGGTCACCTTACTAGCACTTATATGTACCATAAAAACTCGTCAAAAATATACGGGACAATTTTGACAATATGTTATGAATAATCCATTTCATGTACAATTACTAAAAAGTTTAAATTTTCAGTGAAAGGATACTTTTTTATGCTCGACAGGATGTCCATTTAGCACAGCCTGTTGGCAGGTATTTATCACGGATACTTTGACCACGTTTCTAGTGAAGTTCTGTAAAAGATCTCTCTACGAATATTTACCTTACCTCCTGAGAGAAAAAAAAAACTCAATCGATAAGAGGTTTTTGTACGGTATCTAAGTGTTGTTGCTTCGCTTCGTCACGTGATCTGTGTTCACAGTATTGGGTCGATAATGTTTCGAAGGAAGTGTCCACACACAACTTAGCAATGCCAAGTTGGGCCATGACGACGGCACTCTGTTCGATTAAGCACAACATTCTTAAAATGAAGGCTGATCCCTCCAACAATGTGTTCTCGAGAACCAAGTCAAGAAAAGTTGGCTTCGTTTAAATTGGCCCGCTTTCATTCTGAAAATGATCCTTTGGAAACGTTATTTTATGCAGTGATACCTGAAAAGTCGATGTGAACTGTAGGAATGAAATAGAATTCCTAAATGTGTCATCAGTTCTTTACTCTTGATTTTAAATACCGAGCATTGTTAGTACCATGTCCCATTCAAATTTCGAAGCAAAGGGTTGGATCTAATTGTGTTGACTGTAGCATGAAAAGCCTTCAATTTCTTCTTCAGATTAACACTAACTGCTTCCCGAAGCAACGGATACCAATATTTATGTTGTTTAATTGTCCTAAATTTTTCACACTGGTCAGTTCGAGGATACTTTAAAGAAAGTCAAACACTTTCCCATAACAATAATATTTCATAAAAAGAACAATTCCTAGAATACTGTAAAGTTTTTCTACTTTTTTAAATTAATTTTTTATTAAAAATTTTAGTGTTTTTTTTACAATGTTCAAATTTTTTAATTTTGATTCGATTTTTTCAATAGAAATTTCTGCATTCTATAGACTTAAGCTGAGTGCTTTCGAAGTACTCGCGCATAATAAAATTAGTATTTGCAGTATTAATTAAATGTTGAAGTATTAATTAAGCACAGATGTAGGATCCTAAAAGTATTTGTAAGTAAACCTATTGAAGCAAATGACTTGAAATCAAAGCAAGGTTTGGACGCAGTATTTGGTACGTTTGAATATGTGCTTATGGAAATTGCGCTCCACTTTCGATGGAGAGGAAAAGATTCGCGCCGATTTCCTGATCAAATCTTCCAAAGGCCACTTTGCTCATTTGCCGTTTTCTTTCTTTCTTACGCATGAAACATGTGAAAAAACTTCCATCAGTGATCGGGGGATGGGGAATTTTTGCGGGGAGGGAAATGTTTCTGAAGAAGAAACAAGCCCTGAACCCGAAACTTTCCGAAGAATCAACAGAGGTCGAGAAGTAAATGAAAGGTATCCGGGAGTCCACTACTACGAAGAAAAAGCGTCTTCAAGAAGCAGTGTTTCGTGGGAAAACTTCGGAACCCAAGTGCAGTTGTTATGGACCAACTCCCGACCAACGCTTTTTTATACAACGTTGTCCTCCTCCACAGGTTCTGAATACTACCATTTCCAAAGACCTCGCAGAAATTACGGAAGAGAGCAAATCAAAGGCCCAAGAATTGAGACAAGAAAGAATTCACCTCATCAAATCGAAAGTTAAAGAAATCACTGGAAAGGACGTGGATTTGGATGCAGGTAATATTTCAATTTCTTAATTGCTTCATGCACATAATATACACTCATAGTATAGTAATTTTATACAAAAACCTAAAAAATGTTGGCGTTAGTACAGTTGAATGTAATGGTGATAGCTTTATATATATATATATATATATATATATATATATATATATATATGAGATCATAAGATAATTTGGGTCCATTCGCGTAGTACTACCATTTCAGATTTCCCAATAATTATTGAATTTTGATTTTTTCTAAGAAAGAAAGATGCAAAGAATGTGCTTAACTAAAGAGGAGAATTAATTCAATACTACACAGTATGCCTCGCAGTATCTATGACACGCAGATACAAATCATTCTAGTATTTATTATTGCACAGTATGGATTAAGCTTGATTAAGTATGGATTTAAGCTTTTCATGAGACCCATTTTTTTAACAGATTCAATTTGATAGGGTACATTTCCCAGAAATGTATTTCTAAGCTCTTCCTTTTTCTTTAGTTTCGGATCTAAATCAGTTTCTCAATTAGGGCTATGAATACGCCTATCAATAGAATTTAGTTGTCAATATTTGTATCTTAATTATGAAAATACCTGTAATTCTGTATGAGATTATCTAAAGTGAACTTCAAAACTACGAAAATAAATAAAAAAGAAAAACTATTTTTAGGATAACAACTGACAATATATATATATATATATAATAATAAAAAAACTTGTTCTTTTTTCACTTCCCATTTGGACACAAGAAACATTGTTTTTGAGTCACAAACGAAGGATCGGAAAAATCTGTAGAGGATAAAACGATTCTCACAAAATTGATCACTACCTTCAGTAACGTAAATTTACTATTGGAATCAAAGAAATAGGGAGGATGCGTTATAAAATATAAAGTATAATGAATATCACTGCGTTGTTTTCACTGTTATTATGAAGATTTGATGAAAGCTGAATACATCAATGTATTGACTAAAATGTTTCATCTTTGCTTTGGAAACATTTTTTATACCATTACTTTTGTAATAAATTAGTATTTTTAAAATTTCATAATCAGATAACTTAATGAAGCTATAAGACGTTGAGAAAATAAAAAAATATTCTATGAATATCACCACAAGTTTGGAAATTTCGAGATCATTCACTGTTATTTCATGAGTGAATTGAACGAAAGAGTAAATTATACAATTGTTATTATTCTCAGTATTTTTTATAAAATACGTATTTATGTTGTTCAAACTATTGCGTTTTAAACTATTGTGTTTTATTAAATATTTTACCTAAGCATTTTCATTTTCCTTGTTTTACTTTTAAATAAACAGATTTTTTTTGTCTTTTCTGCTTTATGTCTTCAAAATTATATCTTTAGTACAATGTATTTCACTATCTCAATTTAATATCACTCAATTTTAAATATAGAATAAAACTAGATAGAGCCCATCTGTAATTTAAAATAAGTCAATGGTTGTTTGGACGCAGAATGCTCTTTTTCAGGATAACAAACATTGAGCAATGAAATTGGACCCAAATCATTTCCCTGGATCTAATTCAACTGGATCTTAATAACATCAATTAACTGGATCTAATAATCTTCATTTGAAACAATGAAGATTGGCAGTAAAAATGGAACTGCTAAATAAACAATAGCAACTACTAATTTATGAATATAAATTCGTAATGATTTAACAATAAGCAATATACATTGGTTGGGATTCAAATCCTCTCTCTCTCTTTCTTGAATTTTTTGAAGTCAATTAACCCTTTATTGGCTAAAAGGTTTAGCCACATATTAAAATTTTTTTCTCCAAGCGAGTGTTGGATATTTAGTCTATCCATATGCGTTAATTCAAGCTAAAACGCATAAAAATTAATACGGATGGCAGCACGAAACTTAATTTTGCATTTCATGTCCTCTGATGGGTAGTTAAAAACAGTTTTTCTCGGTGTAAATCTACAAATTGTATTTTGATCCCTATAAGTAAAATTTCTGATCTTTGAAAAAATGTCGACATGTCTTAAGTATACTTTTCTCTCATCTGAATGAATGAAAGAATTGTACAATTAAAAAAAGTTTTATTTATGTTTTTGGAAAGTTTTTATATGTGGATAGAGGCTCTATCCACTGCCCACATAGAACAGAAATACAACCTAAAAGTTTTCACTTTTCCTCCACTCAAGGGAGAGAGCACTTATAATCATGTGAGAATGTTGGGAGTCGGAAATATAAACAAACTTTGCTTACAATATGTGGCACAAGATTCTCGGGTTCGAAAATCTTTCACTACAGCTTTTCTGCTTGTAGAAAACGTTTGCATATTATAAAGTTCCGCAGTAAATAGCTCATAAAATTTGTGAAATAACTAACTTAAATCCTTAAGAATATTACACTATTTCTAGCTTTTTATACTAAAATTAAATAAAATATAAACTGTGGATATATAACAATTTCAATGTTTATTCTAAGTATTGTATGTATATTCTATGTTATCCAGTTATTCTATTATTATTTTATTGCACTTCTATTCTGTATTTAATTGTCATTGAAATAGTTATTAGCATAAATGTTAATTTTTCATTAAAAAGCTTATTGTAAAATGATTTATTTTTCTGTCCTGAAAAGTAAGTTAAATGTCGTAAATGCGCCGTGGCTATAACGTCTAGCCACCACCCAGGAATAAAACCCCTGATTAGTTTTTTTTTGTGTGACTAAATGATGTGTATAGAGGATAAAAACATTGCATTCATCACAGAAAAATGTATTTTAACTTTGTGCCCGTTAAAAGGTGAAGACAATTTGAGTGTAGTTTGAAAAACGATGAGTTTTCTAAAAGTCAGTAACTCCTGCCTTCCTGACTGATCTAAATTCTCTTAGGGTCATTGGACACAGAAGCAGAAGATTTGGCAGCAGATGAACAGGTTGCTAAACTTTTTGAAGCTGAAAGACTTGATGGAAAAGTAAGTGGGATTCCTTAATCAATAAATTAAATTATAATAAATTTAGAACAGAATATGTCACGTTTTTCAAATTTTTCAGAATGTTTATTCAAACCATAAATCATGAATAATCTCAAAACAAATTCGAATTTTTGCAACATATTTGGCTGCCAAGAATGTTTTACTAAAACTTGAACTAAAATTGTATAGTTCGTAACACAAATTGAGTTTTCATCGAAATTCTTAAGTGGTGATTTGATAAAATATTTGTCAAAAAATAAAGAGTGAATAAAAAAAAAATGTTTAAAAGCAGAATTTTTTTTAGCTGCATTTATTAAGGACACTATGCTACTGAAACCTTGAAACTGTTGAAGCTATAAAAATTTTCAAGCACAAAATTGAATTCTTTTACAAAAATGAATAACATTTTGATTTCGAAATAAAAAAATGGTCATTGCTTACTTCCATTCAAGGCTCTAATTTAATATTTTATTTATAATTTGAACAACAAACAACTGTAATATACAACAATAGGTATTTCTGGTGAGTTCCATAATTACATAAATTCTTCTTTAAATTACAGTTTCCTCAAACAATTATAATAATAGTAAATTTGCCACCCATCCGGTAGTGTGGTTAGTGATGCCGACTGCTGTGCCGTGGGGACTGGGTTCGAATCCCTGAGAACGCATGGAGATTTGAAAATGTATAGTGTCTTTACGGCATGGGGGTACTTTAAATATCCGTCGAGCCACAAGTCCTCTCGTGAGCTAGGTGGGAAGCTCCTGACCACCCCCAGGATGTTCTCCCTCGAAATTGGGGAAGAACCGAGCCAACTCGTACTGTCACCTGCATGGTGCTCAAAGCTAAGGATAACGACAGGCGTAAAAATCTAGCCCTTAGCCACGATGAACTTCGTGAACCTTGATTTGATGTTACTGTCGATCAGGTGGCATAAGCAACAACAACATAGTAAATTTACACCAATATGTTCCGGAAACTGATATGTCATATGCATTTTACTTATGTTAAAGTTGTAATATTCTGTAATTTTTAGGCTAATAATGGTTCTATTTTGCAGAATCCAAATTTCTTAACAGCCAATTCCGCTGTACCTCCGGCACCCACACCTGTACCTGTGTCCGATTTAGCACCAATGCCGACAAATGAAGAAATATTTGGTAAGTCTGTTGTTTGAGGCGATTGAAGTGTTTTTTAATTTCTGTGCACTTTACAACGAAAATATACTGCCTTTGTTCTTAGATGGTATAAATAAGACTTCGATTAAACATTGCAAAATATTAATGGACTTGCCTTTTGTACAGAAATTTCTGTAAAGAATGGCTTCTGCTTACAATAAGGAGATATATGAAAACCTGTTATCTGTGTTTACAGAAGTCACAAAGGGAAAAAAATAGTTTTGTGACAAAAAAAATAAATTCTCCATATATATTTTCAGAAAAGTTTTAAAGGGATATTCTTTAAATATCTCGTATGAAATGATTTCAATGCCTTTAATATCATTTTTTTCTGGTGTTATTTTAATTGGATTTATCCTTTTGGTTTCCTTTAAACAAGCAAATTTAAATACTTTTTTCTTATTTTATTTGTTTTTACTGTTTTGTATCCCTATTCATGTTTTTTTTATTGATTGTATATTTAGAGGCTAATTTGAGCTTAATTTCTGCTTAAGTTGGAAGTTGCATAGAACTGTTTTTGTTTGTGAAAGCACACATATATCAACAGTAATTCTTGTAAGGTTTTTTACAAGACTTCGAAAGAAATTTCTATCGGGTCCGGATACGTTTAGATTACGTTACGGATACATTATTTAGCAAATAACATTGCACAAAATAATGATTGTTGAATTGGAATTTGTTTTGTGAGTTGATGAATCGAACCTACTTTTTATAACACTGCTTCATTTTTAACTGGTTGAAGGGAAGTTGGTTTCTAGTTGAAGGGGGGAAATGAAGATCTTATCAATAGACCTAATGCTCCATCAAGGTTACAAACATGGTTTTCGACGTAATATATATTGCTGCCAGTAAAATTGATAGAATTTGTATTTTATATATTTTGAAGAACGGGTAGTACAATATCATCCTTCGACTTAGGAAAAGAAGTTGTTCAGCGTTAAATTTTACAGAATTAACGGATTGGCACCGTTTAAGCATCTGGGTGTTTTATCTGCAGTTTTGTGAATATTGCATTAAAATGAGAAAGTTATACTGTTTGTAGTCAAAATTACTTCTCATAATTGCTCAGATGATTCCTAAGAAAAGGTGAATCGATGCTTACAAGGGGCACCATAAGTGGTCTCCCGATTGTAGAATCAATTTCAAACAAGTGGACTGTCACAAGAAAAATTGGCTAAAGCCACCATAGAGCAAAGACACAGAATCGCTATTTTGCGTTAAGTGTACGACGACGTAGGCAGACAACGAGTCCTCAGCTTTCTCGTGACCGTGCTGGAAGAAAATTTCCAGACAAACAGTTCACAGCAGAGACTAGTCTTTACGTCAGTCATTTATGTCTCTTTGACTGCACCCAACAGGAAAGACCGGTTATTGTAGACATCAGTCGTGGACAACACAATTGGGGGCGTGTTCTTTCCAATAATGAGTCGAGTTTCACCAGACAGAGGGATTTTCATCAACTCTTCATCTGGAGAGAAAATGGAGCTCGCTTTCATCCCTCCTACATAAGAAAAATTGACAGATTTGGTGTCAAGGTAATCCTTGTGTGGGCTGGTATAATGCTGGCAGAAGTACACCATTGTATGTCAACGTACAGCGCTATAGGGATGAGGTTCTTGAACTTTATGTGAGGTTGTCCCTAGGTGCTATGGGTACAGACTACTTTTTTTGAACGATAGTGCATGGTAAACAGAGCTCACATTATTGATAAATTTCTTAAAGAAGAGGATATTCGTCGTATGGATTGACCCTCGAGGGGTCTCCGGATCTCACCATTAATACAAATGTTTGGGATGGTCTAGGAAGAATGATTTCTCATAACCCCCAAGGAGTTAAAAGTCGTGCTTTTAGAAGAATGGGTTTTGTTGCCACAAACATTTATTGTTACCCTCATAAACTGTATGACAGCTCGTTGTGAAGCTTTTATAGTATTACACGGTGGCCACTCTCCATATTAGACAGACTTTTCCCGAGGTAAATGCTTTATCTCTGATTCATGATTTCACACTTTTTGATATGCCCTGTATCTAAATTTTCAATTAAAATATTTTAGAAATTGTGTTATGTAGCTCTATTTTCCTTCATACATTGTAATATATCTCTGTGTCAAATTTCGTGTCAACACAGTGAATAGTTCATCAGTTTTCTCAGATTTTTGTTTGTGACCTTAATTTTGGTCATGTGTGTAGTTGAATCTATAAAATTTTAAATATGATTCTTATTATAAAAATATTCGAGTATTACTGCAATTTTATTTTTAATAAATAAGAAGCACGAGTTTAAATTTGTTTCAAGTTCAGATTATAAACTTGACATTTAAAAAAACTAAATTTTAAAAAGAGCTGCAAATAATACTTTATTTTTCCAAAAGATCTATTTACAAACAAAATTATTCAGTTCTTTGTAATATGGTACTCACTGATAACGTTATTTGAACGAAACAGAAAAGAATGCAAAATAAAAACATATTCTCCGCTGCATCGAAAATCAGAGTTAAGTCGAAAACCGTATTTTTAGTAAACGATGAAGAAAATGATGATAAATTAATTAATTTCTGTGTCGAGTCAAATATCTAGTCGAATGTAGTGCAGGTATTAAACTCACATGTATAAAACTATTTGGTTGTGAAAATGATTTCAGATTTACAATCTTTTCGAATGGTCACTGTAAGTTCAAAAGGAGATTAGTGATCAATAATAAAGTCAATAATTTTATAGGATATTAAAAGAAAAGTACGAAAGCATTGTCAAAATTCACACCCCAAAAATCAAACAGCGATTGATCAAATAGTTTTGGAAAAATAGTTAAAATAAATGAAAACTGTTATTGTAAAAAAATGAAAATTCCAATCCAAACTTGGATAAAAAAGAAGCTATAACTTGATGGAATCAGATAATTAAGACCCAACTTTCCTATTGTCAATTCAATCGAAATGAATAAATCAACTAAATAATATTCTTGTCACTCATGATAGTAAGATTGCTAGCATTTCTATAGAAATTTACCAGTGAACGAAATCCCAGTTTTGTTCTGAAATGGAATCCTTTCTAAGAAAAGGTAAAGCAATTTATGGATATTAGCTGACTTGAAAAATTCCCCATTTGATGAGTCACGTGCAAAAATGTCTGCCTCTCAAGATAGAAGCTTGTCACTTCTCAACTTGTGAGGGATTCCCTTCACCTGAATCATTAGACAAATGGAGTGGACCTTTTCTAGGCAAAATCTTTGCTCTGATACATTTCGAAGAGATTTTGTTGGAAAATTATCAATAGAACTCACTCCTCATATGTTTCAGAGGTTTAAGGTACGCTTTGACCCCATAAAACACAGCATTTCAAGAGCTCATTTGCACTGAAACACTGTTTGAGATTGGGGTAGACAACACACCTTCTTAGAACAAGATTTGAGGATTGTAAGAAATCCTCGAACAAAATGGAAAATTTTTGGGGAGCCAATGTTCAAAATCTCCTAACAACTTCGATTGTATCTCAGTGAAATGTTTTCAGTGGAACGTGATGTCGTTTTAGATTTGCCTGAAGAATTTCGAGGTATTAGAATTTGAAAACCAATTGGCTTGTTCAAAAATATTTTTTCTTGTTATTTAATAAAAGTAATTTAAAACTCGATGTTTTCTGGTGAGTAATATTCAATCTTTTTTAGGCATTGAAATTATGCTTTTCCTTTTTGTTTAAGAAATTTGAAGGCCTATACATTTCATTTGTTAAAAAATATAAAATATTCCTTTTAAAATATTTTAAATATGACTGAAACAAAAAAGAAGACAAAGAAAACATTATTTAATACATATTATTATGTAGTACATTTCGTGAAAATTGCTTGTCATCAATATATTTCTACTAATTATAAAAAGTTTTTCCTTATATTTACATCACCCTTTCTAATACTTTCCATCAAAATACATTTCTAATGTTTTCTGTAATCTTCTTCCTCTATTTTACCGTTTAACTCAAACAGTTTTTTTAAAAATATGTGTACGAAAACTTTAACTGATACAATTCAACTAAACCTGCATATATGACTTAATTCCCTTCGATAATATTGTACAAGTAGAAGCTATTTCAAAGGCCAGTATTACTGTGTGTAGTGGGAGGATTATTTAGAAAAAATATAGGATACATGGATGTCAAAATTGCAAGAAGAATTTCCACAGGAAACAGTAAAAATGTTAATAAAATAATTCAAATGAATGCACATTTATACTTAAAAGTAAGATAGTGGAAGTATTCCAATTCAAGACGTAGGCAAATAACTGGTAAAATTGTACACATTTAGCTAAAGATTGCGTCAGAAAAAAAAATGATCCTCTTTCTGGGATAGAGGTTTCTTTCTTAGGATAGAGAGGTTTTATACCGGAAAGATGACTATTTATATGTCTGTCTTGTACTTGAAGGAACAAGGCTGTAATAAGTGTTATGATCTTTTGAGTCTAATGTAAAATTGTTCTGAAATTGCCCAAAGTAAAAAGTAGGAAAAAATCTATTGAATTTATAATTTTTATTTAAGCCTAAAGAGTATTGCAGTTGTTATATTTATAATATAACACCTTTTTTTTAAAACAGCTGTTCATATGTTTTTGCTACTACTTAAGAAAATTTGAAATGTCTTAAATATTTGAACTGTTAGCAGATGAGGCGTTCCATTTCCATGAATTAATATCAATCGATGTTGTAAGGTGCATTTCCTTTGTCTATGGATTGTTTACTCCGATGTTTGGAATGAAACGCGTGCCTTGAGAAAAAAACCAGATCTCTGCAAATGAAGAAGAAACGGGACGAAGAAAGGATAGAACTCTTCCAGTGTGGAATAGAAGCGTTATTGATGGCAAAGCAATTTGACAAGATGCCTCAATCAGATTGCTTTATTCGAAGCCTTCTGTTGAAGCAACTTATAACAATACTTATTTGTTTAAGTTACAACGCAACTTATGTTTCATTAGTTTTAATATTGGTTGGATTCAAAGATTGAATAAATTGGTTCAAGGCCAAGTTAAACCTTTAATGAGTAAATATATCTTATACTATAAAGGAAGCAAATTCGACATAGAATGGCTTAAGTAACACTTCCGGATACTAAAATACATGGATTCAATACAAGTATTAAAAATAATTGAATAGAAAATATGCTTTAAAAATAACTCATAAATTTTACATTTTAATTGATTTATTGAATGAGAAGCATTCATTACAGTAACTGAAAATAATCCAAAATTGTGAAGAAAACTGACAATTTTTTTGTGCTTTGTTAGATTTACAATTGAAATGTATTCAATTATTTTTTAAATAGTTTTTGTGATCCCCATTTTTGTGTGATAACTCTTAAATTCAAAACTTAAATTTTCGGAAGTGTATTCTTTAGAAAATCACTGTTAAAGTGCTTATCTAAGGAATACATTTTCTTTTCATACCTTTCCTTTTGATACACAGTCTTTAAATATAGCGTTTACCTTTAGATTACAAAATCGAAAAAACAGCTGCGACAATACGCAGCTGTTCTGAAAACATAAACGAAATTATTTACTCGAGTTAAATGTAATAAAATACGTCAAGAAATAAAAACAATTCTCAAACATCCAACTGATATTCTTTTATTCCTATTACATAATCACAATAGCTTAAGTTAAATCTCAATTTTGAATAGAACGTAAATTCAATGGATTTGTATGGCTTTCTCTCAATACGTATTGTCAAATATTTATTAGTAAATTTGTGTGTGCGCGCGCTGCTGTATAAATCAGTTGATTTTTGAAATACAATTAAACAAAAGGAAAAAAAGGGGTTCCTTAAAATATTACGTTTACTGTGGCTGTTTTAATTTTGTACAAAGTGGCTGTTTTAATTGTGTACAATGTGGCTGTTTTAATTTTGTTACGTATGTTTTCATTAGTAAAAATGTTCGAAAATGATGTGATTCTTGTAGGCAAAATCGATGAGCTGCGGAAGAAGCATGCGGTTGAAATGGCCGATTTCGAAAAGGCCCAAACCATCAACAAAGCCCGCACTACCCAGGGCTTGCAAGAAAAGCTTCAAGCCAGGAGAAGCCGACGTAGTCGAATGCAGAATCATGAAAGAGAAATGGAAGCCCTGCAGACTGCGTGAAGAGAATGCATTTCAATTGGAATTCCTCATGTATTTTTATTCGAAGCGATTCAATTCAATGTTATATCAAAAGAGAGTGACTTTTTTCTCACGAATAAAATGGGCTACTCAAATTATCAGTGGAAATTACAACAAGATATCCAAATTTTATTCTATTTTATACCTTCTTCATATACTGTTCTCTGATACTTTAAAAATGCTTACTTAGTAATTAAAAAGTGGGACTTGAAAACAACTTTTTCACGTAGCAAATCATATGAGTCTATAGAAAATCATAAAATTCTTCATCAATGTCCATTGGGTTAAAGATAAATTTTAAATCTCGATCACAATTTTTGATGATCCATGACAGTAAGGCCGAAGGGATGAAAATTTCGGTTACTGGAGAAACAGAAAATTGAGAAGCAATCTGGTTTAAATATAATCTGCTCTAAAAGTACAGCATCTTACATTCTTGTGGTATGTTTACATGAAACAAAGTTCCTCAACCAAGTTTAATATCTTAATGTAATTACAATCGGACTTGTATATAACCAAGTCGCTAAATCCCGAAAAAAAGTTGGTTTTATGGAAAATTCGTTATATAGAAATTAATCTTTCAATTTTCTTCATATATATAAATCACATAAAACAAATTTTAAAATCATAAAAAATAATTATTCAAACATTTTTGTAAGTTAATATATATTTATTTTATATTTCTTACCTGTCAAAAAAAAAGAAAAACCGCAAGAAAAGTTTCTTAACGCATTTATCAACTTTCTTAAGAATTAAATGTTTTCTTTGATGGTTAAGCACTTCCGTTTTGACATTTGTGAGCTACAAGAAACGAACTTACCAGTACGACGGGGGACAAACAAACGGACTCCACTTAGGGTGAAAGGGGATATCGAAGATGTTTAGGATAAACTGGATAATGGGCGCTAAAAGTTTCACTTTCTGAAGGCAATGCCTAGAATTCTCGGCGAGTAATAAAACCAGTTCAAGATTTATCATAACAGGCGTTAAAAGAGAGAAGAACTTGAAATGTCCAGAAACACTTTAAAAATAGGGAGAAAAAATTGAATCACTGAGAAAAAGTTTGTTCTATAGGAAATGCACTTCGCTGTTGGGAGGTTATTTTACGAAGAGAATCATGAAAAGTTCTTGGTTCCAGGAAAAAGTTCACTCTATAGAAAAATTCGCAATATAGAGGTTTTAATATGTAGGTTCGATTGTAATATATTTTTTCGATAGCGGGAAAATTCTCATAATGTTGAATTTTAAAGTAATTTGAAATACTAAATTTTTGTATAAATGAATATATTATTACTGAATTGCCATTAATTTTGGCTTACAGATTTTCTTTATTTCAAATTCAAATCTAACTTTAAATGTTTTTTTTTATTAATTTAATCGAATTACAAAGAAAAATAATTGAAAAATAATCTCGCGAATTACAATTTCTGTCCAAAATACTTCCAAAACGGAAGAATATAGCTGGAAATAATCAGTATAGAGTTCAATGTGATGAAAAAGTTTTTGTTCTATTACCCATAAATATTTTTAAATTGTTCTAAATGTTACAAAAAGACTTACGATAGTTAATGTATTACATTAAACCAGATTCAAAGCACATTTTCTCTAAATACATATAAATGCTGTTCTAAGAAATAAAAATTGTAATATTTGGTTAGATTACGTTTTACTTATATTAAAGATTGAACAGACATATCTATTTCTAATGGATACAAGAATAAAGTGAAAAGTTGTTTGCATAACAAAAAGGCATTCCAATCAGCTAAAATGTATTTTTTTTTTTTTTGGGTCTTGGTGTTGTATGACAAGTTCTCTCAAGATGTTTCTTGACACGAATTTTGCAGTATTTCTTCAAATGGGTCCACTTTTACTTTTCGATAAATTAACCCCTAAAGAAGTTGATTCAAAGTTGGCTTGAGTTTATGGGGACTTGTAGGTCAACCCCGTTCAAAAGTTGCATTGAAACGTCCCTCGAAATGACCCCCGTGACAGACGGTCCGCAAACACTCAGGAAACTATCGAAAACGTGCATGATATAGTTTGGGACGATAGGCGAGTGAAGGGGAATGAGATATTGAGGCTGTGAAGGAGAAAGGGTGCGAAACAACTCGCACAAGGAATTAGGGATGCGAAAGCTCTGCGTATGATGGGCTCTGCGTATGTCATTGGCTGAAAGCCAATGACAAACCAATGCGTCAATGATTTTCACAGCAATGTTTGAACCGATTCAATAGGAATCCGTCTTTTGTGCAGCGATTTATCACACCATAGATGAGACATAGGTACACGTACGAAACGAAACAGCAGTCGAACCAATGGTGGGAATCAGTGCCAAAGTAATCCAAGTGGATCGCCGGAAAGATTATGGGCAGCGTGTTTTGGTATGCTGACCCTCTTGAGAAGGCGAATATTCTTGACGTGATTCTTGAGAAGAGGCCTGGCTTGAAGACCTCTTTCACCAAGCCACGTACCTGTACACACTTCCATCAGTTCCCACTTGTTGTTTCTTCCCATGAAGACTCTGGGAAGGATGTGTTGAAGAAACTCAAGTGGGCTCAAGACAAGGAAGTCATTTTTAACTCACAGTCCTTCACTGTCAACTTTTCACCTTACCCTCACATTCTTGGTCAGTTGGAATTATTTCATGTAGAAATATACTTAATTATAATCTAATAATAAAAATCTGAAGCTATGATTTTTTTCGCCCTTTATTAAAATCCATAAAATATATGACATAAATTTACGCTGATAGTTTCATTGGAAATTTAAACTTTCCCTAAACATATAATTTAACAAACTTTTACTAAGGAAAACAAAAGGATTACCAACGTTGAGCAATTATTTGCAAAGAATATTGAGAGCATATGTTCATTTTCAAAGTTATTTATCTCCCCATCGGTTAATTTTGACAACTTCCGTCAACAGCTAAGATTTTTTTTACGTTAAAAAACTGAGCAGGTTTACCAGGTGGCACTGCGAAAGAAAGCTTCATCTGAAAAATAAAATGTTTCAATAGACAACTTAAAATGCATAGAAACGTTTTTCTACAATTAGCTTTCATTTTATTTTATTTAATGGGGGTATTTGAGTAGTAAATCAAATGTTTAGTTCAATTGACTCACCTCTGTCTGTTTGTCCCAACTCAGTGTTATGTTAAATGTACTGAATTGCTGTCTGGTTGGATTTGGATAACCCTGCAAAGGCTGGGAAACTGTATAATTCAGTTCCGGAATATAAAATACTTCATCAGCTTCATTTGACATCTCATCGTCATACTTATTAGGGCCTTTACGATATTCCATAGAGACACAAAAGGAATCCGATTGGGGCTGTATTTTGTTTGAAAAGACAATCGTACTGTTTTCACCTCCGTTGAGCACAATTCCCAAATAATTACCTGAAATATACGAAAATAAACTAAATGTAAAAATAATTTTGTCATGATATATGTACCTAGGAATCCAACTAACATTATTACTATATGAATGCTCGAAGCACATACAAATACATATAAAACATGTAATCAGTTAGATTTATGTAAACAATCTAAACAAAAAATATCAGTTTTTTTTCCCTTTCAAGTCCTATTACTTAATCAATAGAATTATAATTTTATCACCTTCCTCAGCAATCAAATGTCAGTTTCTTTGCTCCATTCAAGAGGATTCCAATTTCCTTCCGGTTCAAGAGTTGAATTTCTTTTCTTTTGGTTCCTTCTTCCAATGCGAAGAAAATTGCAATTTTTTCTTATATATTTGTGAGTAGCGAGGAAATGAAATCTGTTCGTATCACTTGAGCTTAAAAGTATGAATTAATGCTATTGAATGGACACGTCAAAAAGTCATGGACAAAGAATTCCTACAAGGTATCATTCACGAAACTGATTCGGAGTAAAAATATCTTGGAATGCAGCAAGTGAATCAAACAAATTTCACCAAGTTGTTCCGAGACAATGCCAAAAGAAAATTGAAATTTTTTTTATATATTTGTGAGTAGCGAGGAATTGGATGCATGAAATCTGTTCGTATCACTTGAGCTTAAAAGTATGAATTAATGCTATTGAATTGACGCGTCAAAAAGTCATGGACAAAGAATTCCTACAAGGTATCATTCACGAAACCGATTCGGAGTAAAAATATCTTGGAATGCAGCAAGTGAATCAAACAAATTTCACCAAGCTGTTCCGAGACAATGCCAAAAGAAAATTGAAATTTACTTACAGAGTATTTGAAAGTATATTAAAAGAGATTAGTGAGTCTTGTGTTTTTGCGGATTATTCTTTGGGTTCAACACAAACAATTATATAATGGAAAGAAAAGGCAAATATTCTGAGACTGCCATTTGAAATGAAATCCAAGGATTCCATTTAATAGAGGCCTATCATGCAGAAAAATAGGGCATGCTCAATAGTAAGTATCCCGTGATCTGATGACGTACCAGCCGAGGCGTCATCATATGACTTTGGTTCACAATTATGTCATCAATACCCTTTGTGTTGTTCTGCGTTGGTTTCAAATTCACTGATTGCTACTAATTATTACCGGGCTCAAGTCACTCGAAGCAGATTTTCCAACCAATTTTGGTCTCAAATTCGTTGCTGTCGAATCTTAGGACCACTGTGAGTCTGTTGAGGTTCAAAGTCCTCAAGTTGGCGGGGTGCGCAAGTTAAGAGCTCCATCGTCCTTGACCATGGTTCCAAATTACAAGGTCTGCCACCAAACGTTAATAAACCAACTGCTTGCTTTGTGCCAGTTAGATATGTACCCATTCCTTTGGTTTTTTGTAGATGACTTTTCCATTCAATTATTTTAAAAAGGTCAGCATAAACTATTTTTTGTGAAAAATATCAATTGGTTTCTATGTGAAATGGAAATAATATTTATGAAATGTATGAAAGAAAAAAGAATCTTTACCCCCAAGAGTGGGTTCTATCACCCAGTTTGGATTGCCCATGATGTAATTGTTACAATCCGTATTATTCTGGAAAGCGCAATAAAACAAATTCGGCATTGGAGGCGGATGGATCGGAGGATCGTCACTTGTCCTGCCTGAAAAATAAGTCAAGTGTCAAACTCTATTTCTATTCACGAACTTTGCACTTATTAAATTAAAAATGTTTTCTAATTTTTGTCTGATCAACTCAAACTATCGACAATGTTATGTCTTTCTACGGTGTAACCAGAAATTTTTAAATATTAATAATTAATAACGAAGAAAATAAAGGGAAAACATACAAAAGTAATACTAAAATTTAAGGAAATTCTAGTTTCAACTATGAAATCCATTGCTTTTGAACTAATATGATTTAAAAACTTTCGTATGTGGTATAGTATATCATAGAAAATTGCTGACAGTTTTATCAAGAACAAAAAATTCCATTTTTTTAACGATTGCTAAATTTTACGTGCTTGAAAAAGTAGTTTGAATTCGAAATTTAGTTGTAAAATTCTTTTTTTTTTGCATTGAAAAGCAGCAACTAACGTAACTAACTGCATAAAAAATACTAATTTTTTTCTCGATAAAACAAAAATTCTATTTAGAATTATTAAAGTCAAGCTCCTCCTATTTTTCTAATATTTGATGAGTGTACCACTTATTAGGTAGTTTATATTAAATAAATCAGGTGACTGTAACAGAGGTTTTCTTAAGGCTGTCTTCGGCTAATGTTAAATAGGACCCGGAATATTTGTTCAGATATAAAAGTACTCCAATTATATTCTGGATTCACCATCCGGTAAAGAATCACTTATTTTATCTTACTACTCATTTTTATCCGTGTTGATCCATATTTTTCCGGTATAAAATGTGTTTTTTCTCTTCTATATCGTAATGCTAAACGAGCTATGCCTTTATATGTTAATAGGAAAAATGAGCTGTTTATGAAATATTTCGCAATTTTAAAAACACTCCATTCTAAAGAAATGCATGAGTTACAATGTGACCAATTTTTATAAAAATGGAGGCATCTTTTCTGTCCGAATATGTGCTCCATGTTAAGTTCCCGCTCTCCTCTCTATGGAGAAAACAACCTGAAAGAGATCCAGTTCCCAATGAAGACCGGGTTTTATTTGAATTGACTGACTCTGCTTTTCTGCCCCAACAGTATGGGGATCGAAGGAAGGTTCAATGACAGTACATGAGAAAGAAGGATTTTAGAAGGATTGCAAAAAGTCACCAAATTGGGTGATCAAAATAGATGTTTCTATAAAAGTTCCGAAGGTTCCAGTGGGATTCTTTGGCTAGAAAACTCCAGGAACTTCCATAAAGTCCGCCTGTAAAAAAATGATGCATAGAAACTACACTGGAGTAACAGCGACTGTGTGTTTCATTTGTGTTATGCGATATGATTAAGAATATAAATAATAACTCTGTTCAACATTTGTGCGAATCTATGTTATTGTAGATTGGGACATGTGTATTTCCAGTTGTCCACGAGAGCTACAGAAGGATTCATGCCAAAAGTGTTATATGTGTGGACCTTTGCTGCAACTAAAAGAACTACGGTACAATATACAGAATTTCTTTACAAAAACTAATATTTAAAAATGACTAATATTTGAAATGTTGACTCATTAAAACAATTTAAAAAGAAATGGAATCAACTATAATTATATATATTTTTAATTTATTCTATATTGTCGTCTTACTATTTTTTTCCTTTATTTCTCCCTTACTAATAGAATTTTATTGTTTTTAAACAACTCTGATTATTTATCTCAGGTACCAACGAAATTGTACAATATTTCTATCTCTAGAACAGTTTTATAATGTTTAGATATTATACTGTCAAAGTAATATGTATTTGTGTCGTGGAAAGTAACATATGTAATCTGTGTGAGAATACATGATTATTATTCGATAGAATGCATTTTATTAAGTTTTGTATTAAAATGCATACATATATCATTGCAAACTTTCTAGCATTTTTAAACAACATAAAGCTATATTATTGTGTAAGAAATATGTAATATTACAAAATGAAAAAATTCTAAACGTGACAGTCATAAAATGGTAATACAATATGAAAAACTTAAATGATGAAATTGAAAAAAATGTATTTACATTGAACTACGTAATACTTACGACATAAACCTGGATGTGACGTCTGCATTGTACAGGAACTGCCACAACAAGTATTTATAGGACAATTGCTGCATTGAGCCCCTATCTTATACACACTGCTTCCGTATACATTTCCACTAAAAATTAATAATATGAATTAATATATGAAAAACTTTACTCTTCCGTTAACTGTCACACATTTTATTTTTGAAACTGATTAGTAGTTAAGTAGTACACTGTGCACTCTTTTCAAACAAATTAGAGAAGCAAGGAAGGAAGAGAAGATAACTATGACAGAGAGCCTGTTATGGGAATTAAATGTAAAGTACACATGCATTAAAAAACACAACACAGGCGAGAAGAAGTAACAAAATTTGTGTGGTAGTTTTAATTCTTTTTAAAACGGTGAAAAGAACATCAGCAGGTACTTCAAGATAACAATTTGATTACATGTAAGTAACAAAAAAAAAGAAACTTGTTTCAAGAAAATACAGGACGTTTAATATAGTGTGTAGTCCCGAACAGCTCAAACTGCTGATCATCTATTTTCCATGAATGTTATAGAGAAGGCTTTGGGCTCTGTCTCGATTATTACGAGATAGGGGTCGATAATCTCTATCTAGATAGTCAATGTCTAACATTCTCTTCGTTCTTGAAATTGACTTTGAAAAGACAACTCTTGTGTCCCTCTAACAGAGTCAAGTAATCTTTTCTTAAAACTAAAACTGAACAAAAAGAAGCTTCTAGACAATGAATGTTTTGTTTTACTTTAATTACCGTTATAAATAATTGCGTATTTCGTTAAAGACATGTACTTCCCTGATTTTTTGAGTACTGCATATAAATTTCATTCGTTGATTTAGTCTTACACACAACCAGACGAATAGAGAGAAAAAATTAAATCTAATCTTAATACTCACGCCGGTCCGTAATTGCAGATATATAATCTTGTATATGTTTCATCCTGAAAAATATTGCCTTCTTTATATAAAACGTAGCCACAGCCAACTCGAAAAGAATCTGCCCATGCAAGCTAAGTAAAAAACATAAAATAAACGTTAGTATTAACAAATATAACTGGAATTTCTGTAAGAAGCGTAAATTTAAGGGCATAGCATACGTCAAATTTTATAAAACTTCACAATTGAATTATTTATGAATATATATACAAGGGCCGTAAATTAAGTAAGTGCCACACAGGTATAAAAAATTTTAATTAACTTACAAGTACAATTGCATTACATTCTTCCTATATCATCACCAGAAAAGCTTATAACCTTTTGGCAAATGTCGGGAAGCCTTTGGGACCATTGGTAAAGTGTTGATTGTTGATGTCAGTGACGTAGCGCCCTAATGCGAGGCATACAGATGAAACATCGTGGAATCGGTGGCTTCGGAGAGATTCCTTCAACTTCGGAAGCAGATCGAAGTCACAGGTATTCATGTCAGGTGAGTAGGTAGGGTGTTTCAAGATTTCCCACTGCCACCATTGCAATAGGAGATTTACATTGTCTGCTACATGACAACGAGCTTTGCCACGCAACACGATAATGAGATTGTTTTGCAATAAACGTGGACGTTTGCTCCGCATAGCTGACACAGATGGTGTAGTAGAAATCGGCAACAGTAGTCTGCGTTGACAGTTTGGCCTGCAAGCACATCATGCATAAGAATCAAACCCTCCCAATGGTATGCCACCATCAGCATAATCTGCACCGACTGAGTTCCTATCGAAATTTCTGTGGACGTAGCGAACCTCGGTGATGCCATTCTTTCGACAAACGCTTTAATTCGGGCTCCTCCTGACCCGAACGAAACGCCTTAACTCATCCTGCAACCATCCTATACGGTCCCAAGCTTCCAGTAATCCTTAGTAACATTCTTCTGCAGGTTCGTCACCGGCCCCCACGATTTTAAGCCACGATGACTGATTCCTTTTTGAAAATATGCTTTAGAGTGATAGAAACGAATCTCTTTACTTTTACGCCACACCCTTCTAAGTAGATGGACTGTCTTTTCAATACACAGCGCCACCTCACCGTTCCCATATCCTATTTGCGCATGCTCACTGTTCTGCGAGTTTCCCCAGGTTAAGCTACCACTATGTAATTTACAGCCCTTGTATGTAGTGAAAAGAAGCTGGATGGGCCGAAAATAAATAGAACCCATTCGGTCCAGTTTCTTTTGTATATATTATGGGAAGCCTAAGAAATGAGTATTATATTACAAGGCATATAAAAAAAAGGTGTTTTCTCGTTGCTTCATCTCTAACGAATGAAATTGGATGAAAACTATTGGCGCTAAGTCCTTAAGGAGTATATTGTGCCTAACACAAGAGAAAAAACAGTTTCTTTTCTTAAATAAAACCATTTAGGTAGTTTAAATCTGGATAATGCATGGAATAAAAGAAATTATTGTGGAGAAAGAAACTAATGTCACACACATGTAAAAAAAAAAAAAAATAAAATGTTTGTAATTTGAGATTTTTCTCACGCAATTCAATGAAACTTAAAGTGTATGATTAGAATGTTTCGAAAATCTTTAAAGGGAGATCGTAAAGGGTGTTTTTTGAGAGGTATAGAACTTTAAATTCCAATACAACAACGATGTATTATTCGATTGACATGAATTTTTTTATTCGAAAAATAATCTTGTGGCATTACATTTTAAATATGATTTCTGGCATAGGACTGCCACGGCTGGCTCGGATGTAGTCCAATCTGGACGTCCAATTTTCGATGACTTTTTCCAACATTTGTGGCCGTATATTGGCAATAACACGGCGAATGTTGTCTTCCAAATGGTCAAGCGTTTGTGGCGTATCCGCATAGACCAATGACTTTACATAGCCCCACAGAAAATAGTCTAGCGGTGTTAAATCACAAGATCTTGGAGGCCAATTCACAGGTCCAAAACGTGAAATTAGGCGGTCACCAAACGTATCTTTCAATAAATCGATTGTGGCACGAGCTGTGTGACATGTTGCGCCGTCTTGTTGGAACCACAGCTCCTGAACATCATGATTGTTCAATTTAGGAATGAAAAAGTTAGTAATCATGGCTCTATACCGATCCCCATTGACTGTAACGTTGTGGCCTTCATCGTTTTTGAAGAAGGATTCCACCAGCCCATAAAGCGCCCAAACAGTCAGTTTTTCTGGATGTAACGGTGTTTCGACATACACTTGTGAATTAGCTTCACTCCAAATGCGGCAGTTTTGTTTGTTGACGTAGCCATTCAACCAGAAGTGCGCTTCATCGCTAAACAAAATTCGCTTATGAAAATCGACCATTATTTTCGAAATAAAATTGCACAATTTGAAAGCGTTGTTCAGGCGTGAGTCTATTCATGATGAATTGCCGAACCAAACTGAGAATAAATCACTTGACAGGTGTTAAATCGGTCGCCATCTTGGAAAGTAATGCCAACTTAAACTTCTATACCTGGAAAAAACACTCTGTATAAAAGAAGCGCATATTTAAAATTTGTCTCACAATCAGTGGAAAAATACAGTGACTACATATCATAGATTAGTCCCAATTTGCAGGCCAGTTAAAATTTCTTAATGTCATCTGCATAGTCATAATTCTGTTAAGGAATGATGGGTGTTTTTATGGGATTTAGTTTACCATGAACCTTAAGATTTTATTGATAATAGAATTTTCGTTTGAATGTCCTTTTTTTTCGTTTATAGAATTTCCAATTGAAAAATGTCCATCGCTTAATTTATTTGCCAGAACTTAAAGAGAAATAGAAGACCTTATCGGAGTTTGTCCGTACCAGATAATGTTCAGAAAATCTAACCCACGTGGGAAAAAGTACAATGGAATTTTGAAATAAAATTATCCTAACGTAAGCCATGGTAATTTATACAATGGTTAGTTAACATTGTGACGGATCTATCCGCGTCCTTTCATTAATCCTCTTGGGAAATTTTTGATCTATCAAGTCGTGTGTTTTCCCAGCCAACCCTCTGAAGAAACCCTGATTATTCAAATTAGGTCTACTATACATGGTCTACGTTTTCTATCTATGGAGAAAGAGAAAGGGAGGTGATACTCATCAGGTATTATTCGAGTTTAGAGTCTTATTTCAAATAGTGGAGAGGGGAACGAATTAAAAGGATGATTGAAACCTAGGGTTGAATTAGTGTTCAGATAACTGGCATAGTAGATTTGAAACTGGAATAAGATGATCTATAATTATAGTCTCATAATTGGTCCATCTCGCTGTTAATCCACATATTGCTTCTATTGAGAACATCTCTCCTCGTTGAAATTACTTGAATCCGTGTTGCTATTGATGAGATCAATCAATAGATTGCTTTTGAATATGACTAGTTTTCTTTCCCTTCCTCCCACACCACTTGGTGGGCAAGAAAGACCCCTCACAACATCACTATTTAGCTCGGAATCTTCATATTCATACAAAGGAATATTTTTAAAAAATGCCATTACTTAATCAATGGGGTTTTGCTTTGGCGTAACAATTCTGTGACTGCCTATAAAATAAAAACTATGTTCAGCTTTAAGAATTGCGACTGTCACTAGATTCTCTCTAAGTTTGTAAATATCATGTGTCTAATATTTTTCTATTAGTACTCAATTTCAGTCAAATATATTATTATTTAACGTAGCCATTTCTATATTTTTCTCCAACATGCTCAATTTTCAGTCGGATGAAAGATTTTGTAATTATTTTTAGGTGTTAACATGAAATAAAAGTAACCTTAAGAGAAAATTAAACATTTTCAAAGTAACTTATATAACAAAAAAAAAATTTAAAACAAACTTAATTGACATTACCTGGCTAAAATGTCTATATTCACTTCCTGATGGGGGTTGAAATGGAGATATATCATTTTGGCTGAAATAATCGATTTCGTGAAACCAGTCCTTCACTGCAAAATCCCAATCTGCTTGCGGTACGGTATGACCACCAGTCAGCCTTTGAATGGCAATGTTTTGTCCAACTCCGAAATTCACTAGATTCCACAGAAAAAAACAGTCAAGTTCATCGGCAAAGAATGAAAAAAGAAAATATTTGAATTCTCATTGTTAGTGTTTTATAATTATTTTTCCTTTACTTTTCTTACGATAAGGAAAAATAACACTAAACCGGGAATTAAAAATGACAAAAAAGGAACGGGAGATGTTATGCTTAAAAAATGAATATCGAAAAGCATAAATAAAAATGAATATGTTAATAAAAGATTAAGTATGCGTATGCACTATGTAAGAGAAAATAAGGTTAACGATCATTTATGAAGGAGCTAAACGTAGATTTTTCTTTTGTTTGAAAAATCTGTTTAGGAAATAACGGATCTCTTGTATTTTAAATTAAAAAGAAACAGAAATTTCTTGTTTTACTCTTCAATGTCTTTGTACCCAAATTATCCTTTTTTTCCATATTTCTAGTGGAATTTATCACTTTAAAAAAGATGATTTGAATCGTCACCTGTATCTACATCTACTTCTTACATTTTACATTATACTATTATTTTATTTTAATTTATTAATATTATTTTATACTAGCTGGTATACCTGTTCTTCGCACGGGTGAACTGAAAAATTAAACAACACAGATTGAAGGATAAAGAAGTTTTAAATGAGTTAAATTTACGTGAATTGCAAATTAAACAAAAAAAGCTTTTTGCATATCTCAGCTGACCAAAAAAAAAAAAAAAAAAAAAAAAAAAACACCTTTGTTAAATTTTAAGTATGTAGATTTAATAGCTGATAAAAAGATTTTTTTTTATTTCTCTAACTCCCCGTAACACTCCCGTAACACTCTAATTATCCCACGAGCGGTTTTTTTACTGAACTTATTTTCAGTCCAAATTGTGCATGTTGATAGAATAACTACTTTGTTTATTATATTTCCGGTATTTACTAAGCAGAATTTTGATTTATTCCTAAGCCATCTGTTTTTTCTTTTTTCCGTTGATACCCAAGCTTTAGATGGATAAAGGAAAAACTGCTTTCTTTTTTATTCACTGTGCAGTAATAAGTGATGCTTTCTTTTACAAGTATTGCATAATAATTTTGATTTGCGTTGAGTATTTATTACTAATAATGAGTCCCATTTAAACAGATGTTTTTTTTAAACAAAGCACTCAAACTACATCCAAGATAATTCAGCAGAATCGTTTTATGGCAGAGAATTGAAAGCGAGAAATGCAACCTTTATATAAAAATGTACGAGGCAAAGACAGGAGAGACAGGGATTTAACTTTATTCTATTGTTTTTTTAAAAAAGAGTGGTAATGTGCCACTAAGAATCGCTCCCCGTGCCACAGTTGTCGACCCCTGCTATTAGCCGAGTGTGAACTGTGAATACGTCTTGTGTTCATTTCAGAGATTCCAACTTTTAAATTAAAAATATTATTTTACTAAAGTTGTGGTGATTTACGTTTGCTACCTGTTAATTTCGATTAACCTTTGGACCACTACTTTACACCTCCCCTCAGTGTCGACTTATCCCGCGAAAGGAACGACATGTCTTCTTTTAAAAAGTACAAGTGCTTAACAATTTCTGAAAAGCAAAAGGTGAAAGAATCAGTTGAAGAAGGTGAGAGGAACGTCGATGTAGCCAAAGCATTGGAAATCCCACTATTCTGAAGAATAAAGAGAAAATCTTTAGTGCATCTTCGAGTACGCGTTAGTAAGGGTAATTTTCCACGTCTTGAACAGTGTTTAGTTTCATAGATGAGACAGTGTCGAATACAGAATATTCCGATGGGTGGCTCTTTATTGAAGGAAAAGGCTACAGCATTCGCCAAAGAATTAGGAATCGAGTTTTCGGCTAGCGAGGGATGGCTCACAAATTTTAAGAAAATGAATGTGGGATAGTCTTCAAAAAATGTGCGTGGAAAGCTTAAGTGTTGACATTAACGTTTGTTCTAAGTGGCAGAACTCGATTTCGGATCTAATAAAGGAGTACGAACCACGTAACATTTTCAACACGGATGAAACCGGACTCTTTTTCAAGTGTTTGCCAGAAGAAAAAAACATTTACATTCAAAAAAGAAAAATGTCAAGGAGGAAAACATAGCAAGGAGAGGTTAACTATTTTACTGGCTGTAAACATGGAGGGCTCAGAAAAGATTACTCCTCTCGTCATGGAAAAATCTGCAAAACCTCGGTGTTTCAAGGGTATAAACTCGTTCCCTACCAAATACCGCTCAAACAAGAAGGCATGGATGACCACCGAACTCTTTAATGAATGGTTGGTCTCACTGAACTCGGATATGAAAAGAGAGAAACGACATATTCTCTTATTTTTAGACAATTGTACTGTGCACAATAACGCACCACCTTTATCAGATGTGAAGCTTCAATTTTCACCTCCAAACTTCAGCCACTCGACCAGGGCATCATATATAATTTTAAAACTTTTTATCGGCGTGAAGTCGTTAAAAGTGTTTTGGATAACCTCGAAAATCAGCAGAATGTAACTACTATTTCTATTTTAACAGCTTTTATCATGATTGACAAGGCTTGGAGAGCTGTTACTCCTTTGACAATTCACAGCTGTTTTAAAAAGTCAGGCTTCCCCTCGCCGAATCTGGTTGATGTGGACGGTACACTCACTGAATTTACTGCTGAACCATCCCTTTGGGAAGCTCTACCAGAACAAGATTTGACGTTTGACGAATACGTGTTGGTTGACATGGACATTGCTGTATGGGGAGCTCTATCTGACGCTGAAATTGGGCTTTGGATCACAATAATACAGAAAGTGATGAAGACGAATCGGAGGAGTTGACTCCGGTAACTCTGTCAGAAGCTAAAGTGTCACTGAATAAACTACACAACTTTTTCCTTCAAAATCATGTTGATGCAGTCATTTTACAGGCTTCATTTGTTCTAGAAAAATCTATTGACAAAGTTAGATTGAATGCCTTAAAGCAAAAAAAGATAACAGATTTTTTCGACAAAAAGGATTAATTATATTGGGTTGTTCGGAAAGTAATTTCGTTTTTTTTTTTGTGGAAATGAAAAACAGTTTTCGTATAATAAACAAATATTTTATTAAATTACATATTGACCGTTCTGGTCCAACACCTTTTGCCATCTTTCTGGTAGTAGCATAATTCTACGCTCATAAAATTTTTGGTCTTTGCTGGCAAAAAACTGATCGAGGTGGTTTTTGACCTCCTCATTTGAGGTGAAGGTTTTACCGTCTAAAAATTTTGGAGTGAGCGGAACAAATAATAATCCGATGGTGCCAGGTCTGGAGAATATGATGGGTGTGGCATTGTATCTCATTCAAGCTGTAAAAGCTTTTGGAGAGTGACCAAACTTGTGTGAGATCTCGCGTTGTCTTGGTGAAACATTACACCTTTCCTGTTGATTAGTTCTGACCTTTTCTGTTGAAGTGTATCATTCAGTTTGTCCAGCTGATGACAGTAGACTTCCGAATTAATCGTTGTGTTATCCGGTAAAAGCTCTAAAAAGACGATTCCTTTAAAATCCCACCAAACAGACTGCATCACCTTTTTTTGGTGAATATCGGCTTTGGAAATGGTTTGAGCCGGTTCATCTTTTTTGCTCCATGACCTCTTGCGTTTGACGTTGTTGTATACAACCCATTTTTTGTCCCCAGTAATGATGCGCTTCAAAAACAAATCATTTTCGTGACGTTTGAGAAGCGATTCTCTCTGTGAGAACATGGGGAACCCATACATCGAGCTTCGAGGATAATCCCAGGCCTTTCAGGTGGTCATAAACTGTTGAATTTGATAAATTTAACCTCAATCCGATCTCACGTGTTGTTATTCACCGGTTCGCATGAATTAATGCCTTTATCGTGTCTTTATCAGCTACAACCGGCCTTCCAGAACGTAGTGCATCTTCGACATCAAAATTGCCGGATCGAAATTTAGCGAACCAGTTTTGGCACTGGCGTACTTTCAACACCACCTTCTCCATACACATCGGTCAATTTCTTTCTGGCTTGAACAGCATTTTTACCCTTTCTGTAGTAAAACAGTAAAATACGTCGAAAATGCTGCTTATCGCTCTCCATATTTAAAAGGGCACCAACCAAAAACTACTGCGTAGAATTAATTGGAATTTTTCACACACAAGCCTTGCTATATGAGCTCTCAAAGCATATAAAAATTATACGGCTTAAATGTGAAGTTGGGTGCAAAAAAATACAATTAAATCCTCTGTCGGGAAAAAACGAAATTACTTTCCGAACAACCCAATATATAGTATTATGTTCTTTTAATTGTTGTTTTCAAGACATAAGTGTATTCTTTTAATATAGGACCTTTAACTTTTGTTTCATTTTTATACTGTATAAAATGTACTTTAAAAAAATTATGTACAATTGTTGCTTTAATACATAGTTTTAAATTTAAATGTGTTAGAAAAAAAACTTCTCTTCGTGTATTTTGAGAGTCTTTTTCTACCCTCTTGATAATTCGAAGTTTTTCATTGGTCCCTCCAATTTCGAATTATCGAGAGTCGACTGTATCTGCTACAAAACTATTCGCCTTCTCCTCTAAAATACTCATCATAGAACCCGTGCTGCCATATATCTTGAAAGAGTGGATTTCAAAGAATATTCCTGCTAAGTATTGGTAGAATATTCCTGCTAAATTGGTGTGGTAGTTAGGAGAAGGGGGTGCCAGCTCAGGTGTCGTCGACGTCACTTGACAATGGTTCAAAATTACGTGGTCCGTCGCCAAAAGCCCTCGTGTAGCTGAACAGTGCGACGTTAATATTCACTCCAAAAAATACAGTACAGTAGTTATAATTATTTTTATACTTAAAAATACAATATCTGCCTACTGAATTAAAATTATAGCGTTATAATTAACTACTAACCACAAACAAATTTTGAAAATTTGTCCAAATGATGTCGTGTGAAAGAGAAAGTTTATTTACTTTAAGTACCAGAAGCGATAAAAGTATTTATTTTGAAAAAAGATCAATTTCTTACAACCAAATGTGCATAATAAAATCATTAAAAAAAATTCAAATAAAGAGAGATTTATTACAACCTCTACCTTCAAAATTTAGTTTCATTCTGAAATAAAAAAAAATAGGGATTACGCTGATTACAGGAATAAATTAGAAGCGAGTGTCTTGCGTAGCCAAAACAAAAAGAGTTCCTTCACAAATAAAAGATAGATATATGCTGTCATGGACTTTTTTGCAGAGGACGCCAGAAATCCTTGCAGATGGCAGAATTTTTTCTTACTTACTTGACAAATATCGTTATATTTTGGAAACTTCACACAATATCTTTATAAATTACTGCCTATGCTATAAATTATAGCCTATGTGTTATTCTGATGCATAAGCTATATTACTGTAAAGTTTCTTTAAAATCCATTCAGTTGTTTTTGCGTAAAAGACGACCAAACATCCAAACAAACTGTCGCATTTTTAATATATACCTAGATTACTATTTTATTTTTAAGCTCATATAAGAACGAACTGATCTTAAGGCTACAATATTCCTCTCTGATTTTTGAAAACAAAAATAAAGAAATTCTATTCACAGAAAATCTAATTAGTCAATCTCAATTATTGCATTTTAGGGCAGATTGAAATGCTCCAGATTTGTCTGTCATAAGATTTTGATCTGCTCTCGAGGCTGGGGTTAAAGAAAATATATCACACCGTTATTTGGAGGAGCACCGTTCTGAAAATTATAAGAAAAAGAGATATTGTTTTCTCGTCATCTTGCTCAAAATTGCCGATACTAACAGTCCACTGTTTAGAATAAAGTGTTCCAAGCAGACAATTAAATCTCCGCATCCTTGCAGTAGTTGATCCCTTAGGAATTATTTTAATAAACACCGAATGTCACTCAGAAGGTCCAATGACATTTAATGAGGGGAATGCAAACTATTCAATACCAGTGAAAATCAAAGGACGTTGCATTAAGTCGGTTGAAAAGGCTCTATTTGTTGGCTGTAACAAAAAAAATATTTGATTTGTCACAAATTGCAGCGATTTTATAGAATTAGGTCCTGTTATTGTATAGTTTATTTAAAATTAGATTTGAAATCCTTCTATTCCTTTACAAATTAAAAATATTATTTTTTTCCCAATATTTTCAAGCAATATGTTTATTCATAATGGATAATGGTTTATTCATAATTTTTATAAAAATATGTATGAAACCCTTCTTGAGCTGTAATTTCATTGTATATAAAATTTTGCGTTTTTTTAATTAAATTATTACTGAAAATTGGTATTTCTCAAAACATTTTAGAATATGACCAATACTTTATGCTCAGATTGCTTTAAAAAACTTGAAAAATGTAACTGTGAGAAAAAATTATTATTTCAATCCAGATAAGATTTAAAAATACTTTAATATTTATAAGATTTTTCTGTAATGACTGTCTGATATATTTTTCAAATAGAAAATTTCCAAAAATATAAAGTATATTACGAACCCTATAGAATGTATACTTTTTTGAAAAATATATAAAGTATACTTTTTCGTGAAAAATATATAATGTAATCATTTTTTAAATATCTTTCATAACCGTTTAGTTTACATAAATGAAATACAGTGTTAGATTTAAAATTATTATGAGATCACCTGAATAGAGCATCTATCTTTGTCTTAGCTCTTGAAAAAGAAGCAGGTGTTCTGAAATGTGAGTTGCTCAATTTATTTTCTCATTTTGCTCAATTTACAGTCAAGTAGTAAAGAAAACTGTGCTGGTTTATTTGTGAAAAAAGAGGATGTAACAATCAATTGAATATTCGATTTCAAATGTTTAACTCGTCAATATCAATAATCTCCTGTAAGAATGGGAAAACTGCGACTCACCTAGAGGTTCCATTTGGCCCTCTGCAGACTTTAAAATAATAGCATTGAATTTTCAAATTCTCAATGTTTTAAAAATCATAAAATGGCACGCTCTGTTTTGTGCATATGCAAAAATTCCCATATTTTTTTCTCTGCATTTGATTAGTTATGAGATTTTTAAAAAAATTAAATGTTTATTTGAATTATTTACGGAATTATATATATTAATAATATGTAAATGCATATAATTACATATAAATAATATATACAATATATTTTTATTGGTATAGATATTAACATTTTTATATAATAATTTATTCATATTTATAAAAAAGATTTATTTGCTTTTATATTTAAGCTGAAAAAAATGTAAGAAACGAGAAATTCTGAAAGCTTTATTTATATCGTACTAGTATTAAGTAATTTCAGAAGAAAAAAACATATTATATTTTAGTTATTAAGCTTCATAATAAACTCTATCAGTTTACTCCTAAAATTGTTTGAGCATCACTGAGAGTTCGAGAACAGGAAGCATACAATTGTAAATTATAATAATAATTCAAAAAAAAAAACCTGAACAGATTTTTTTCAATGTGCGTGTAAAAAAAGGAGAGAATTCGAGTGCTCGTAAAATCAATCATCAATCAATCAAATGAATCGCAAATTTTAGAGGTATTTCTATCTTTAATGATTTATGAAAGTAAAATTTCCATAAGTGGAACGTTCTGAATTATTCAAAGAAAATGAAGTAATGGACTTAATGTATTGCTAAATTAGTTTAATTAACGTCATCAAAAATGTTTGAAAATTAAAAATAGCAGTATCGGTCAGCGCCGTAATTTTCGTCAAGAAACAAAAACAAGAAATAGCTTAGAGGGAGGATGTTGTTCAATTGATTTTGCTGAAATCTATTGATGCCGTACTATAAAATGCCATAATGGGGATCTTACTTCATGTTTAAGTATTTTAAAACAATATAAAATAATAATTTGGATCCCATCTTCATCATGAATGACATTTTAGTTGTCAGAAGACACGTACTGCAGAACCAAGCGTTGACTTTATGCTTCGACATGGCATTTTCGCAACGATTCTCTTTTCTTTTCTCAACTTTATGCTGAACTGTACATTTAGTTGTACTTCTCCCTAATATTTTAAGAAACCGGAGACATTTTCAAACTTTTTGGAAGCTTCGTATATCCAAAGAAATATTTCTTTGTGATACATCTGACTATATATTCTTAATAATTATTCCTTACTTTTTTCTATTTGTTTGAAACTCATGATTAATGGTTATTCACTCGAAGCGGATTATTTTTTGACGAGTACAAAAAAAAAAAAAAAAAAAAAACCCTCTTAATTATTTTTTGACTAAAGAGTGTTTTTTTCCAGGTATAGAAGTTTAAGTTGGCATTACTTTCCAAGATGGCGACCGATTTAACAGCTGTCAAGTGATTTATTCTCAGTTTGGTTTGGCAATTCATCAAAACGATCATCAAGCAAGGCGTAGATTCGTCGAATGGCCCCAAAACGAGATTGCCGTTGTTCCCGATTTTCATAAGCGAATTTTGTTTAGCGATGAAGCGCACTTCTGGTTGAATGGCTACGTCAACAAACAAAACTGCCGCATTTGGAGTGAAGCTAATCCACAAGTGTATGTCGAAACACCATTACATCCAGAAAACCTGACTGTTTGGTGCGCTTTATGGGCTGGTGGAATCATTGGTCCGTACTTCTTCAAAAACGATGAAGGCCACAACGTTACAGTCAATGGTGATCGGTACAGAGCCATGATTACTAACTTTTTCATTCCTGAATTGAACAATCATGATGTCCAGGAGCTGTGGTTCCAACAAGACGGCGCAACATGTCACACAGCTCGTGCCACAATCGATTTATTGAAAGACACGTTTGGTGACAGCCTAATTTCACGTTTTGGACCTGTGAATTGGCCTCCAAGATCTTGTGATTTAACACCGCTAGACTATTTTCTGTGGGGCTATGTAAAGTCATTGGTCTATGCGGATAAGCCACAAACGCTTGACCATTTGGAAGACAACATTCGCCGTGTTATTGCCGATATACGGCCACAAATGTTGGAAAAAGTCATCGAAAATTGGACGTCCAGATTGGACTACATCCGAGCCAGCCGTGGCAGTCCTATGCCAGAAATCGTATTTAAAATGTAATGCCACAAGATTATCTTTCGAATAAAAAAATTCAAGTCAATCGAATAATACATCGTTGTTTTATTGCAATTTAAAGTTCTATACCTCTAAAAAAACACCCTTTATATAGTAGTAAAGAGTAAAAATATCCACGAGAAGGTATAAAATATTGAATATTCTTTGTAATTAGTTTTTTTAATTGAACGATGCTAAATGATACATTAGTTGTATTTTATAAAAATTTAAATTCGTCTATTTTAGCTATAGTCCACATTTTAAAAAAGAAATCATGTAAGTTTAATCGTGATTATCTTTGGATTATAAATGGAGTTGTTAGAAATATGTCTCTGTTGCCCAAATCATTATTAAAATAACACTAAATGTCCACGTTTTTAAATTTTTCTGACACAAAATCGTGAATTGGGCTTTAAAAACACTTAAAGATTTCTTACGATATGCCATGAAATGTGTAAGGGAAAATAAATATTTCGTTCCTCAACGCTCGGCAGAATGAATAATTTATTACAAAAATATGATCTACTTTCGAACGTTATTCATCATATCTCGGAACAAACACTAACATGAGTCATAAGTTACTCTTCCTCATCTCCATTTATTTAATAGGGAACTTATTTCTTTGGGATGAAAAAGCATGCCTGAAAACTGTCTTGTTTCTTTGACTTGTTTCTAAAATGTATCTCTTCGCAATGAGAAGGAAAAGTATCTTTCATCTGCCCATAATAGTAAGTAGTAACAAAGGAGAAAAATAGAAGTAATTGTGTAATTTCAAAGAGATACTATTTGGAGTTATATATATATATATATATATATATATATATATATATATATTATGTGGCATTTTTGGAAAAGATTGAAAATAAAAGATTATTATTGTGTATATTAAGACTGGATTTTCCACTCACTCACTCTCCGGCAGTTGGAAGGGTCGTGTTCGTATCGGCACTGATCAGCGTACTTCTGAGCCACCGCAGCCAACTCCGGATCCCATTGCTGAAACAATACAAATCACATACAATAGGAAGCGACAACTGTTCCATTTTCAGAAACAGCCATTTTATAGAATATATAGAAATGAGCAAAATTATTTCCCAAAGTTTATTATTATTCATCTTTCAAATATTACAAGTGTATTTTATCTTTAAGATTACATAGACTCAATAATTGTTATTACGCATCAGTTAGAACAGTCATCTCAAAACTTTTTCATCGAGTACGCCTGAGACGAAAATAATTATAAATTGTACATCTAGTATTATATATATACGCGAATGGAAGTGTGCGTGTTTATGTGTGAGCGTGTAAAATTTTGTTATTTATTTCAAGTTTTGCTTGTTAAGCATTAATGATTATTGGTTTGGATTCCTAAAAAAGCATTTATAATGTTAAGTATCCCATTTTTTAAAAAAAAGTGTTCCGATCGTGTTCGTATATTTTAACACAGATAATGATAAAGGTGAAAGATACAAGACCCAAAATCCTTAAGAATAATTAAGCAATTACAGGCGATATACCTAGCCATCTTCAATATCACGTCAAACTGTCTCGCGTTTCAGTAATGCCGAATTGAATTGAGTAAATTTCTAATGTTTTCCTTTAATCCTTCAAATTATCCGCTAAATAGCAATGCGGTATCCGGCATTTCAGCTAGTCCCAGATAAGCTCCGTATGGACCTTTTTTGGAAAGGCGTGCTATTCGCCTTTCCAAAAAGCCATGGAAGAATCTCAACACTCGATGTAGTAAATCCTGAAATTTCAAGTACTAGAATATAGTCATACACATACCTAAAAACCGTTAATCGCTACATCCATTTAGTTTTGCACGTCTCATTCGTAATGAGATGGTGCTCCATCTTGCCTGAATTCCTTAAGGAGCTTGTGGATTTACCTCAACCCATGCATGTTGATTATGACTGTTCGGTAAAACTTGACTTGTTTAGGTTTATTCATCTGTGAAAAGCACAGCTGCTCCAGAATCTGGATTGGATGCACTCTACTGCAGAAACCCGCCAGTGAATTTCGCTCGACGAGGATAATCCATTTGAATTAGTTTCTTGAGCTTGTTAGGAATATAAACGATCATTCATCAGTACTCTCCAAGTGTGATACATGTAATTTTCTAGCTATTTGTGTACTTTTACTAGTTCCATCAGTCACAATATCCAGAATAAATTCTTCCAAAACTAACATTCTATATCCAAGAGGGAAGCAAGAAAGAATTCCGTCACACATAACTGTCGGTGCAATCTTTTACATTCGAGCAATCACCTGCTGGAAAACCGCTTTCCGTACAATCTTTGATATATCGTATATAAAATGCTTATCAGCCTTTTCGCTATTAGTGAAGGGCAATATCATAATTGAGAGTTGCATTCTCTCTCGGATCAGCGATCGTTATGCATTGATCACAACTCAATTTTATAAACTAGTTCGTCTTCTTAATGTATGCTATTAGCATTGTTTTACTCAATAGAGCTCATGGCCGTGGTAGCCTAGTGGTCAAGGTAACGGACTCGGGGCAGGTGTGTCATGAGTTCAAGCCTAGTACCGCTCAAGACCCACCGTGCACAGGACGCCAAAGCATGTTGAATATGTTGAGGCTCAAACATCCTCCCTTTGGTGTAGTGTGCAAGTTAGGAGAGGGGTTTGCCAGTTCATGTGTCGTCGTAGTCACTTGGCCATGGTTCAAAACGACGAGGTTCATCACCAAAAGCCCTCGAGTAGCTTAAAGGTGTGGCGTCAATATTCACTCACTCACTCATTCCTGATAGCTTGAAACAAAGATAGAGCTTTACATTCACATGAACAAATTTCCAGACATCAAGTCCGTTGTTACTGCCAATAATTTAGAAACGGTAAGAGAGCTATAGTCATAAAAAATGGGTCTAGAAATAGTAAAGTTGCCATGTGCTACACAAGAAAATTGTTTGGTTTGTGTGTTGTTCTTGGTTATCAAATTCATTATTTATCCATTCTTTGTTTTGTAGGATATTCACTATGTTTATATTTATTTTATTATACTATATATATACATACATATATACTGCTGAACCCCATGCTGAAGACATGCTACAAAACAAAAATTTACATGATTGGCAGAAGCAACTGATTAGCATTTAAGATCTATCGAACGATGCGGCAGGGAGGTAAGACTCTACATAAAAAGAATACAATGGGTTTCTCATTAGGAAAGTGCATTGGTAAGTTCATTGGTCTTAAGAAGATGCTTACTTTAGGAAAGAGAAATTGTGACGAAGCTGTACGGAACCTTTCCACTAATATTCTTAGACATCTTTTTGGGGATTATTAATTCGCGTATACTTCCAATCAACTCCAAAAAGTGAACGGGATATGCAAAGTAGATAGGGTATTTAAGTAGAGGGTTGTAAACTAGCAAGTATGAAGGCTATTAAGCCAGCAGCAGTAGCCTCAAATTTAGAGGATTCTTCCATGGTATTACGTTAGTGAAGCCTTATTGCTGTTATTCTAAGGAAGAACTAGAAAGCTGATATACCAAGCGGTAACTATAATTTATTTACGCTTAAAATAAGCGTTAGTTTAATAAAATTAGTTAAAGTTAATGAAAGCTAATAATTCGAGTTACGTGTATTTCTCGGACCTCCTATTTCGGTAGACCTTATTTGATCTTGCGCATAATTATTGATTAATTTCATAATTCATAATTTAATTTAATATTAAAGGTAAATCCCTTTTTGTTTGACGTAACAAAGAAATATTATATGTTATTAGAGTTTCTTATATTTGTGAATTGATATAATAAATACAAGTTATTAATATACAAAATGGCTCATGGTGATTCTTTGCCTCGAATTAATCTTGGTGTCAACTCAGGGGGGGCCACACAAAATGTCTACCAGAATTCGATCTCTGCAGGATTGACCGCAGTCAAGAGTAGAAATTTTCGCTTACTTCGATATTTCTACTCCCATGGATAGGAATTCAACGACCGACTGTCAGGTGAATATAGACGGATGGTCAAAGTCAAAACGGAATACGAAAATGGTGTCACATCATCTTTTCTGAGGAATCCCAGATGTATCCATGCCCGGATCCACGAACGTATCCATGTCTGGAGGCACCGAGTAAAATGGCCTGCTAACAATCGATATCGAATGTGATGGTATGAGTAACCATTTGGTACACGACACGAATTGTTGATAATTCAATCAACCTGTGCTACATTTCTCAGATCTTAAAGCTGGGGATTGTGCACTCTCTTCGAGACCTAGGAGAAGATCATGGAAATCATATGTTATCCGTCGTGTCCTTCGACTCAGAGAGTGTTCGAGTTTTTCTCTAGATAGCACTTTCTCGAGATCTATCACCCATGGAAAACATCTGGTCATAGGTTGCTAAGAGACTAGGCCACCACGGCTCTCCAGCTACAATGATTGATATTAAATGGAGTATATTCATTGAAAACAGTAGGAAATTTCATGCCCATACAGCCATTCAAGCCCACTCTCAAAAACCTAACAAGGTTAGAGCGTTTTAGCTGCCAAAACTGGCAGCTCTCTCTTCTAAATTTTAACCGAGTATACCCCCAAATTGCCTAAGAATTTGAGCATTTTTTATACTTCATACGTTCATTAAGTAAAGTATGTTATATATATATATATATATATATATATATATATATATATATAGCATAATCAAAAATAAAATAAGCATAGACTAATTGTAAATCCTACAAAGCAAAGAAGGGATGAAAAGGGATTTGAAAACCCATGAAAACCAGCCAAAATATAAGAAAACAAATAAAATTGACCAAAATTAAAAACTATAATGTTTTCTAGAGCTGTCACAACAGGCCCTCTAATATATATATATAGCTATAAACATGAGTAAGTAAGAAATATCCTCAGTAGTTCAATATCAAACTCTTGGCCTTGGGAACCAAGAATGCAGGTTTAAGCATGTTTTTGAAAAGCCAACCTTCACCTGTAATTTACCTATACTGCTGGGCCATAAGGAAAGGAAGAAATATTACAAATATGTAATTACTAGCCGTTACCCACCCGCTTCACTGGGTATTTCACGATGTTGTATATATGCATACTGTTTACATATATATTAATTATTGATATCTAGCATTAAGAATTCGATTGTATTGAAAAATATATTTATAGCTGTTACACTCTCGCATCTTGATATAAAAAGAACATAAATTATAATATCTAATTTCTATTTATATCTAAAATAGAAGTAGAAAGATTTTTTCGCTCACTTAACCTAATAATCAAGTGGATTTCCACCAAAGCAACTTTCAGTGGATCTCTACTCCATAAAATAAACATGCGTGCTAAATTTCAAGTCTAAATCTAACAGAGCAAAAACGGAATTTTTATCATCAATACCTCGTAGACAGCATTCTTAGCGGATTCCAATTCAACAAAAAAGAAGCATGCAAAACAAATTTTATTATTATAGTCTTAGCAGTTCAAAAACGGGAGTTTTGTCTATCAATACGCCCCAATAACTCTCCCCTCTTCCCACCTGGAGTTGATTTCCGTAAAATCCATTCTTAGTGGAACTCTATTCAACTGAAGAAAAGTGCTCAACAAATTTCAAGTAAATGAGTTAAATTCAAAAACAGGAATTTTTCTATAACACGCCTTAATCCCTCGCAACCCCACTCCTTTGGGGGTCCGTTTTTGCAAAAATCTTTGTAAAAGGAACTTTATTCCATGAACGGAACATACCTTCTAATTTTCAAGCAGGTGGTTCTATTAGTTGAAAAGCGGAAATATTTATCTATTACGCCCCTTAATCCCCCTTCAGTAACCCTTGGGGATCAATTTTCCCCAAAACTATTTTGTAGCCGATCTCTAAACCATGAAAGGAATTCACTTACCAAATTTTAAGACTGTACGTCTAATAGTTTAAAAATGGAAATAATTATGTATAATGCCCCTTAAGCCCCCTCAATGCCACTTAGGAAACAATTTTCACAAAACCCATCTTATAGCGGATCTCTACTTAATGAATGGAATCAGCTTACTAAATTTCGAAATTTTACGTCTAATAGTTTAAAAAAGGAGTTAATTGCCTATAACACTACCTAATATTCTACAACGCCACTTGGGAGTCAATTTTGACAAAACCCATTCTGTAGGGGATCTGTACTCTATGAAAGGAATCCGCTTACCAAATTTCAAGACTGTACATCTAATAGTTTATAAAAATGGAAATATTTATGTATAACGCCCCTTAAGCCCCCGCAACGCCACTTAGGAAATGATTTTCACAAAGCCCATCTTATGACAGATATCTACTCAGTGATTGGAATCTGCTTACTCAATTTCGAGATTTTACGTCTAATAGTTTAAAAATGGAAATAATTATGTATAACGCCCTTTAAGCGCCCTTAACGCCACTTGGAGGTCAATTTTTGTAAAAATCATTATGTAGGGAATCTCTACTTTATGAAAGAAATCTGTGTACCAAGTTTCACGACTGTACATCTAATAGTTTAGTAATGGAAATAATTATCTATAACGACTCTTAAACCCCCGTAACGCCCCTTGGGGTTCGAACTTTGCAAAATCCGTTCTTAGCTGACGTCTACTCCATGAAGGGAACCTACCTACCAAATTTAAAGTATGTAGGTTTAATAGTTCCGGAGATATCGTGATTAGTCAGTGAGTCAGTCAGTCAGTGAGTGAGTGAGTCGCTTTTCTCCTTTATATACCAGGTGTCCACAATTAAACGACCCTACTTCAAAATTGTCTACAGACGAAACTATTGTTCAGAAAGTTGTAAAATGTTGTGTACGACATAAAGAAAGGATGGGAACTTGTTTGAGCGAATAAAAAAAATTAGTTCAAAATTTCGCCAATAGAGGGCGCTTTTGAATGAAGGCCATCCTCAGGACACGGTAACACAATAACTGATACTCATTAAAAAACACAATCTCTAAAATGAACTGAAAATTTTAATTAAACTTCTTCGATGACTTATTTTCAAAGGATTTACACGAAGGAAGACGAAAATATGCAAATTTTTTCGACGTCACACAGCAACTGTTACAAAAGCAATAAACTTTCATGGAAGATTAGTTTATTTTCATTGTGCTCGGTATTGCTAATCAGAATGTCATTATGTTTACCAGATCGAGCATTGTTAGTAAGTTATTCTATCAAAACTATAATCCCGCAATAGTTGCTCTACGGAAATTTCGGACACTAAAGGGGTTGCGAAAAGGTCCATTGACTGCTAAAAATCTTCGATTGATGGTAACCAAATTTGAAGAAACAGGATCGTTGAATATTCGTTCTGGAAGAGGAAAAAAACCTGTTTTTGCGGAAGCAATAGAGAAAGTAGCACTTCAGGTGGAAGAGGACAAATCATCCAACGTACTGGCTAGTACAAGTGTTCGCCGTGTGGAAGAAGCATTGGATCTGCCTTGTTCAACTGTCCAGAAGATCATGCGAAACATCCTCCGTTACTATCCATACAAGCTTCAGTTTGGGCAGGAATTGCTTCCACATGATTTCGAGACTCGACATCTGTTCTCACTGCAGTTTCTTGCTCGTTTGGAAGTTGATCCAGAATGGCCTTGGAATATCCTCTGGACAGACGAAGCCCACTTTCATTTGGACGGTTCGGTGAATACTCACAACTGCCGAATTTGGGAAACAGACAATCCGCATTCCACCTTACGAGTTCCGCTACACTCACCAAAAGTAACGGTGTGGTGTGGGTTTTCCACGTCTTTTATTCTTGGCCCATATTTTTTCGAGGAATTAGGTGCTGGAGGTCCAGTAACATGTTCTATCACTGGACAGCGATATGCATCGTTATTACGGAATAAAATTATTCCAGATCTGCAAGCACGTCAGTGCCTTTCACGCATAATTTTTATGCAAGATGGAGCTCCTCCACACATTACACGTTGTGTTACGGACGTTCTCAAACATCACTTCACAGAAGAACGTGTGATCAGTCGCCAATTTCGTCATCTGTGGCCTCCCCGATCGCCTGACCTCAATCCATGCGATTTTTGGCTTTGGGGCCATTTAAAACAACTGGTAAGTTGTGATCAACCAAAAACTTTACCTGATCTCAAAGACAATATTTCACGACATGTTCTTAACATTTCCCAGAACACACTACGGTCAACGGTGGAACATGCTATCTTAAGATTTCAAATAGTAGCTGAAAACGATGGTCATCATGTTGAGCATTTATTGTTGTAACAAAATTTGTAAACTGTTATAAATGTATGCTAAATATGATCTCCATTAAAAACGCCCTCTAGTGGTGAAATTTTGAACTAATTATTTTATTCGCCCAAACAAATTCCCATCCCTTCTTTATGTCGTACACAACATTCTGAACAATAGTTTCGTCTGTAGACAATTTTAAAGTAGGGTCGTTTAATTGTGGACACCTGGTATATAGATTACCAAATAAAATATACTAATACTTATTAATAAGACATAACCATAAAAGTTGATAGACTACTTACTAGTATAGAGTTAAAAAAATTGTATTAAAAACTACAGGATAATACCACGTGGACACAACATCTAGTTAAAGTTTTCCACCAATACAAAAGGAAGTAATAGCGGTACCGCATACAAATAAAACTAGTAAATTAAGATAAAATAAAAGTAAGACATACTTTTTTTGAATCTTAAATATTGATGGAAATTTAATTGGAATTAAAGGGACCTCCAAACATACACAGTGATACTAATATAAAATGAAGTATATTCAATTTTATTAAACATGTAGCACTATCTTGTGAGTAACTGTATAATTAATTTAACTGGAAAAAATTAATCTTAATGTAAATATTATTACATTTTGTCATTTAACTGAAAACCATTAGAAATGTAATTGCAACGAAAATCAATAGGGTATGCGTGAGCAATACAATGACTAACAAAGTTATTAAAATTTTAAAAGATATTATATTATTACAATTTACATAATATACATTATAACTAATATATTATTACAATTAATATAGTTAAAATTAACATTTCTCTCTATAAAAATTTATAAATTAGAATTCAATATGACACTTAAGAATATTAAAACCTAAAGTATATTTTTTATCATAAATATTTTATGTAATATATAATCCTAAATATTCAACGATAGATCTAAGTAATGAGTTTTAAATAAATCATTGTTAATTTTTTCTAGGCTTAAGTAATCAGGATAAAAGTTAATGTTGGGGTTAAAATTATTATTTTTTACCAAAAAAACAATTAGATTATCGAAAAATCGAAAATTGTAACAGTTAGTATTGATAATATATTCCTTTTCATAAAAATGTACTCTTATAAATTAGCGAAATTAATTCTCACCTTGAGACAAATCTTTAATTTGTTTATACAGAGATAAAATTAATATAATTTTCTATTCAAACTCAATGTTTTAAATTCGTGGAAATTAATAGTAAGATTATACAAATTCCTGTTTTCTAAACTTACCTTAATAGCATCATTGATATCAATGGAATTGAATAGATGATCTTCAAAATCAAAACTATGAACTAAATGAATATTTTTTAAAAAATCTATATATAATATCTTTACTATAGTTAATTATATTTTTATTATTTTGCTTGTTGATGAATATTATGCAGCATTTTACCTGCAGTAGTAATTTCTGTTTTAAAACCATTTGTGTTACAGTGCAAAATTTAACAGGATTTTTATAGAAGTTAGGTGTTAAAAATATATAACGAAATTTACACGCATAATCTTCGGAATGCAAATACTCAATTTTTTATGAATAACAATAATACGATTATTCATTTCTCTATGAGTAAGTCCTATTTTTTAAAAGATTCATTGTTCGGAAGTATTTATTCAGTATGTTACACAACTGGCCACCGTGAATGCAACACCAAGAAAGACAAGAGACAGCACAACAAAATTTATTTTGTAGGTAACATGTTGACCAAGTATCAAATGATTAAATTTATAGATTTCTGTGAAGTGTGGTTCCTGCCAGAATCAGTAGCCAGAGTAGCCACCATTATTGGAGATCACCGCTGCCACACGCCTCGGCATTGATTCAAAGATACTTTGGATGCGTTCTTGGGGTACAGCAGACCAAGCAGCTTCCACACGTGGCCAAAGTTGATCTGGTGTGGAAGCTGGGGGTGTAATCTGGGTCAATCGTTGAGCAACCATGGACCACATGTTTTCTATAAGCGAAAGATCCTGAGAGCGAATCCAGAGAACCAATTCAATCTGGTGATAGACGAAGAAACTTTGGACAATGCGTGCCACGTGTGATCACGCATTATCCTGCTGAAATATGGCTGTGGCCAAGCCCTGAAGGTAAGGAAGGACAACTGGCTCCCACACCTCGGAGATTTAGCGCTGGCTGTTTAAAGTACCAACAATACGTACTAGAGGAGTGCGAGAGTAATGTCCAATACCGCCCCATACCATAATACCCGGTGCATAAAGCAGCTGTTCAGCATCCTCTCTCCATTGTGTCTCCAGACTCGAATCCGACCATCGTGGTGTTGCAGACTCGTCAGTAAAGACAACTTCATTCCATTCTTCCGCCCACATCCTTCTTTCATTACACCATTGATGGCGGAGACGTTTGTGGTTCTGTGTCAAGGGTAGACCAAGCAATGGACGTCTTGCGGACAGACCACTCTGCTGTAAACGGCGTCGAATGGTACGCGCAGACACTGAATGATGCGTTACAGATTCAATGTGCTGTTCTACGGTTCGTGATGTGACTGAGCGATCCTTCACTGCCATGCGCACAATTTGCCTGTCCTCACGTGAATTGGTGCACTAAGGTGGATGCGATCGACCATGTCGGTCCGTCGTACCCACCTGCATCCAACGGTCACATATCCGCATTACTGTTGTTTGGTTTCATCCAACACAACTACCGATTTCCCCGAAAGATAATCCGCAATCTCTCGGTAGGCCACTGTCCTTCCTCTGTCGAACTCGGACACTTGATCAGAAGCTGATCGCTGTTTTCTACGGGACATAACTAATCGTTTTTGAACCCCTCCCCAAGAAAAACACAATTGCCGAACTTGAAATCGTCGAAATCTCCAAGCTTTAAATAGCGCTTTGAGGTGACGCCACGGGTGCGCGTGATGTGTGTCTGGGCTGAAATTCTAATCATTTTCATATCTCACCTACTCTAATGCATGTTGTAAATTTCATGTTATTTGCGTGCTTCCTTCAGGGTGTTGCATTTACGGTGGCCAGCAGTATATTACAAAAATATTTACAAATTATAGCATAATTACCAGGAACTTTGTCAAAGTAAACCATTATAAAATTCTTTTGTAAAGCATTCATCATTGGTTTTACATCTTAATAAGTAAATTCGGAGTTAGAACGGTAGTTAAATTTCATCATGCCTTTTAATATACTGTATTTAAATTCATCAAATACCTCTCTCTATAGGCAAACCATATTTAACTGCAGATTTTATAATAAAGTCACTTATATCTTTATTAATTTGTTTTTTAATTGTATTGTTGTTATTAGAAAAAAAGTTAATCTAAAAATAGTGCCTTTACACATGGCATATTTTAAAATTTTGTCCTTAATTATAATTAAGTTACCTGCAACTACATGCTGATGATAATCATTAATAAAATCGTAATAGTCTTTACATTTACAATTATACATGTGATGAGATAATGAACTATTATTGTAATTATAGATAAACCTACCCATCGTTTTACTATATTTAAATGCTTTTTTAACAATAGCATTCGTAACAGAGAGAGAGAGAAGAAATTGATAAATGTCTATTAAGTAAACTATAAATATATATATATAAATTAATTTTATCAAAAGTTTTTTTCCATAAATAAGAAAGTGCAGTAATCAGTACTATTCGATTCATTTTTATTAACATTTATATTGAATTTATGCACTAAGGAATTATTAGTATTCTTAATGATGTGTATAATGTATGACACTCCTTTGAGTAATTGTTATTTAAAATATCATTAAAAAAAGTAATTTCCTTTTTATTAAGACCAAACATGAAATATTTGATCTTGATATTAAAATATTTTTCAGAATCATCTACAGTAACTTTGATACTGTCAATTAAAGAATTTATATCTCTACTTTTTTTTGTTAGCTCTTTTACTTCAAGAAATTTTTTTAGTAAACATTATAAAAAAATTCTTCATTATTTCCTTGTAACAGAACTTGTAATGTGTTTTTACCATGGTACAAAACGTTGAGATCCTATACATATAATGTGCTATACATGAAATTCCTATGATAGTACCACCATAATCTATGCTTAGTATTTGGAATAATCTTAATAATTGATAACTCAACATTTTTAATACCCAATCGTTCCACAAAATAATTCTGTGAAAGAAAAAAATACATATTTTCCAAAGAAATATAGTATAAAATGATACAGTAATTGAAGCCTTTTTCATGAACTTTTTTTACTTTCTTATAAAATTTATGTAGCAAAATTTTTTAACTGTTTTTCATTCGTGTAAGAATTGCTTTTTTTTTTAGTTTGGCATGATTTTTAATCTGGTGAACATAAAAATAACTAAATGATAAAATAAATCAATATGTGGAATAATCTGTTTGTGTTAGAATATGAACAATATTTATCATGTAAGAGAAAATAGTATCACCAGATTCCGAAAAAAAACATTGTTAAACGTTTCTAGTAAGCACATCACATTGTTCGAAGTTTGTAGAGAAAAGCAAATATTTCGTTACGGATGTTCTCAATCTCAAACACAATGCTTTAGGCCACATGGCAAATTACTTAACATGAAACTTATTTTAACAAACTCATAAGAGATTTATTTTTCATTATTTTGCCCAAACCTCAAATCCTGGACCCATTTTTTATTTCATTCTTATTAAGTTAGTAAAATTTTTTAATGAGTTCACAATTAACCTTTCCTCCCAAAACACAATTACAGGATGTACCAAAATGATCGAACTACGTGGAGGAAAAGAAAATTGAAACATGTCTGCCATTCGATGAACATTTATTCAGGAAGTTGCTAGATGATAAAGTGAAAAGGAAATTGAGTGTGTGTGTGTTTGTGTGAGTGCAGTCAAAAATCAAATTCTTTGTTATTTATTTTAAATAATATACATAAATTTAAATTACATTGCAAATTTTACATTTAGAATCTTCTCCATCTCTATTGTCTTGGATGATGTGTTCTCTCCGAAGCTTCTTGTGAATGTATTTTAAAAGCGATGATATTGAGCTTCCCAGACTCTAGAGAAATCTGACCCGTAAGAGGACATCCCACTCACGTGATAACGATCCTACACTCGCTAGTGATCATGCACTTACCTCTTTGGCGTACCCTCACGTGAGTACTCGTGAATTCCACACTTCTCTGGTATGCTCTTTGAAGTATGGAAACGTATGTGGTATCTCTTGTTATAAACAAGGCAAACCACACAAATTTGTCATAGAATTATATAATAAATTTAATAGTGGAGAAACATTAGAAAATAACAGCATATAATATTATGCATATCTTCCTACCTTAACAATAAAGAATGAATCGACACGTATGCTGCAAGTAGTAACTAATTTAAGAGTTTTGAAAACATTGTATGGATTTGATAAGATTGTGGATTGTACGTGCTAAGATACAGAAAAAGATATTGATGCGAAAATTCGTTTCTCCAAATAACCTGCCATACCCATTCCTTCCCTGCTCCTTCTTTCTTCTTTTCTGTCTCAGCGTGTCTGTTTTTCTCTCAACTCCAAGATCATGGCTGCGGCTACCCTTAAAGCTCCATCACTGACAGGAGCGCCTTCAATGGTGTGATCAACGACGAACCTGGACGCACGAGTGGAAAGGCGTCCCTTTTTTTAGATGTATCCAGTCTCTGCTTACAGCATCAAGATTGATCGCATCCGTGTTTGGCGGCATCGTGGTGAACGCACATTGACAGCGCGCATTCGTCATCGTCAAAGCAGGCACCGATAGTGACACTTACAATATGTTTATATGAGGAAATTGTTCGGCCGGTTTCTCATACACAAATTGTATTTGAACGTTGTTGCCTGGTGAAAAGTTGTTGTGATGCCTCGTGTAAGAAGCAGAAAGGCATATCATCATGTTTCTGACTTCGATAAAAGTCGAATTGTAGCGTACTGCAATTGTGCGGTTTATCGTATCGCAGTATTGCTGCTCGCGCTTCGGTTGAGATCCAATGACTGTGAGCAGAATGTGGAATCGATGGGTTCAGGATGGTAATACGGAACGCAGTGCTGGATCTCAACGGCCCCCTATCACTAGCAGCCGAGAAGACAAGCATGATACCCCCATGGCCTTAACGGATTGTGCAGGCACGTCATGAACCCCGAGTCAAGAATTGAGGTCGTT